>CM023449.1:197528821-197872721 GCA_013339765.2 Haemaphysalis longicornis
TCTTAAGCTATATGGCACTAAGGCTGCCAGAACAGAGACCCTCGCTATGCATGTAGCGAATGAGAATGGGAAATGAGGTGCTCGTTGAAATAAACAGAAATAGGGATTGGAAGCCAAGAATGCCAAGGGAAGCAAAGGGGAGGATGCGGTAGGTCATTGAAACAGATAAAGAATTTTTGGAAAAAAGAAAGAAACTGAAAAAAAAAGTGGAGATCGCCCATGACGCGTATTCAGGAGGTAGTGGGTTCGGATCCCACCCGGCGGGCATTTTTCTCCACTTTGTTCCGAAAATTCTTTATCTGTTTCCATGATCTACCACATCCTCCCCTTTGGTTTTCTTGGAATTCTCTGCTGCCAATTCTTATTCCTGTAATATTTCAACGAGCTCCTCATTTCCCATTCTGATTCGCTTGATATATGTGTACTAGCGGCAGTACCCGGCGGTGCCCGGGTGGGCCCTTATATAAAGGACAGCCATGGGTATAACAAGTTCATTTATTTGTTAGTCGCCATATCAGGCTACTTCATAGAGAAGTGGTACACACTCGGGAGCGCCTGCCTGCCTTCAGAACATGGTCTCCAACTGCCGGCGCATCGTGGTAATATGAAACGACAGTCAGTCGTGTTTTACTCCAACTCTCCCTAACAAATTGCACCAAAATGGCGCGCTCGAGCGAGCTAGTCACTGAGTAAAAAACGTTTCATTGAGCCGGCGAAGTGGTAGTGGTTTCCAATTCAAGAAAACCATGTGAAGAGTGAGCAGCCTTGTCTCTGGAGTAAGTATTGTCTGGACATCGAGATTGCTGTTAGTCACCAGGTTCTTCCAGAGCTCAAGGTTGGGAAAAGTGGATGGAAGAAGGAGGAGCTTGGTTTGCTTTCACTCTTAATGGGATATGAGGAAGTGTGCCAGGTTGCAAACACAACTTGAATTCGGCAGCAGATTGCCCTGGAAACACATGATGGAGGCCGGCCAAATGAGGGGTATTCTTCCTCGTAGGAAGTGCTATCTCAGAGGATATGAACGATGCTCATCGGTACAGTTTTATCATAGGGAACAAGGGTTCGCAACGGGAGCGTGGGTTTGCAGGAAGTCCCAACAGATGCCGAGGGCTAACCTTTGCGCTTTTTAGTGGTACATCTTCTCTTCTACATTTATGTTATATGACACCGGCTCCTACGGGAGACGCGTAGTTACCGAAGGTGTCAACAGATGGCGACCGCTAAGCGAACGTGGGAACACTCAATTGAATTTTACGGCCAAATAGATGCAGATTAAAAAATGTTGCTGGCCTTCTTAAGCGCATGTTCGGACAAAATCCCCTGAAAGTGGTTTCGGGACAAATAAATGGGCAGCATTTTCAAAAAATAATAATAACAGGAGATATCGACTGGCTGTGTGGTTATTTACGAATGTGTAAAAGCAGTATTTTCCCGAAATCCTGCTTGCCTCTATTGGGAGGGTGTCATTAAGAAATGTTGTAGAACATTGTCCAGATACGTGAGTAAGTTGCCCACCTCAATACACACCACTTCGATATCTCAAATGGCGGGCGGTAAAAAATAATACCAGAAAAAATATTTTACCGCTTTTTACTCTCTCCATGATGGAATTTTTAAAATTTTCAGAAATATTGACCTCCAAAACCATAATAGGAATGTGCGCATGCAATCTGTTGCCGTTTCAAAGAGCGATTTGGCTAGATGTATACATAACCTATTAGGCTTTTTTGGCTCATCGGCCGTGTAATTTGTAAAAAAACAATTTGGTCCTTTTAGCGGCATCGCAGGGTGAAATCCTTAAACACGGCTCTGTGAATTTGTATGGCTAACAAATGCCAGAAAAAATCAGTTGGATAACTGAATCGGTGATAGATTTATTTGAGAATCTTTAGGAACACCATTTTATTTCCGGAATGCGGAATCGATCGATTGATTGATTGATTGTGGGGTTTAACGCGCCGACGCAACGCAGGCGATGAGGCGCGCCGTAGTGGAGGGCTCCGGATTAATTTTGACCATCTGAGGATCTTTATCGTGCGCCGACATCTCGCACACACGGGCGTTTTTGCTTTCCGCCTCCATCAGAAAAGCGGCCGCCGCGGCCGGGAATCGAACCCTCGACCTTGTGCTCAGCAGCGCAACGCCTAAGCCACTGAGCCACCGCGGCGGGTCGGAATGCGGAATCACCTAGCTAGTGTAGGTTAGGGCGAAATCGAAAAACTACTTTTTAGATATTCTTAAGGGCTACATATATCACCAAAAAGCGGTTCGATATGTGAATGGGTGACCAAGAAAATCACGAATTCGCGAAACAATAATTTCGCCCTTTTCCTCGGTAAGGAGTGCGATTTCTGAAAAAGCCGCCTGAGTGAGCACCTACTCAATGACGCAAATAAACTAGCGAAATTTCAAGTCTCTACATCGAGCAGTTTTGGCAGGGCGTTGATAAGTCAGCTACTACAGGTCTGCAGCTACTATCATCCTCCATAGGGAGAGCAGTAAAATACCTATAAGGAAGGGTGTTAGACAAGGAGACACAATCTCTCCAATGTTATTCACAGCATGCTTACAAGAAGTATTCAGAACGTTGGATTGGGAACAGGTGGGAGTAAGGGTTAATGGAGAATACCTCAGTAACCTCAGATTTGCTGATGACGTTGCCTTGCTAAGTAACTCGGGGGACGAATTGCAAAGCGTGCTTTCCGCCCTTGGCGAACAGAGTAGAACCGTGGGCCTGAAAATTAATATGCAGAAAACCAAAGTAATGATCAATAACCTCGGGACAGCACAGCAGTTTGAGATAGGTGGGGAGGGCAGTGGAAGTGGTAAGCGAATATATCTACTAAGGCCAAGTTGTGACTCCAGATCCCAACCATGAGGCAGAGATAATTCGAAGGATCAGAATGGGGTGGGGTGCATATGGCAGACATTCTCAGATAATGAATAGCAGCCTACCCTTGTCGCTGAAGAAGAAAAAGTATGACAGCTGCATCTTACCGGTACTCACCTACGGGGCAGAAACTTGGAGGCTCACTAAGAGGGTTCAACTTAAATTGGAGAACGGACTCAAGGCGGGCAATGGAGCGGAAAATAATAGGGTAACATTAAGGGACAAGAAGAGAGCGGAGTGGGTCAGGGAGCAAACTGGTGTAAAGACATATTAGTAGAAATTAGAAGAAGAAATGGACGTGGGCAGGGCATGTAATGCGAAGGCAAGATAACCGCTGGTCATTAAGGGTAACAGAGTGGATCCCTAGAGAAGGCAAAGCGCTGCAGGGGGCGGCAGAAAGTTAGATGGGCAGATGAGATCAGAAGTTTGCGGGGATAAATTGGTCACAGTTGGCACAGGACGAGGTAATTGGAGAATGATGTTAGAGGGCCTTTGCCCTGCAGTGGGCCGTAGATAGGCTGGTGATGATGATGATGATATATATATATATATATATATATAGAGAGAGAGAGAGAGAGAGAGGAAGAGAGAACTAAGGGTTGGCAGTCAAGAAAAGCTCGGAAAGCAAAGGCTAGGATGTGGTGCGTCATAGAAACAGATAAAAAATTTCGAAAGAAAGACACTGGTATTCTGGAGGTCGTGGGTTCGGATCCGGCAGGCATTTTTTCTTCCCAATATTTCATTCCAAATTCTTTATCTGTTTCTATGACCTACCACATCCTCCCCACTGCTTCCCGAGGTTTTCTTGGCTGCCAAGCCTTACTTCTCTCTTATTTCAACGACCCCTCAATTCCAATTCTGATTCTATATATATATATATATATTATATATATATATATAGAGAGAGAGAGAGAGAGAGAGAGTACCCATTAGGAGAAATGTTCGAAATTCTGGCTTGGAACTGGGTCGCTGCATGCACCCGAAGTACGTTCACCTTGCCCTCTAATACGCTGTTAGTTGTAATTTCTGCGAGTGCGTTTGCATGCCGTGATTTTCTTAAGCGGGCGTTCAAGTTCGGTGTGCGTTTGGGTTTTAATGTGCTCACAAAATTTCATCTTTCCTTTTTTCCCGCTGAGCGAACAATATTATTTTTCTTCTGAATAAATTCTTGCATTTGATGTGTGTGTGCATGTGCATGATGAGGCATTGAATATTTCGTGATTCCCTGTACCCCGCAGTAGTGGCCATATTTTATTATTGTTTAAGCTGTGTCGTATTATAGTTTTATAGCACACCACCCAACAAGGACTAGGGCTGTTGGTGGGCACTTTAAGGTACATACAGAAAAAAAAAACATTGCGTGCCTGGTGCAGCGTGCTTGAGTGCATTCCCGTATGTTCAGTCAAAATGGCAGTTGTTTGCCTAAGCTTGCCAATTCTGATTTTTGCAAGATTGTCCAAAAATGTTGGCTAGGGGTGTTTGCTTGGTACACGTGCTCAGGCACGAATTCAACGATAATAAAAAAAGATAAAAGTGTATATTACGAACATCGCCTAAGAAATGGAAGATATGCTGTTTATTAAAGCTTGCGATTCCTGTTTGCGCATGTCAGCTGATTTCAGGGTCAACTAGCTTTATGAGACACCAAACAATAAAAATTGTGAAATGAATGTGTTAAGTTCGCACCTAAAACGGAAGCCTAAAATCTAAAGAAATTGAAGCGGCCTAATAACGTAATCTGTTATCTGTTCTTTCACATCAGTTATCCTGTATTCAATGGGATATAGTAGGGTTAAGCCAGGTAAGAAGGGTTGTAGATGAATTTGTGGTGCTTCCTACTGGTGATATTTTCTGTTATCTTGGGCATTCCGCAGGCAAAGCTGCGGGAGGTGAGGTCATTATATCTGATATATTGTTCCTCGGAGGCCACGTGGTGCTATCAAGGTTTGCAGCCCTATTCTTGCAGTGCTTGAGCTCCTTGAGGGTGCCGAAGCAGTGGAACAATGCGAATTTATTTTTTCTACATAATAAAGGTGTGCCAACAAGCCTAAAAATGACAGGCCCATCAACCTCCGCTCCATTACCTAGAAATTATTTATCAAGGTAATTGTTAACCTCACCAGTGCCGCTTCGGACTTTCAACAGCTACGAGAACTGGGCGGTTTAAGAAAGGGCTTCTAAATTTTTGGCCATATTCACGCTATCAACGAGGTAATTGAAAAGTGCTTCGAGTATAATGCACCGCTGTATATGACATTCATAGATTATGAAAAGACATTTGACCCAGTGGCCACTTTATCAGAATAAACGCGTTACGTGATCACGGCGTTGACGAGGAATACATTGCGCTATTCAAAGATACAAACGACAGATGTACGGGAACTACACGGCTCCATCACTGAATTTTGTATATTTCCTATTTGAAAGGGGGTCACGCAAGGGAATGCGATATCACAACAAATATTTACAGCCTTTCTGAAGGATGTGATCAGAAATCTTAGGTGGAGGAAAACCGCAGTGCACATCAATGGGGAATTTCTCAGCTACCTGAGTGTTGCACACGACATTGTCTTTCTTAATCGGATCAGCCAGGATATGCAGTGCATGGTTATACCAATTGTGCTCAGCAAGTATGATTGCAGATTTAGATCTAAACACGAGAAACTCCAACGTAATATCGAATGAGCACACGAAGTTACATCAATTCTACGTAGGTAAATAGGTCTTGGCAACAGTCACCGAATACGTATATCTTGAGCAAGTCATAGCTGCTTATACAAACCATGAACGGAAAATTACCCGCTGAATAAGCGTGGGGAGGGCTGCATTTGGTAACACCTCAGATATCCTGCCTGGTAAGCTTCCTGTGTCAATCAAAAAGTTCGTATTTAATCAATTCTTTCTGCCAGTGATGTGTTACCGTGCAAAAATTTCGCGTCTCATGGACCGAATTCAGAGGAACCTATATCGGCACAACGGGCCATGACACGCCGAATGCTAGGGTCAGGCTGAGGGACAGGAAAACAGCTGCATGGATTCGGGAATAGACTAAGGTGAAAGGCATTCTAGTTCAAATTTGGCGAAGGAAATGGGCATCGGCTGGTTACATAATTTGAATGAGGGACAACAGGTAGAGCATGTGTTTGACAATGTGGCTGTCAATATACCACAAACGCAATTGGGGTCGGCCAATAACTCGTTGGCGAGATCAGCTAATTTAATTTGGGAAAAAAATGGTTTGAGGTAGCATTCGATAGGCATGGCTAGAAATCGTTGGTAGAGGCTATCGTCCTGCAATGGACACAAACAGGCTTATGACGATCACGATTATGAATAAAAGAAGCTGCATTCTGCAAGGCCTGCTAGGGCAGCAGACAACTACCTTTTGATGGCGAACCTTCACTGGGAGCCACAACAACGTGTTTTTGATTGAACAAAGCTAATACATTTTAAGGTACATCTTGAAATAAACAGCAGTTTGAGAAAACCGAGTTTTAATATTGCTTTAAAAGCTTTGTTTCCACACAAAATATCTTCAACTCACTCGAAGCGATGCAAGATCGAAATGAAACAATAATACCGGCGATATGACCGCACCGGCAAGATTTGTGTTTTGATAAAAGTAGTATTAATACGTTGAATATCTCGCCCTGAAAGAATTTCATCCTAAGGAAACCAGACCCCGACGGCGGTTGTCCCTTTTTACAGCGACACCTTCGTCCGTACACCAAAGAAACTATGCTCTACATGTTCAACAAGTAGCAGCACAAATCAAAACCGACGCAAGGTTGGGGCAAGGCATCCTTTGAAGGAACAGAATAGGGAGAGAAAATCGGTCTCTTAAGCTTAGACGGTGGTTGCGGTTTGCTTTAGCTGTTGAGATCAGGCAGGCGCGGTAAGGTTCTGAGCTCTGGGCGTCGGGATCATTACTTCTGTTACCGGAAAAACTCAGGAGCGTGGAAAATTGCCTGTCGCGTCTACTATACGCCACCGAAGCAAAGAGTGTAGAGCGGCCGCTAAGCAGACAACACCGAAGGGAAACTATTTGACGAGAAGATAACGTAGAAACAAAAGGCCGGTTAGACGGATCCGATTCTTTTATTGACCTGCTGATGCTGCTTCCTTTTTCTCCATCCCGAAGCCGTAGTTCCCGACGTTTCGCGTAGCGAGGCGGAACACTTGGATTTGCCACTGCGTGTACACAGCAGCCTTCGAGTGTCCCCAGCTCAGGGAGCGCTGGCCAGCCGCGTGAGAGAATTTTTTTCCCTTGATGGAGTCCAATTGTGTAATACTCGCGGGCAAGATTGTCGGTCTGGCTGGTCAGGGTGGCGGGGCAAAGGAGACAGTTGCTCCGAAAGGTATCCTTTTAAGATTTTCCTATCGGCTCCCATTTTATTGCCAGCTCTTTCCGTCGGCGTAAAATGGTCGTATAGAGAGCTCCAGTGGATACTCGCATGATACTCGAAAGAGGTTCTATCCGTGTAGCCTGGTGGAGGGGGTATTTTACTACCGACTACAGGCGATTACAGCTCGTCTGGAAACGTACTGAAGAAAAAAAGGTTAATATTAAAGGCAGCACTGGCCTGGACCCATCTGACAGCCGCAACGCTTCCTGGGAACGTTCCTGTCAAACAGGTGAACGTTCGGCCCTTGTTTAGAGTTGCGGCGAAGGGGAAGGTATTTAACGTGGAAGTGTTTTTTTTATCTCTGGCGCTATCGCCGAGTCGAAGTAGGATACAAAATTGGATGCACGTGATGCACATCCGAGGGTGCACAAAAAGTCTGGTCTCTGTTGTGTTTGGCCTTCCATTCTTGGTTTAACGCTCTTTTTTTCTCGAACCATGATAGCTTTAGTCACGACAGAAATGGGGCAGTACTTTCGCGCGACGGGAGCGGAATGTTGCCGTTTTCCGCCATTCCCCTGAATATTAAAATAGAAATGGCTTTCACCGGGAACGCCAGAATTCTTGGCGATAAGTCGAAGGGGAAGACACCACTTGCAGGTTTTGGGGGGCCTACGATGTATTCTAGGCATAGGATAACGCTGGGGAAGAAAACAAAGGGAACTTCGCGCTGAAGTGAAATACACCGGAAAGCGCCGAGCGATGCTATTCCAAAGCGGCTCAGTACCGAGATCGCTTGAACGCATCAGTTAACGTGGCTCTTGTCAACAACATGTGAGGTGAAGTTACTGCCATTCTCACTCTTACAAGGAAGTTGTTTTATGGGTAGGGTTTCAGAAGGTATTTTACTATTTGTAGCCACCCCGGCTTAAGGAAAAAATGTGATATAGAAATTACGGCGGAGCTGGAGCTAGGCACCCAAGTCTCATTCCATTCAAGTTTCAGGGACTTGAGGCACGTCTAGCCATCTGTAAAATATCAATTTTGACACTAACAGTAATTGTTCCGTCCATTTTAAGAAAAGGAGTCCAAAACCTGATATGACTTGAATACATTTTCTTTATTGAAAAATCACGATAGTGCGTGGTCGTTACTTACCCAGGAATGGACTGCACAGGAGTACGCATATAATTATAGCGGTGCAGGTACAACATTCACAAGAATTGACTTTTTAAAATTAGTTAGGAATCTGTGGGCGCTAAGAAACGTAAACTTTCCTTTGTTAGCAATCGTGAACCTTTAGAAGCCGTCGTTGTGACAACAACAAAGTGACCAAGGCTTGGTGCACTAACCGAGAATTTCTGTGTTCAAATCGTAAGTTCGGACTTCGTGGGGGATATTATGAGGCCTATCTAAGGGCTTAATGAAAGTTTCCTGAAGTCAGGATGGTGCTCAAATAACCTGGGGCGATAATAAAAATATTAAAACATTGATATTATGCATATATGTTTGTATGATTCAATTAGAAAATACCCAATAGTGTTTGTTTACGCTTCTCAGATGCAGCGGATGGAGCGTCCCAAAAACGGCCATTTGAAATACAATGTTATGATTTTTATGGTGTTTTAAATGGGAAAAAGTAAAAAGTAGACCACATTCTTATATATATATTACAGGAACAAAGTGAGAATGCGAGTAGGTGCTGCGTCTCGATCAAAATTAGAGGAGCAAGTCGACTTTCATACAAGCAATGCACAAATTCACTCTCGCGCGTTACTAACGAATCACGCACCGGGAGAATTACCTGAGTGACATCCAAACGCTCTTAGCTTGAGACGTAAGCTGTTAATCGAAAAAAACTTTGTTATTTTGCTTCTAATCGCTGGACCTAACGGGGGGTGAGAATTAACACAATTGCACAGATTTCAGCTTACGTATTGGTTGAACGTACGCATCACATTAGCAGCGCCGCCGTAATTAGTCAATTGTAACCACAGAAATATAAGCGTATGTGGGACCCCATCATTCTTTCTTATACTGTCGTGGTGCGGCGTTTTTCTGGGGCATCTTCCAGAGAACTCTTGAAAAAATATTTCCCCTCTGTCCCTTTTCCATATGGTATTTGGTTGTATGTTCCAGCGGAGATGTGCCCTACGACATTTTCATTTTGCTTCGCATGTACAGCCTCTCGAGATCTGGGTTACCAGATCGCCATGCTGACGTCAATTCGCGTCCCACAGTTGAGTGTGTCCACGAGGTGGTGGTCGGCACTGTGAGTGCATTTTCCGGGATTTGTGAGCAGGCTTGGGTGTATAACGATATTCGGAAAACTCCTCGCTATTACGGAATATTAGGTTGCAATGTTAATATCTGCACACAGACTTTGGTTGGTAAGCAGAGTAGTGATGAACGCCGTGTACATATATCGTATGTAAAAAGAATATGTAACTTTTTTAGATATAGGGATACATGAGCGATGTTTTTTCGAAATGAGCCAGATGCAGAAACCGCCACTAAGTCGGATGAAACTGCACTGACATGAAAAAACTCGGCAACATTCCCCTAAAAAAGGGGCGACAAGAAAATAGTTGAGATGACGCCCTTGAAACGTGTATTGATATCGTAGTTTGTATCGAAAATGATCCAGATCCTGCGGTTTTACGAATAAAAATGAGCCAAATCCATTTGCTCGATTGAAGCTTGCTTGTGGCTTGACTATTTAGACTTTCGTGGGCGTTTCCGGAAGTTTTTTTTTTGCGTTTTCCGTACTGGCTTATTAGGAATTCAAAAGGCCGTTAGGAGATCGACGAAACGTCTGACCCCAAATGTTAATGACGAGATGAACGGTAGAGAAAGTGAAAGAAATGAAACTGAGAGATGTCAAACAATGATTTCAATTTGTCTCATTTGTCCGTACAAAATAACTGTAGTTATATTTATTTTTTTACTCCCATATTTACCATTTTGGTACGTAACGAAATTGCCACCGCTTACAAGCACTGGCAAATCTCCTTCCCCCCTCCCTCTGGCAGTACGAACAACTTCAATAAGGTGAAGAAGAAGACATGGGCAACATTCTCTGGAGCGTTTTGGAAATTAATGACATAGCAATGAAGAGCTCGCTCACTTCATCAGTGCCTCAAAACGTGCGCAAAAAAATTATCCTAGGAAAAAATTCGAAAAGAGCTGTTAATGGTGCCAAGACCACTGACCTGCTCTCCTAGTATAGCTCTAGGGTTTTTAAAGCCCAGTTGTAGACTTTTAGTGCCTTTTCCAGAAAACCTCCATCGCACCATGCTTGATAGTCAATTTAAATAAAGTTTAGTTAGGAATTCATTGAAAACGGGCTCTACGGAAACCACTTTTCCGCCATTTATGCCAAAATACGGCGAGAACTATTTATTAAGAGACGATCCCAGCCTACATCAAAGGGAAACTGAGAAGCCTCTGTGTGCCTACGGGAAATTTTTGATTTTAAGTATCTTCCACTCGCTTAGTACATACTGCAGACAGTAACGCTGGAGACGGTGTGGAGATGTAAGAAGATTTTATTTACTAATCGTTCATATCGATTCTGAAAAACATGGTATTCGGTACCTTTCGATTTGAGTGCGGGGATATCCCGGTAACAAGGCCAGCCTGTATCAGCAAGCAATAGCAGATAAATTAGGTTTCCAGCTCTGGATTACCTTCTAGTTACAGCCCACCGAAAAACCGTTCAATTATATTCTCTGCAGCATTTTCTGTGGCGCATATTCTGCTAAACACAGGGGAGTGTCTATACACATAGTTCGCCGAAAGAACGGCACCTGAACGAGAATGGAATGTGCAGTATGTCATCGTTCTCCAGGCAGACGAGAGAGAAGGTGTATAGGCGGGGCATAGCATTTGGTCTCGCATTGAGAGCCAGTTATATGCCTGTTCGCGAAACAGGTACGGGGCGTAGAGCGCCATTCATCCAGCCACCACCAAGCTCGAGCGGCAAATGCGGACGCCGAACCATATAGAAGAAAGAAGGACGATAGGAAGGGAGGAAGGGATGAAAAAGAGCGCAGACCACAAAAGAGCAGGCGAGCCCTCCGACAAACGAGACCTCTTTCCAAATGGAAGTTTTCAATTCATCAGCTCTCAATAACACGAGCCGATCGTTTTAAAAGAAGCAAGATGGGATCACGGGAAAAGGATACGAGAATGGTTGGAGTCTGGCTTGGTAGGCGGTACGGACTGGTTGGGTATATATGCATGGCCATCCGGATTCACCACCAACAAAACTCACTTTTCTGTTTTTCTACTATCTATCCGGCACACCCTCCTCTTAAGCATGCGTCCTGCTCTCTGCTGCGTTGGTCTCCCATTCACCGCCTTCCCTCGTTTGCCGACGTTTTCCTTTCCTTTTGTGTTGAATAAATTTCCTTCTATCGAATTATGCGCACAACTCGCCTGTAGTGTGCGCGGCACTCTCCCTATGATCAATGGTATCATTTCAATTCCTCCATTTTTGTCGCAATAGCACGCGTTCGGAACAGCGTCTATTTGATGGTCTTCAGGATGGCCCCGGAACAATATCCGATAGCAACAAAATACAAAAGATCAAGCAGGACGGGAGCGCAGCTACGAATAGAAGCTATCATCGAGCAACGTTGTATATAAACCCACCATCCTTTCAGTTATTCCCTTTTGTGTGCAAGCGAACCGCTTGGAGAGATGGTGGTCCACGACGAAGCTTGCAAAGCGTATTTGTCGGCCTCTCCCTGCCTCCTCCCTCGATTTTTTTTCCTTTTTTTCTGCCACTCTCACGATATCCTTGTTTCTCTAAGTTTTTTGCTGTACCTTAGTCGCAACTTTGTTTTGTTAATTACAGCTTTTGTTACTAAAAGGGCAGGGGGAAGCGGGAGCCGCTTTGAGGTTAGGAAACAGCAATGGCGAAGAAAGTAGATAGAATTACTACGAAAGGGTTCCCAGAGATGACAAACAGGAAAAACGAGATAGTAAAATTCAAAACGCAGTTAATAAATTATTACGCTGGTTAATGTACCGCGCTTCGGTAACCTTTTGCTTAAATATGCACATCTCAAGTAGTTTGTTTAGTGCATTCCTGGTGGTACATTCAGTCAATTACTGATTTTAAGGTTTATCTATGAGAGTTTTTATGGAGCTAGCTAAACGCCTAATTTTTGCTTTCAGTCTGCCCGTCCATTCAAAATCACCGCCAAGAAAGCGGCCTGTATGCATGAAAAGGTAGCATATATTCTGGAAAGACTGTTCTAAACTTCCGTGTCCAAGACTACGACACGGCAGCTTCGTCACCCCTTGGCCAATCTCCTTCGGAGACTGCACACATGGGTACCGTGCTCTACGATGACCGCTGGGCGGAAGCACGTCCAGCTTCGACAACGCCAACGATAGAGCGTAAAAAACACCAGCTACCCTCCAGCATCTTGAGTGGGCGTGCCGGCTGGCCTCGTGTCAGCACGATGTCAAGTCCCCTGGTCTTTTTCGTGCAGATTCTTTCGTGCCTGGCGACGAGTTCCAGCTTCTTACAAGATACCGCAAGAGTCGACACGGCAAGCTTCGTCACCCCTGGGACAATCTCCTTCGGAGACTGCGCACATGGGTACCGTGCTCTACGATGACGCTGGGCATCAGCGTACAGCTTCGAATGACAGTCAACGATACAGTCACCCTCCAGCATTTTCAGTGGCAACGCTGGCTGGCCTAGTGTCAGCACGATGCCAAATTCCCCGGTTGTTTTCATGCAGGTTAGTTCTAATGTTCCTAGGTGAGAACAAGCGATCGCTGTTTCGTCCAGCTGGCCTGCCCATAGAGTCTTTGTACAGCATGCATGACAGTGCGGATCTTGTTTTTGCATATGCTTTGTGCCGACATTGAGTCCAATCCAGGGATCACCACCGAGCAGTGTCTAGCGGCATTACTCGACGGACGAAATAACATCCAACAATGCTTGATGTTATTGAATCCAAAATTAAGAATATTGAAGAATCAGGACGTGTTTAGAAATATACTGCATGTACACATATTCTCCGTAGAACGATTGCATAGGATTAGATGGAAACAGCCTAGCAGTGGTCGGCCTCGGCCCGTACTTTTAAAGCTTATTGATCATCGTGAAAAAGTTAATACACTCTTTAATTGTTCCAAGCTGAAGGGTAGCCACATTTCCCTTCTCGGAGGACTTTTTTTTTTGCCTTCCGGCTAAAAGACGAGATGCTATGGGACAGCACAATGAGCCTACCAAGTGTGACCAAATGTGAAACTGGTTCACGACAAGGTTAAAATTGAGAATGAGTTTTTCATTGGGATGACTGCTCGGGTAAGCTGGTTCCTACCGATAGTAGGGGCAGTAAGCACATCCTAACCAAATGACGGCGAATCAGGACAGCGAAATCCTTACAATGCATAAATTGAATGCACGCAGCATCCTAAATAAATCTTCCGACTTGGAAAGCGTCATAGTAACTTACAAACCCGATGTACTTGTAATAACTGTAACATGGCTACAATCCGACGTTAGCGATGAAGTGACACGTAAAGGTTATAAAATTAATCGCAAAGACAGGGACTCGTGGGGCGGTGGTGTTGGAAATATTTACCGCGTACATTTTCGTGTGACCAGGTTGGCAGGTAATTCGGGAATGGAATGCGTCATTATAAAATTACAGCTACACGAGCTAAGTTTATTTATAGGTGAATTTTACCACCCACCAAGCGTGAACCCCGAATTCTGTGATTAGCTCAATGAGGTCTTGTGTACATGCAATGGCGATTCTAGGAACTTGATAGTTACTGGTGATTTTAATATCCCTTTATTTACCTGGTGCAGCGAATTTCCTGAACCCCTGACTACAGATGCCGAGCGTTTTGTTGACGTGCTTATTTTTCATGACCTAACTCAACTGGTAAAACAACCCACACGCGTCCACCGCGATACGAAGTCAATTTTGGATTTGTTCCTCGTGAGCAATAGTGTTCGTATTCGGGATCGTGAGTTGTGCGTTCTCGACGGCATATCCGACGACAATATGATATCTTTGGCCATGCCACTAGATCAAAGAACATAATATAAAAACGAGACAAGTCTGGTTCCCGTGTTCACACAAGCTAACTACGCTAACACAATTGATGTTCTTGACGAGTCGTTTTCTGTATTCATTTTTCTTTCTTAGACGGGCGTGGGCGCGGTAGACGATTTATAGAATTTTTACAAGAACCATGTTTTCAAGTGTACGAAGGACTTCGTACCAACGCGGCTAAATGTTGCGGAAGTTGAAAAATCGTGGACGACACGGTAATGGGGCCGCTCAGACCCAAGGCGAAAAAGTTATGGAAGCGGTACACGCAATGCCCTTCCCCTGCAAATATGAATAAGCTTGCTGCTCGCCGCAGCTTAGCGACACTACCCAAACGGCCAAAGAGCAAAACTATGGTGTATCGATGAAACATTTTCTGCTATCTCCTCCTGCGAAATTCTGGTGTCATTTGTCTTAAAAAAGCGCCTTGTTCATGTTGATATTAACAACGAAAAAAATTACAGACAAGACAACCATTGCCGAGTATTTCAAGTACTTTCTTTACGTCAGTTTTTAGATGCGACCGCATCTCATTCACCCGCCTTGTCCCTGCATCCGGCGTCGTCGGCGTCCGCCCCTCCCCCATTCTCCTCGCCACGCCAGCTGCGCTCTCCGCCGCTCACCCCCTCTCCTCTCCGATAGCGAACACTCTCTCGCGAGGGGCATTGGGTTGGATTCGATTGAATTGGCTTGGCTTGGCTTGGTTGGCTTGGATTGGATTGGATTTGGATTGGATTGCATTAAAGTGGATTGTGTTGGATTGTGTTGCGTCATAGCCGCGGCAGACGCACTGGCACCGGCGCGTCCCCTCACCGTTATGCGCGCTATAAAACGCGGTGCCTGCGCCGCTCCGCTCCATCGTTCCAGCGCCGTTCCTCCGCTGTCCAACGCTGCAACGTGAACTCCCTATGCGTCGCATCTACACAGGGGTTCCCGCTAGGGGGGTTGGGAGTTTTTACAAGAGATGACGGCAAGAGACCCCGTTTTGATTTGCTAGACAGCATCCCTCGAATTTGTAGTATTGAAATATGTGAACAGGGCATATTGGCGCTATTGCTGAGAATCCCTGTCGGAAAACCCCGCGTTTTCCATCATTAAGAGAGCGATGGAATACGCCGAAAAGAATGGAATACACTGAAAAACGCCGAGCCGGACGACAGTAACGTGGGGACCGCATTTTCCAGCGTTAGGAGAGGGATGGAATATGCCAGAAAGAACAGAAAGCACTGGAAAACGCCAAGCTGGACGACATCAACGCGGGGAGGTTGCTGGAAAGCATTGAATAACACGGGGACGTTGCCTCTGGAGACTGGGATTCAGATAGGGCGAACGGGTCAGTACGTTCTCACGGCGCCGCTACTTGGCTGGACACAGCAATGCCGCGCGCCGGTTACGTGGTCGACTGGTTGTAATCCAGCGCCTTGATCGACGCAGTTCCTCCGAAACTTGGCGTTTGCGGCCCGTGCGGTGCCACACAATCCCACTTTTTCAGCGTGCGCTTCGCGGAAACAATGCTCCGTACGAGCGACGATCATGTCGTTCAATTGCATTGCAACCGTCTGTCATAATGAAAGTTTGTTGTATTGCTGCCATTAGCATTCCGGTCGTGTTTGAAAAAACCTTCGTAACAAATTTGCAGTTAACAACGGAACTTATCGCAGATCACGGTAATGTTGGAACATCTAAGCGTAGCCCGCTAACCAAACTAATGGATAAATAAAGCAATTCACAAATTCCTGGGGTTGTTTGAGTGAATTGCAATTGCATATATTGTACCGTGGACAACCTTTGATGAAAGAATCAGGCAATAAGGGTAGCCGTTGGCAAAACGGACGCATAAAGGGCAAGCATGACTTGCTTTTTGAGGACGTGGTGTAATTATTGCAGTTCACATTGTGACATGTATTTTGGGCCTTTGAGAGCCCCATTGTCTCAATCTGCGTGCTGTTTTATTATTGTTTTTAGCGAGCAACTTGTTTATTTTAACGCGAACTATGTGTCCAATCAAGCCTAAATAGTGAAATAAGATTTTAAAACCAGCTAACCAGTTGCTGCTACCGGTGTTAAAAGAAACAAAATGGCGCTAGTGAACCTATTACAATGCCAAGATGTGTTAAAAAGAATAAACGTAGAAAGAAAGAAAACGCCCACCTTCGCTCCAGCCCGGCAGCTCGGAAGAAAGTCCCGGGATGCACCGTTACTACCGAAGGCCTGTCGCGCGACAGCACTCGCGGGGCGGGGGAGCCCACAATACGGAGAATCGAGAGGGGTGAGGAGGGGTCGCGGCGCGGAAAAAGCTCTCGTGATCGGCCGGGGAGCACTTCGTTCCTCCCTGCTTTTCGCCTTCCGGTGAAAATTCGTAGGTGGCTGCGTGGCTGAGTGGCCCGTCAATATTTAACATCGGCGCTGTGCCTAGTTGAAGTTACGCGTAACGTTTTTGTAAAAACGTGCATCTGACAGTCTCCGGGAAGTGTCAGCAGCAACATGTGAAGCTACGAAAGCTGTGGTAAAAGCAAGAACAGTGGTCCGGATTCCAAGCATCTCGAAGTGATGACTCCAATAGCGACGACAAACCGTGGTGCTTGGGATTATTGGCACTTTGGTGCGAGTGAATACGACGACTCTCTGAGGCAGCGTGATTTGGAATACGTGCGATGTGCTTCGACGATCGACTGAAATTGCAAAGACCCCTGCGTGACTTGGGCAGGTATCGTGCACGCGTACTTTTCGAGATAGTGCTGCACCAGGGAGACGTGCGGTTTTCGTCACAGGATGCCGTTCCAGGCCTTGCTGTACGAATGAATTGTCAAAGGGTCAAGGTTCACCAAGGCAAGGAATCAAGCTAAGGATTGACTTTCCATTTTAATTTTCGCGTTTTGCTGTTAAAATAAAAGAGGTTCAAGAAATATGTGTTTACTTGTGTTTTAATGGCCCTAAAAATATAAGGAATGAATTTTCGAACGGTTACCGTCGATGCTCGTTTGATATTTTTTTTTCCGGGAGAATAAATTTGCTTTTATGAACATATTGAGCGCTACTGACGGAACGCGATAATGAAAGAATGCATTCAGCAGGGCGTAATCAGCTGAAAAGTGCCCAAATGAGTCTGGCTAAATTTTGTAGCGCGACTTAGATTTCCCCGAAGGAACGAATTCTGTATTTCTTGTTAACAGCCATGTGGGTTTGTAATTACACGGCTATTAAAGAAAAAGGCCTAGCGCGAGCACCGGCCACACTAAACGGTGGAGACGGCGTGGTCTCCGGCGTGTTCCTGCGTTACGTTCCAGCGCGCGCCGGATCCACGCGTTTCCGCGTCCGGCGTGTTCCAGCGTCCAGGGTCCGGCGCGTTCCAGCGTTTCCGCGTCCGGCGTATTTCAGCGTTAGGTATTCCCATAATCAGGCGAACGTTGGAAGCGGAGCTCTAGCGCCGCTGGGTTTTCCGATAGGGATTGACGTTAAGAAAATTCCGGAATAGATGGCATACCGAATACATTTCTCGTGAGGTATGCGGAATGGTCTTCCCAATACATCTGCATTATATTTAATAAATCGCTTACTGCCATCCGAACATCCAATAGAATGGAAATTTTCGAAAATAGTCACCCTAACTAAAACTACTAACACATTCTGAATCCCTTGTCATTTTGAGCGCATAACGGCTTCCGGAAAGGCCTTTCAACAACCACGTAATTACTGGAAACTGTTCATGGCATCGCTGCAATATATTCCACAATTTTAAAGAGCGTTTTATCACGTATCTCACCAAAAGCTACTTCTGAAACTTCAGTGTATTTAAAAAACGACTCATTACTGTCTTGGGTAGAAGCCTATCATTCACACTGGTTCCAAAGTGTAGACATTGAAGGTTTCCGCTCAAGTCCGCAGCCAGTACAGTCCGGTATTCCGCAAGGGTCTGTCCGAGGGCCAATATTTTTTCTAATATTTATCAATGATATACCCGATGCCGCTCCCGTAATCGTACGTTTATTCGCAGACGATTGCGTTCTGTATGCAGAAGTGTACAGCTGTGCTGACCAGGCTCTTTTAAACACATCGCTCGAAAGAATACAACAACGATGCGAAACATGGCTAATCAAAATTAACGTGCTAAAAACGGTAGCAATGACAATTGCCTGAAAGCGAGAGCCTTTAAAATTTACCTACTGCATCAAAGATCATGTGCTTGCAAATGTGGATGAATTCAAGTATTTATATGGTATTATTTCTTCCGATTTGAAGTGGAAATAACATACGGCATATACTCAAAAGAAAGCCATGCGATTCCTTGGGTGTGTAAGGAGAACTATAGGAAAATCCACGCCGGAAACAAAATTGTTAGCCAGTAAAACTTACTTTAGACCCGTACTTGAGTACGAGGCTATAGTTTGGGACCCTTATAATAGTTGACCATTACTAAATAAAAATATTCAGAGGAACGCTATTCATTTCGTGTATAATAGCTTCCGTTGGCGTATTTCACCTAGGTTACTTTTGGAAAAAGCACATATAACGAAATTGGAAATAAGAAAATACTACGAGAAATAGAAATATATGGATTTGCTGTATCACTACAAGCTAGGAATTAGTAGGTATGGTTATATTGAACCACTTACTAGGCCTTCCACTCCTTCGCAACACTCAAAGCCGCTAAAAGAATTTTCATGCAAAATCAACAGCTTTAAGAATTCATCCTTTCCCCTAGCGTACGCGAGTGGAATCGGCCCTAAAGCTGATGTTGTAGAATGCGGGACTGTCGAATCGTTTATGACTGCTTTAACAAAATAATATCTTGTGTAGATTTCTCTTGTCGAATAACATTCCCCTTGCATATCTTGTAGTGTTCGTCTCGAGTCGTAGCTTGATGATCATTCTGTGCAGTGGTGCTTTTTAGCTCTCTTGTAGGATTTCCTAGTTTCCTCTCACAGACACTCACACGCGCTTTCTTTTCTTTTCTTTATAGTACAGTTGTTACATTCTTGTAGAGTACATTTTTCGCTCACTTTGTCGCGTTCTGTTGGGATAAAATCGGTGCTTGAAAGATGCCTTGTATCTGGTCGATTTTAGTGGGTTTGCTACTTTTGTGCAAAGTTATCTTTTTTCCGCATGCGTGCGTTATGTTGCATTACCGCTTTTGCCTTCTTTTGGGCGCCTTTTCGTGTCTTTTTATATTGTGCCTACAGTGATGCCACTACACATAAACATTTCTGAGTGACACATATTGCCACATACTTGCTCTCTTCACTTGTTCATATCGCGTCTTTTTTTGTTTTGTTTCTCCCGCCCCCTCCTGCCAATGACCTTGTACTAGAGGTGGACAGTACCCTGTAAATGTAAATAAAAGAATAAATAAATACATAATAAATAATAAATAAATAATAAATAAAAAGCTCAAAGTGATAACGTGTCCTTTTCCTGCGCATAAAAACGCCATCCTTCCCCCATGCCAACACCGACGAATCGCAAACTCGGAGCAAGATACAAACCAACACAATATCCAAAAGTCTATAAAGGCGAAGATGCGAAGTATGTTACGTAGGAAACGTGTTACCTGGTAGCATTAAAGGATAATCTCAGTCGTTAACAATTCAAACAGCGAGTATTACGCTCACATCGACAAGTAGGAAGGTATCCTGGACAGGTTGTCTTTTCAAGATAGCGTTAGCTGATGGTGGAGAATTCGGGTGCACCCTTGGGGTCTACCACGACTTTACCTCTTTTTCCCAAACTTCTAATAAATATTACTCAATAAAGGTCTCTCTCTCTGTCCCTCTTTCGGCGTGAGTGGGCGTTATCAGAATCCGAAGATAAAGAATAACCTCTTTAAAACACCGACACCGTCACCTTCTTGCACAAACTGAAGGGAACACCGCAGGAGCAACATTTCACGCCCAAATCTTAAGCGCACAATCGTAAGGGGCCTCTGCTTTTCCTGTGCCTCCGAGATAAACAATTTTTGCAGCTAGTCTAGCTCCCTTTGTTGAGCTGCAGTGCTGGGAAAGTGTAAATTGTAAGAACACAATCTCCAAAATAAAAGGCCCCTCCACACGGATAAAACGCTATCGCGCGTTACATCTTAAAGGCTAACCGTATATGTCACCTGAATCATTTTTTTTTCATTTGTTTGCTAACGTCACCGAACCTGGCTTAAAAAGATCTTCTGGTAATAAATTATGCCAATGATTATTGTTTTAAACATCATGAGGTACGAAACATCACCCAGATTGTAGAAAATGTTCACCCCACCCGTGTAAACGGGTATAAAATACACCCAAAAAAGGTAATTTAGACGTTTTTTCTTAGTTCGCGGCACTTTTACACCCTTTTTTTAGTTTTCAACTGTGTAATTTGTAGCTTTACACCCTAGTGCGAAATATGGTGTAGAATAATCAACATCCCTTTAGAAATGTGTTGAAAGTATGTGGAATATGTGTTTGCTATTGAATAAACTTTCATGCTTAATAGGAAAAAGTAACCTTCTCACGATGAAATATTTTTGGAAATCCGCAAGCTGACTTGTATATTCCCGGATTAAAATGCTTAATTCGGAAATTAGTCTAGGGGCCGCTGGCCACTCTGACACGTGTGAGCGAGATCCCGAGAGCGCCCCACGTGGAACGCGTGCTCCGCGGCTGTCTGGAATAGAGAGAGGTCCATTCTTGCTGCTGAACGGGTCGGTCGTCTCTCTCGTGGGCTCCGAACATCGTGTCAGCAGTGCTGAGCCATGCCTAGCGACCCAGATGTTCCCGTCGTCCGTGTGGGAGCCTCCGGACTACAAGCGCCGGCCCCATTTGTGTTCACTAATCCGTGAGAATGGCCTACATGGATCGCCACAATCGAAGATTATGTCTTCGCGTCTGGCCTCGACTCTGCGGGCGACGAACGAAAGGTTCGAACGTTACTCTACGTCATGGGACCGCAGACGCGAAACTTCTTTACTTCGCTGGGTCTATCGGCACCGGAGTAGCAACCCTTCACCACAGTAAAGCAGACATTGGCCCGTCATTTTGTTCATCACGTCAACGTGATATACGAGGGTAGACACTTCCACCACCGAACGCAGCAGCCTGGTGAGTCAGTAGAAGCTTTCTACGCGGAGCTTCAGAAGCTGGTCAAGCGGTGCAGCTACAGCAACTCAGACGTGGAAAGCCGCTTGGTTCAAGACTGATTTGTTGTTGGCCTGTTAGACGAACAACTTTCAGAGCAGCTTTGCCGCAGCACGAAGCTGACAGCAGCAGAGGTGCTATATCAGGCTCGCTTGCACGAGGACGCCGAAAAGGAACGTGCGGAGTGGTCACTTAGCACGTCAGAAAACCTGAATTTCGACGCAGCTAAGAAGGGCAAGCATCGCCGCTCAACACCCTCCTCCTCACTCGCTCAGCACGAGGAACGCCGGCTTTCTGGGAGCTGCGAATATTGCGGTCGCCAGCCTCAGCCTCGAGAAAAGTGCCCGGCGCGGCGGGCCACGTGCAACTACTGCAAGAGGCAGGGCCACATCGGCGATGTCTGCCGAGCAAAGAAAGGTAAGCCAAAGCTAGGCTCGGTGGAACTCCGCGCGGTCGGCACGCGCTGTGCAAAGTACGCTGACGTGCGCGTGAATGGCATACCCGCCAAATTCAAAATAGACTCTGGCGCCAAAGTGACAGTTGTCCCTTCAACTTTTCCTGCCGTTCCCAAAGTTATTGATCTTGCGGAAGAGGAGCTCACCGGTGCAAGCAACCAGTGCCTGCCCGTGCTCGGGACGTTTTCCGCGACCCTCAACTGGAAAGGCAAGTCGACCACTCAACGACTTTACGTCATGCCAGGTCAGAACACCCCGCTACTTGGGCTTCCCGCCGTAGAAGACCTGGGTGTCGTGAAGTTCGTCGACGCGACATCTTCTAATATGCCTCCTCCGCAGCCTCGAATCTTTCAAGGTTTGGGTGTACTTCCAGAACCGTACAAGATCTGCCTTGTACCGGATGCACAGCCCTTTGCTTTGTGCACCCCACGGAGGATTCCAATTCCATTACTGCCAGTAGTCAAACTCAACTCGACGAGATGGAGAGTCAAGGCGTCATCTGCAAGGTACCCAAACCAACGCCGTGGTGCGCCGGTCTCGTGGTTGTACCAAAGTGGATAGGTGGCTACAGGATTTGTGTACACCTCACCAAGCTAAACCAGTATGTCCGACGGGAACGCAGCGTTCTTCCAACTGTGGACTCTGTATTAAGTAAGCTAAAGGACGCACACGTCTTCTCCAAGTTAGATGCCAAATCGGGATTTCATCAGGTGAAGCTTTGGGCTGAAAATGAAGAGCTCACCCTTTTCATCGCCCTTCGGTCGGTATTGCTATCGTCGCCTTCCTTTCGCTATCGCTTCCGCCCCGGATTTTGTCCAGCGCCTGATGTCTCAAATCCTGGAGGGTCTTCCGGGAGTTGTCAACATGATCGACGACATTTTGGTAGTCGGGAACGACCTTCAGGAACATGACAAAATACTTGAAGCCACAATGAAACGCCTAGACGAGGCAGGGGTCACGCTCAACAGGAAGAAATGTGAGTTCGGAGTCATGTCTCTCCGTTTTCTCGGGGTTGTCGTCAAGGAGAACGGAGTGTCACCAGACCGAGACAAAGTCAAGCCGATTCAAAGTCTTCCACCACCAACAGATACCAGCGGAGTACGGCGGCTACTGGGTATGGTCAATCACGTTGGACGCTTCCTCCCGCACCTCGCAAGCGTGACTGCACCATCCGAGCTTTGCTTAACAATAACAGTCACTGGATGTTGGGTGTGAATCAAGATACAGCGTTTAAGAAGGTCAAGGAGATGCTCAGCTCAGAGTGTTGCATAGCTCTATATGACCCGTCGTTCCAACCACGGTCTCGGCGGATGCAAGTTCATATGGTATTGGCACGTGCTTCTCCAAAGTCAACCCTGTGGTGCTGGACGCGCTGTCGACTTCGCTTCGAGATCTTTGACTCCAACAGAAGCCCGCTACAGCCAGACAGGGAAGGAGACACTGGCGATAAAATGGGCTATAACGCGGTTCGACCAGTATCTGCGTGGTCTCTTCTTCACGGTGAAGTCTGACCATCAACCCCTTGTAGCTCTTCCCGGACATAAAGACGTCGATCAGCTGCCACCAAGGATTCAGCGCATCCGCATAAAGTCAATGCGCTACCAATTTCAAGTAACGGACGTGCCGGGGAAGTTGGCGGCAACAGCAGACACGCTGTCCAGAGCTCCCTGCGATTCCGCTCCCCCCAAATTAGTAAATGCTGTCGAACTCTTTATTGGGGATGTCTAAAAAGGCTTCTCAGCACCAGTAGCAAGCCGCCTTGAAGACATTCGACAAGCCCAGCTCCACGACGAGGAATGCTTCTCAGTCAGTGGCTTCATAGAAAATGGCTGGCGAGACAAGAGCAAGGTTCCAGTTCACCTCGTGCCATTCTGGAAGAAAAGGGCAAGATTGAGCACTTTTAAAGGAATTATACTTTTGGGCCGCCGCCTAGTTATCCCTCGAGCGTTGCGAGCCAATTTGCTGGCCCTCCTTCATGACGGACATCAAGGACTTCGCCGGTGCAAGGAACAAGCATGAGAAAGTGTATGGTGGCCTGGGTGCAACATGCACATTGAACACATCGTTACAAGCTGCGTACAGTGCGCATCCAACAGAGTGGTATACCCCGAACCACTCATGCCTACAGCAACACCGGATCGTCCGTGGCAACATCTTGCGATCTACCTATTCCACTGCAAAAGCCGTGAACACCTTGTCGTCGTAGATTACTACTCGCGGTTTCCCGAAGTAGTGACTGTAGAGTGTCCCTCACTTCCACGACTAGCCTAGCAGTAATAAACCTGGTAAGAGTGTCTTCGCGCAGCACGGGATCTCTGATGTCGTTCGGACGGACAATGGACCCTAATTTTCATCAAACGAGTTTGCCAATTTTGTTCAAACGTACGGTTTTCGCCATAAAACCAGCAGCCCGAGGTACTCGCAAAGCAATGGCGAGGCGGAACGCATGGTACAGACGGTAAAGAACCTTCTGAAAAAAGGCGATGACCCATACTTGACACTCTTCTCGTATTGTGATACACCTGGACCATCCGGATTTTCCCAGTCCAGCTTCTGATGGGACGCAATCTTCAGACGCAACTTCCGAGTCTTCCAGAACTCCTGAGTCCACATAAACCAAGTCATCGGGAGTTCAAGGATTGGGATGCTGCCTATAAAGCCCAACAAGCCAAGGTGTTCAACTCTCAACACCGCGCTAGTCCGTTGCCGCCTTTAACAGCAGGTGACCGTGTATGGGTGAAGAATCTGAACTGCCCGGCGACAATCCTCAGCCCAGCTCAAAGGCCTCGCTCATTCGTGGTCGAAACACCAAGGGGCATCGTGCAAAAAAAACCGCCGCCACTTGGTACGGTTCCAGCACAACGCAACGCAGGACTCCGCGTCACACGAGGGAGAAGAGTGGACGGGACACGAAGAGGAAGAGAGTACGGGGAGATCGCCAACTTCGCCAACTTCTGGGACAGTTGCTGTTTCGGATTCGGCGCGGTCTTCAGGCAGCTATCGCACGAGATTTGGACGAGTGGTCCGGCCCCCGAAAAGACTGAACTTATAGTGTTCGTGTGCACCCATTTGTTAGAGTCTAAGAGGGGAGATGTAGGGGCCGCTGGCCACACTGACACGTGTGAGCGAGAGCGCCTGACGTGGACCGCGTGCTCCGGGGCTGTCTGGAATAGAGAGAGTTCCATTCTTGCTGCTGAACGGGCCGGTCGTCTCTCTCGTGGCTCCGAACAATTAGCACTAAGGTGTCTGATCTTTGCGACAAGCTCACCGACTCTGTCCGAGGATGTTCCTGTGCTGGCTATAAAAGCAAGAAGAGCAGATGTATTTACAAGTAAGTATCTACTCGCTGTCCCCATGCATCCAGTTGGTTTGCTTGCTCAGTTCATGTGCGGTCCAAGTGTGTCATTGGCGTGTCGAATGTGTCTGTATGTCGTGCTGCGTCCTTAGCCGATCAACATTGTCACGCATAGTTGCGCTGCCCACATGCTTAGTTGATGGGGTTAAGCAACGTTACACCCTTTTTTAGTGTTCACAAGAACACGCCCATTTCATGTACCTTTTTTAGCAAAAACACATTTTACAAGTGTGCACCATAGAACAAGATTTTACACCTTTTTCAGACTAAAAGGGTGCAAAAATGTTTAGAGTGATATTTTGTGCTTGTCGTGCTTTTATAATTTACAAGTTACATCATACTACTTGAAATTACCCAATAAAATGTGGAAAAAATCTCTGTGTACTACGTGGTTGTCCTGAGGCATTGCGGGTTATCAGTTAAGCTAGTGCATAAAGTTAGCTATATGCACTCTGCATAGCAACTGTTCTGTGCAACTGCTGTGCATAGCAACTGAAAGCAACTGTGTTGCTTTAATTTACTGGCTAATTTGCATCGAGGCCCCAGTAACTGATATGCCGATGCTTCTAGAGTGCTGACAAGCATTACCATGTCATTTCGTTTGGCATTGATGTAAAAATAATTGATCTTCAAATGTTACCAAACCTTGTAAGACAATTGGCTCTGCTTGTACCAGTGGTTCAAGCCGGGAGAAGCAGCAGAGCTGGCGGTCCCACTCGCTTCGTCGCAGACCCGGCTCTTGCACCTCACATGGATTTCCGAATTTCCCGCTGATAGTTCTCCGTGACTCGCAGCCCAGATCGTTTTGTCCGCCGGCTTTGACATTTGTCCCAGAGTGGACCGCGTTAGCACGCGCTAGAATCCGCGGCATCCTAATTCGCGAAGTCGGCGTCTGTGCAACCCGCTTCAGGCGGGAACGCCCGTGAACTAGCGAGGAGGACATCACGCTAGAGGTCACGCCACGTACAGTGGGCGGAGTGTTCTCGAAGGTCCGCTAGCCGTCTCAGGGCGTTCCGCACGAGGCGCACGCTCACGAGTGCTCGGTATTTTTTGGTATTCTTTTGCGAGCTCCCCACGAAGCGGAAGCCAAGACGCAAGCCTGGGAGACGTTGGGCGCTCCTCACGAGGCCCACTCTCACGTGCGCTTGGTGATTTTATTGGTATTTTTTTGCAATGCTTGAAGGCGGAACTACAACTTAAACCGCTCTGCTGTAAAATATTTGGGGTACATGGGCCGCACTGAGCCTTTCTCTAACGATTTATTTAACTAAAGGCTCAGTTTTATCTTGATTTATCTCGATGCAAAACACCTTTCCTAGTTACCCGGCGTTCACGGTGGCTAGCACCAAATTTTGTTCCGCAATTATTGTGCCCAAAAACCAGAAACGTCGTATACGTGTTATGCCTAATACAAAACGGGCAGACAGAATACGTTGGCAAAACCCTTCCTGCAATCGGTTGTGGTTCCGTTCGTACATGTAAGCATTGGTTAGCAAAAAGTAAGAATTGGAGAGGTCTAATTCAAAGCTCAAGTATATAACGGAGCTTCTCAGCCTTTATGAAAAAGACAACCTTGGAGTGATATCCTGGAGAAAAATAAATTGAGCACATCCTAGAGGCTGGCATCCAGCAGAGTAAATATAAAACCGGGGTAAAAGTTTGGCGGTATGCTAAGAACTTTCTAAGAATGTCACTGCGAAGGCCTTCTTGGGTAGTCTGTTGATGAGCTTCTCAGCGACATGTTGAACGGTGTGCCCGCACCCGTCACCACTCACTAGCCTTCTGGACAGCACCAATCGCATCCCGTTTCACTCGTTCGCCATTGCCGAGAGCCAATTCTTTCCCTCGTCAGTTCCTTCCCCTCTCAAGGTAGCTAGTATCGACACAGGGTAGCGGCCTACCCTCATTTTGTATACCTCAGAGCAATCATTCATGCATCACGAGTTCGGTTAAGCATAGGAATGCGAGGCTGCCATTCGAATGCTGTTCCATCACGAATCCTGCTACACCAATTGGAGTTTTTATTTGTTTCTCCCCTTACTTTACATTATACAACTCAATGATGTAATAAAAACCGCCATCATTTACAGTCCTTAGCAGCTTTTGCCGATAAAAGGGTGTAACACGAATTTGACTTCTTGAGTGTGGCTTACAAAACTTCGATTGCATTGTGGTTTGGGACTTCAAGAGATGTCGAAAACCATTACGCACAGCTACACGAGCGTACAGTGGGATGTTGCTTGATATGCCCGAATAATTGAAACTCTAGTAAGTACACGTGAGAGCAGAATATAGGCGTAACAACATGCTCTCTTTGGCGGGTTGGGTAGTGATTAGAACATTTGCTGTCAGAAGCTAACGGCTGTTTTAGGAATTTTAATTTGGTCGCTACTAACCGCATGCTTTGTGGATTTCAACAAGCTGTTGTCGACATCTAGTATATAAAGCTTTACTTACAATAAAACCAGGAAGACGGTGAGTTGGAAATAGAGGCAACTGCACGTTAAAGCTTCATATAGGCATGAAATCATTCCTGCTCATGTCGGTTAATCGGTAACGACGACACAAGCCACCAAAAGCTCTCAGCCGTTACGCTAAAGCTCATTTGGTTGCGAAGGTAATATACCAATTCGATATACTCCCGTAAATACTCAAAGGAATTTCGGAATGGCGATAAACTTGACAGTACTGCTCTGGCATAGGAAATTATGAGTGCTTCCATGTTCAGAAGGTCTTTTGTACAGTCCAGCAGCGCAGTTTATTTCTTACCCCTTTGTCCCGCTAGCAATCCTGATAATGTAATGGGTGGTCGGTAAATACCTAACTAAGCAATAGCGCAGCTTGTAATGAAAGACAAAGGTGGCATAAGTTCAACAATTTTGTCAGGGGGTTATCTTCAACCGAAAGTTACCGTTTACTATAGCACACATAAACTTATTGTTCCAATTATTATCTTCAAGTTTGTGGTCACTAGAACGCCTGTCAGTTTGCTGGATCAGCGGTGGAACGGTTCGAGCTTCCATGGTCTCCCTGATCCCGACTTTTGCGTGAATTGAAACGGTGTTTGAGAAAACGCAGTTACGTTTATCGAGCCTTCAAGCGCAAGTGTTCTTGCTTGAATTCGTTAATTAAATGGCGGTACATATAATGGTTGGGATGAAGCAGAACCTTACAAGCGTTGCTCAGAATCTTTCTAAAACTTAAACGATAATGTTCTGACCCGCTTTACAGCCGATAAATGCCAGTGTGACATATACTCCATACAGTTCTGGGTAATACAGGAAAGAATATATAAAAGTCTTCTGAGGTGTGAACCCGGGTTAGCTGGTTCATACTTGGTGGCAGATAGTGGTATACACGCGACAGAAGAACAATTGACAAAAAGGGGCGCTGAATCAACTCCGAGAGTCATTTATTCCGCGCTAACAATATAAAAACGGCTAGCAAATGAATCAGTGGAGGAGATCGCGAATGTAGATACACTATCTCCATCTTTAACAAGAGAATGGGTGGCAAGAACACACATGCGGCTGCGCGCTCATACCTAGAAAAAGATCCCAAAATCTCGCGTGTTCTTCGGTCCTGGTAGTGTTTCAAGAGGTTACAGGGCTTGAGCAAGCGCGCAGGTGTGTTTAAAGAATATTTGACAACACGCTTGTTCGCCTGAATGCTGTCTATGACAGGACGTCACGTCTGCCCACACAAGTGCGCGCACAGGTTAGGGGAATTTGATGAACAGCTGCGCTCGCGCACTCTTTAAGATGCCTTATGTGGTCCTTTTAGTAGATTTTTTTGCAGGATTCTACAGAGTGTAGCTTCTGGCGCGAATGCTGAACATGCTGATATGAAAAAACCTAATGCAGCTTCGCACTAGCGGCTCTGAGCCTGGGAAAATAGCGAACCTCGTGATCCCACCTAGCTTATACTTTGTTGGCGAAGGTTTTGTGTGGCTACTGTTGTAGACTCGGCCAAGTTTTCTGCGAGGTTATCCTTCGGGACTTTGCGTGGTGTTCTCATTATTCCACCAAATAACAATGAACACTTGGTCATGAAAGTATGTACAATGTACGCTCCCCGCAGGCTTTGCGGTGAGGTTCCAGGCGTTGCGGAGGAGGAAGCGGGAAGAGCATTTGCTCAAAATTTTTGAACTCGCCAGACCACACAAACCGTTCGGCTTTTGTGGTCTGGAGTGGGGGCCTCTCAGTAAAAAAACAGATTAAATTGATCGCTTCCAGGCCTTTTGACTTGTTTCATTTTGGCACTATTTGCGCCGTGAAAACTGCACCACTCGTCGCAACGACCAATAGAGCAAGCCACCCCATGACGCGTTTAAAAAGCCGTGCTTCTACCAGTTGTATCACACATGCGACAATTGGCAACACCAGTCCTTCAAGACCGCGGCGCTGCAAAGCTAATGTAAGCTGCTGCGCCAGCGCGCGCGATGAAGTCGTCACTCGGCGGGGTTTTCTAGTGCACGTTCGCCGGCCCAACCAGCAGCTCACACATCATCGCTGTTAAAACTTCAGCCGCACTCAAGAACGTTCAACAATTCTCTTCAGCCTGTGCACGTCGTGGCCCTGGATAAGTGCGCCCACCGCGGATAAATGGAGGACGCTCACGCGAACACTTAAGTCTTGAAGGTAGCCAAGCTGTACGGAACCTTCACGACCATCGCAATGATTTAGGTCCACGATTGCAGCCGATTCGCATCTTCGCTGCAGCAACAACCTCTACTCCATCATTGTTGCTATGAGTGTGACCCTCCTTATTTTTTTTAGTTGTGATAGTCATGGAAGTCAGTTTTCGAGGGCTGTACGCTATGACATCTCTTTCTCGTTCCCAGCAAGTGCTGCTACAATTACGGCCAACACTGTAGTGTATCTCGCTCCGAGCAAGTGTTGCCATGATTAGAATGGACGCTGGAGTTTTTTTTTGCTGATCTTTACCAATCTTTCTAATAGGGTAAGCTTTGCTTGACAAACGTTCGCCGGAGACGCTGAGAGGTGGTCAACACACACACATGAGCGCTAGGCATTGTCTTGGTTTTGTTAACTGCTGTGCGTTCGGCGCGACGTTCGCGCTCCTGTGCGCGCACTGCAATTTCTTGATAGGTTTAACTGCGGACATGAAAAAATACAATTCCCGAAACAGCTTCGCTCTTCAAAAATTACCACCCTCTCTTAGGTCTCGTAGTCGTTAGACAGGATCAAAATGAGGCGCACGCGGGTGAAGCGCTGGACTTGGCCCCGTAACATTTTAGGAGCAAGTCCAGGGCTTTAAACTATCGGGTGACAAGGCTGACATGCACGGTGACCTTTGAGCGACCATTCCGACTTACGGGTTTTGTTACGTGATAGCAGTAAAGATCCGTTTGAGCGACGTTCGTGTCAAAGAACTGAATTCTCTGAACCCGATCTCACCATGCCTTCGTTTCTCACCGACTACATTTCCCGACCCATCCACTCTCAACACAGTCCTCGAAACTCTGTCTCACCCACATGCCTTCCCCCACCTGCCTATCACTTCCTCCTCTTTCAGGCTTTTTTCCTTTCCAACCATTCCAATATCTCTCTTCAAGTCATTACAGCTTTCTGTCCACTCCATTCTCTCCCATAGTCTCTCGCACCACTCGTTCATTCCATGAGCCTATCTTGTCGGTCTGTGTAGTCACTCTTCACTGAAGCATCGCCCCGACTTGAGTACAGTAGGTATAGCGGTGAATAATTTGCGTTCAAGAAGGTGTTACCTCACCTATTAGCATATTATTCACCGGTAACTCCAAGTTATTAGTGTTTATGCAGAAAATCATGTTCCAAAAATTTGTGTCCTGCTATAACTTCTACGGCAGTTCTTAGAACGATATTTTTCTCTCTGATTAAAAACTGGACTGTATTGTTTGTATTCTTAGACCGTTCGAATTCGAAATAATGCCTGCTTCACGAAAATACACCTCCGACGTGATGTGGGTGTATGCCTCATTCAAAACGTAGCACGTCACCATTGTGCATCTCATCTGGCAACTGCAGAAGCAAGTGCCTGAGTGCTTCACGCTCATTTGGTAGCTCTCCGAGTTCAGAGTACTTTAGATCGCGTGAGGATAAATCCCCGACACCTCATTATCTCAGCATCCACTGCGACGTCGCGCACCTCCTTTGTAATAGGGCTGAGCGTGTTGTGTATCGCTTTAAATTTTTCTGAGTCAAATAAATTTATTAAATTGCACACTGACGCAACGAATAATTTACATGCGCTCGTGTATCTTGCAATCTGTGTGGCGCGGTCGGCTGCCTGTTGATAGTATTGGTACTACGATTTGTTGTGCTTTTCGTCCACAAAGTATAAAGGCCTAAAATATAATTTGAATGTTTACGGTAGCGCTTGTAACAGCCCTTTTTTCTTATTTAGTAGTTAGTTTCTGGTACTTTTTTGCAGTCTAAACCAGGCTTATGATTTCTACTTTTACGTTCACGCGAGAATATTGTTGCTACAAAAGATAATCAGACATAAAAAGTTCAAACAGGGCTGCTCAAGTAATTACAAGGCAGTTTGGTTTCGACAACTGCGACCAAAGTTCATTCAATGGCATTATACGAGGTCAGTCCATATTTTCTTGTCTCTTACCAAAAGCAAGTGATCGCACGTGTTGTTGGGTGTTATAGCAATGATATGTTTGTCAGCGTAAATGTATTGGGCGGAGTTATACGCCCACAAATGAGAATCACAATTTCGTAGAAAACGATAAAAAGCAATCACAAAATATATTAAAATGGTGAGATCACCGCCAGTTCTACAGAAAGAAAGCATACAACATCAAAGTGCCTAACATGTTTCAAAACATCGGCAGCAAGAAAGGATGCAGGATATTGATACGTCACACACACAACGTAATGTGAAAAAGGTTACCATGACAGTAATAATTCCGCATTTGGTCTTCAATCACTGATCAAATTCTGAGAACAAATACGTGCAAAATAACACACCGAGGGAAGAAAAAATAACTTAGCTAAAGGCCGTACTCAAAAATTTGAGAAGATGGTGTAGTCGAATGCTATAGGTTGTCATTCAGCATTCCAAGCAAGGCAGTTCCCCAGACGAGGGCTAGTTACACTAGAACATACAAATAAGATCACAGCCTCTTTCAGGATCTCTAAGCTCGGAGAACTATCGATCTATTTGGGCGAAAACTACTCCGAGGGAACTCCCGACAGTTGGTTCTTGCGCCACATCTTGGAGCCGCAAATGTTGTTACTCCACCGAACTTTTCCCCGAAACCAATGCTCCAAATAAACAAATACAAGTTCAAAAACTTTTTAAACATATTAAGGTGTCCTATAGCGTATCAAAATCGATTATGGGAAAAAAGCACAAAATACCTCGGGAGTACTATTTTACCGTGAACGTCTATAGAAAAAGTGTATTCGCTAAAACTGGGTATCCTTCAGCAGTATCTTTTACTTCTTTTTCGCTCGCACCCTTTACTGTACAACAGAAAAATGTGAGCTATGGCTCGTTTTCCCTGACACCTTTTGATGACCAGCGAGGCGTGGAAATGGAAGGGAAGAAAAACTAAAAGAAGATTGGGTGTCAGAAGAACTTATTGAGGGCGAAGACCGACAGGATTTCGGGAGCAGATTGTAGAAGCCGCACGAAGCGTGAAGCAGATCAGATTGAGCAGGACATCAAATTTGGAGGAGGGGATCGACTTGATGGCCGGGGACTTATTGAAATCGCTGCTTCCTAACTTTATAGTGCAAGTTATTTCGGTGTGACAGGTTTTATGTCGTTAGTGCTTTGCAGAATTCACATTTTCACTTTCTAATTAGTGCACATAACAGATCACGTAAAGAAACTGTAAATGTCTTTATATTGACCGCATGAATAACTAGTTTTGACTCAGACACTCCTCAGCAAATGTGTCAAAGATATCAAAGCAACCAGTGATAGCAATGGCGATAATAATTATAAGTCCCGATTTTTCAAAGACAGTAGTGCCACCTTTCTATTTATAAAATTTACTTGCATCAACTCTTCAATATAATGACATAAAATTCCGTCCTGTTGAATGCCCTTGTCTTCATACAAAAAACAGGGTCGTTCACAATTCTCGATTACCAGCGAACATGCTTTTCCCGAAGCACAGCGCATACTGCATTGTAATCCATGCTCTTTCTGAGGCTTTGTGGTATAACGACACCCCATGGTAGACAACACTGAATGCTATGCAAAACCGAAAAACGCAACAAGAGTGTTGTCTATTTTGCACTGTTTTTACTGTGATGAATTTTGGGTTTTCAACTTACTCTACCCAACAGCTTTTCTTGACGTACACATACTAATTACTGAAAGAACATTTCCCAGAGAGGTTTCGGACAACACAAACAGAGAAATACGACCATTTCTAGCACAGTAAGAAAACGAGTACGACCATTTTTGTGAATAGATTACCCTGTTGTGTGCCTGTCTTAAGGGTCCCCTCAGAAACTATATCATACTGCTGTGCTTAGTCCTCAAAACATTTCCTCTCCCGATTCGCACCAATTAACTCAGGATTTCTTGTTCGCCTACACCGTTGTGCTTTTTATGTTACAGTGGTATAAAATTCATAAACAACGGCGTACCGTCGGTTTTTCTGGGAAAATAAGGGCAAATGAGGTAGAATCGTACTTAGCTATATATACGTGCAGTTAGTTTTTTAAAATGCGAGAGAGGAATTGGCAAGTTCAGGGATTGTTTGATTACTAATCACGACCTTCGGCTCTCATCCATTTGTTACATATACCGATAATACAAGTGAGACATTGAAAGCGGTTGCCCCACAAGAAAACTTTACAACACGTGCTGCGAGGAATAATCTTAAATGTGCCAGGGAGACACTAGAGGGAGTTAGAAGAAAATGGGATAACGACTGCAGCTGAAGCGTCCTCCTTAAGCTGCGTAGGCGTAAACGTGGTCTCTACTTGAGTGCTGCAGGGTAAAATTATCTTCGAAGCTGAAATGTTTCCCCCTGTTTAACGGGCGGGGTACATGCGCCATAAAAGAATGGGTACCTTGTAAGAAGCTTTAGGCCCTTGTAACGATGATAGCCTGTCCCTTGGAATAAAGGCTGTCTTTGGAAGCTGCGTCTATATTATGTGGAGAGAACATCACAGGAATCGCCGCCTAAAAGGGTTCGAGCTCAGATATGCCTAGCATGATGGAGAGAAAGTGTTACCGTATGAAAAAATTTATCTGTTTCAGACACGTGCACACTCGAGCCCTTGCCCACTGGCGGGAGAAAACATTCGCCGCTTTTTCGCGGTTAGCATGAAATGCATGTAGTAGGGTCCACCGCAGCAAGAGTACAATAAAGAGTTATCCACTCGTAGCGAACGTAATGAAATCCATGAGGATGTTCACGGATTCAACACTTATAGAATTCAAACCCTTTTCACATGAATCTTGAATTGCACAAGCAGGATGTCTTTGTAGCCTACAACGCCGTATCAAAAACATATGTGGCAACCTTACATTTCTTCATCTTTACAGAAACACCACCTCACTGATGCCATATTTTTCTTTTATGTTAATAGTAACATAACAACGTTAGCTATTGCCTAGATTAGAAAATATTTCGCGTTGACTGCCACAAAATTTAGTCTTTACCCTACGCGCTAGCACTGTACACGAGAAACTAATAATTACACTGAAACAAAAGCTTATTAAGTATAAATAAAAGTACAGAATACTGCTACCTAGTAAATGCAAAAGCTATAGTAAAAAAGTGCTGTACACGTATCGATGGAAGCACATCACTGCTTGCTACGAATAAAGGGGACATGCCTCTCTGTTACATGTGCTATTCACATGTTGGGGACAGAACACTCACTTCGAAAGCGACGTAGCAGCGTTTAATATTAAAGGCGTTTTAATGAGCGTAATTCAAGAAAGGCGTTCAAATAAACTTGAACAAACAAGCCATTCATTGTTAAACGCCTGAGCAGAAAAAAAAACAAAAAAAAACTAATTGGTATTCAGTTAAGTGTACGATGCAAGGGATAGGGCCGGTATAGACAATAAAGCAGGGTGGTTTTCTTGCAAATAATTTTTTCCTACACAACTTTTGCACACACGAAAATCTAGCGTGGGCAAGGAAATTTTGTCGAAATACACGTATAGTAGGTGATTTCTACATGAATTTCTAATAAAATGCCCGCCAGAAATTCTGGCGAGCTACACAAGGAGCTTTTTCGATGTGATGGACTAATTCCATTGATGAATAGTTTTCATTGTTAGAAACTTGGGAATATTTCAAACTAACCTTCAAAAATTATAAATCGCTAATGATATTTATCCCACAGCCACGTGACGAAACGCATGAGCATGACGCCTACATTATTTAAAAGTGAAGCATTACGAACTACAAGAGCTACGTTTTACAGCTAAACCAAACGGTATTAGTGGTGTTGACCACCACTAGTAGAACCCAGCCTCTAAAGAGCCGCGTAACTTGCAACCCAACAAATTTTTAATTCTTGTTGTTGGGCTGTGGTTCTTTCTTGTTGTGCATTGCTCAATGGCGCAAACAAAGTATCCCGCCAGTCCCGAAATCGCGCTAAGCAACGCGTGCATGATTCCTTGGCGCCTTCTACTTAAGGCACCGTAAACAGAACTGCTCTCATGCATTGCTTTGTTTTCATTTATGGTATTGGTCACGCGTTCACAGCATACCTCTGGGCAAAACATTCTAGCACTGTCTCTTAGCGGGTTGCCTTTGTGAAGCACATCCTATGCCACCCTTTCATTGTCTACTCCCCTTCGGCCATCCTCTCCTCTGCGGCCAATCTCGCGTTCTTATCGTAACCTGTACCTTCATAGAGCACAAAAACGCACAATGAAAGAAAATTGACAAGTATAGCGCTTCTGGTGGTTACTTTGTTCTGTGGTTCCTCTGTTTTCGTGCCGTACGAAGCTATAGATCGCCGACCCCAACAAGCTGAAACCCACAATCTGTAAATGTGCGTAATCACTTTCATTATTTTTCCGCTGCGCTCCGCGTCAGTTTGCTTTCATATTTTCTGATGCCCACTTTTCGCTCGTTACGACAATGGCGACGCCGCCGCCAATCAACTCAGGAGGGGGAGCTTATGAGTTGCAGAAAAAACAAGGTCCCGTTGTGTTAGGTTACAATAACCGGGTATGAAGAAGCTAGCGCTCTATCCTCTCTTGAGCTTTGGCCCCATAAGGTATCCACTCATGTCCCAAGAAATATGTCCACTAAACGTCAACTTTTAGCCCCGAATGCCATTCACTTGCGGGCATTGTCAGTTCGCACTGCCGTCATGAAAGCAATCTGTTATACAAGGGAGGGGCAGGCAGCGAATGAAGAGAAAAAAAGAGCGAACCAATCATCCAACTGGGGCAATAAGGGGAACTAAAACATGAGAACAAATTTCAGAAAACGTGAATTAAGTTAAACACAGATTAACTTAATGGAAGAGAAGTAAAAGCGTCAGGGGTGCGAGGAGCAGGCAGAAGAGGAAACTTAGGGGGAGGGGCGGCAGGAGGTGATTGCCTTCATGGCGGGAAGCAAGCAGTAATTTATTTATGCTATAAATGAATGCCAACAGGGCTTTTTATGGTTCGTATGTCTCCTGTCTCTCTTCCTTATGCGCTATACGAAGTCTTGTAATAACGGTACTCCGTGCCGACGCTGATCCCAATTACAGAGAGAAGTGCAGCCTAATCAGGTCCACGTTGCTTCTTAGGCTTTTGCCTCCCGAGGCTATGTGCGATAGTATAAAATATATGCACTCCAATTACGCATAACTCATTCTCTCAAAATTAAACGAAGCCCTTTTGTTTTTATAAAAGTATTGTAAAACTGAATTTCGTTTGACTAGGTCGAACGAGCAAGTTTCACTAAGCAGGTTTCACAAGCAAGTTTCACTAAGCTTGCTAGATTGAAGGTTTTAACGCGTCGACGTTACACGGGCGATGAAGCACGCCGTAGTGGATGGCTCCGGATGAGTTTTGACCATCTGGGGATCTTTACAGTGCGCCAAAATCTCGAACACACGGGCGTATTCGCTTTTCGCCTCCATCAGAAAAGAAGTTTCACTAAGCAAGGGCTCACGAGGCTGCGTCTTACCGAGGCAAAAGGGCCAGAGGAGTAGACCACCCCAATAACGACCGATACCGTTGCTGTGTTTCCCAAAAGGAAAGTTGGTTTTGGTAGAAATATTTCTAGATGGTGTCTAGGTGCGGCACTCCCAGGGTAGAAGTGCTGTCCACTCAAATGATTAGGACTTTCGTACACTTCAATGACCAAATGCGTGTTTGATATCTAGGGCCACAGTACACCGGCCCGAATTGCTTGTAGCGAGGGTGAAGACATCTTCTTAAAGGCCTAGCATGACGTTCTTAGTGCTCAGGTGCTTCTTAAATCCGTAGGTCGCGTCTGAGAGGGATCCCCTGGCTTACAGGTAGGGATTGAAACGTTGAAGTAACAATCGTGTAAAAAAAACTCACGCCCTATCACTTAATGAATGATGATAGGGGGCGAAGATCGAGAGGGGAGCTCATGTAACGAACTCTCCCGTGAAGTTTGTCCATGAGTTAGGCAAGACTAAACTGTAACGTACATTGTACAAATCAATATGTTCGGAGTCAATTTAGGCCCAGACATTGTGAAGACCCCGCGCCAGAGGACTAAGTAATTTGTACGGTAGGATGGGACACAAACGGGAAAGAAAGAACTTAATTATGAACTGTCGAACAAGACGAGGGGAAACAGCAAGGTCCTTGCGTCTGTTGCTCTCCGAAAGACTGCCCGTTCGAGCGAACCGGTTATTTTATCTTCAATTGCATGAAGGACTCCACCTTTCCAAGATATTCCGCATCTCCGACACGCTTTCTACGCGGACGACCTCACGCTATGGACACCCACTGGATCAATCGGAGATCAGGAAGAGGCACTTCAAATGGCAATTGACACCGCCCAACGCTATCTCCGATCCAGAGGACTGGAGTGCGCCCCCGAAAAGTCCGGTTTACTTGCGCTCAGCAAGAGAACTACCCGCAAGACCGCACACAGAATACCAGAACCAGAATTATATATAAATAATCACCCTGTCCCTAACGTCCCCCACCTTCGGATATTGGGCCTCATAATACCTAGAGACGGATCTGGCTTGCAAGCCATACCACACTTACAGCGCACACTTAACCAGCTCATGCGCATCATCCGCCGCGTCTCCAATCGTCGCTTCGGACTTCGCGAACACGACACCCTACGCATGGTCCAAGCCATTGTCATCAGCAGGATAGCGTATGGCACGCCATACCTGGCCCTCAGACCACAAGAAATACGGAAACTCGACGCCACCATACGCCAGGCCTACAAGACCGCTATGGGGCTCCCAATGAGCACGGCAAACAAGAAACTTTTGCAGCTAGGGGTCCACAACACCTGGGAAGAAATACAAGAGGCCCACCACGCATCTCAGATACGCCGACTACAGATCACGCCCACGGGAAGAGAGACACTTCTCCGTCTACACTACAACGTCCCACCACGACAAGATCAGAAGATTCGAATCCCAGCAGACATTCGGCAACACATCCGCGTAGCCCCCTACCCCGAAACATGCACCCGGTTTTCAACAAACAACGGCGCACGGCACGAGCTCGATTAATTCATAAGGACAATCACCATCTATCATGCACTCGATACACAGATGCATCGCCGTACCCTCATCAGAAAGCGCATGCAGCCTGTGTCGTTAACACGCAAGGCACAGAACTGGCAGCAGCGACCGTTCTCACCACTTCCATCGAGACTGCTGAGGAGTGTGCCATCGCCCTTGCTGCAACAACAGACGAGGAATTTCTTACTGTTATAACTGACTCACAGACTGCCTGCAGAAACTTTTTAATTGGCCGCATATCTCAACCCGCACTGTACCTTCTTCGTCAAGTAAGAAGACTACCAGAAATTAATATCATCTGGTCACCCGGCCACCAGTCCCTCCAAGGGAACGAGGCGGCACACGCCGCTGCCCGTGCTCATACATACCGGGCCGTTACCTCAGAGGGAGAAACCAACGACCGAACTGCTTCAAAGCCAGCACCACTCCACACGTACACCGAAATCTTAGCTCACTACAAAAACGACCGCCGTCGCTTCCCGTCACCTCATTCACAATTAACGCGCGACGAAGAAACCACTTTCCGGCGCCTACAAACCAATTCCTATCCCCATAACACCCTACTAAACGCTATGTACCCCACCCAATACCCTGCCACCTGTAACTTCTGCCCTGTTGCTGGTACCCTATACCATGTGGTATGGGAGTGCCAACGGACCCCCACTCTAACTGCAAATCCCAACCCTACCTATGAGCAGTGGGTGGAGCAGCTGACCAGCTCCGAGCTCTCGGACCAGCGCCGACTGGTGGAACGGGCCCGGACGGCCAGCCAGCTCCAAGGCATCTTGGAATGAGGATGCCTCTCACTGGGTGGAGGCCCTACCAACATCCTCCTGCTCACCAGTATAATAAATGTTTGTCTCTCTCTCTCTCTTGCGTGATCTCCCCCTCGCAGTGCACGTGCGCTCGCGCCTCCGTTAGCGAACACAGACAAGCTCGCGCTCCCGGTGCCGAGTTTGCGCTGCCGGTTGCAGCCGGTTCTTGCGTGTGTAACGCGGACCACTTTGCGACATCTCCGAAAGCATGCGGCGGTCACGTACCACGAGACACAAGGGATGGACAGATCCATGGCTTTAGGAGCTTCGCCCCTAAAACTTTACCCATCCTCCCTCCCCCTCCAAGATGTAAGCGAAATGTGCCCCGTATTGTAGAGATGAGGAGAGTTGTTGAGTTTAGGCAAGAAAAATCAACGGCTGTCCAATATTTTTGGACATTTACCAGAATTTAAGAGAAAGTAAATGTAATGGAGGAGGGGCTCTAGAGAATCATCGTTCACATTGGTCAAGAATCGCTGTTGCGTAATCTGGCCCCAGAGCACCATTCTTTTAGTTCGTCGCATGAGTCTTCAAGTTCATTCGGCCTAACTTTTCGCCCAGCTCTTGATTTTCAGGCAGTTGTCGGTAGGAGGGCAGTACTCAAGGGGCGTAACTAGGTAAGTAGTCCTGAAGGCGTCCACAGGATCACTGAGTGACTTGCCAAGGCAGTCGACTGGGACTGTAATTGACCGATGTGCGTGGTTGTTGCTCGTGGTGGTCAACTAGATGGCGAAGAAATTGCCAGGTTCGGTTGGCTGTGAGGGAGCCTTGGAAGGCATCCCTAAGGGTAACCCAATTCTTGGTGATTTTGTTGGCTTAGTCAGTGGCTTCCTTATTGAGTGCTACTACGTGGCTACGGAGCTTGTGAATATGTTGCCGCTTTTAACTATTTAGTGAGACTTCGGCAAGGTACCCAGTTTCTTCCTAGCTAAGGGTCTACCACAGAAGTCTTCGATGAGATGGCCTCTATTTTAGTATACGTATGACCTATTTGGACGACATCGTCAATCCACTCAGATATAGCGGGGTGGAAGTCCATGGGGGGGCAGGAGGCTGCTTGTGAAACGTATCGAAGTGAGTTGAGCGAGCAACCCCATTCTGGAATTATAGTGGTGCTCTTGGTTAAATACCTGGATGATTTCATGGTCAGCGCATACATTTTGTTGAGTGGATAGGCAGAGAGTGTCGAGGAAGGCGAAATTTATTGGTTCGAAGAAGTGTTCGCGGACCTTCGTTCTCCAGAAGTATTGTAGATTTTTACAAGCATTGCTAGATACTACAGTAATATCTTTTTAGTAATTGCGCAATACCCTAAGGCGCAGATTGACTTCACCTGGTAGTTTTCTTCAAAGAACTCTTTCATTCAAACTCTACACGCCTTTGCCAACACCACCCGCGACAATACCCCAATAACAAATACTTTGTTTTTATATTAATTTTAATTAGCTCTAACACTTCCATGTATTGTACACCTATACGAAGTTCGCACTAGCACAAATTTGCACAGCGTTATTTTTGACGTCCGGAATCCCAATAATGCGTGGTAAATAAGTGCCTTCGTGAAGAGAAGCTCTGTTCCCGTCCCTGGTGTCGCCCTGCTGAACATTCATCAGCGCGACCCTCGTGATCTTTCCCTTGTCAACGCAAGCACAGAAGCTAAAAAAACGAATGATGTTCTAGGCAGCGGGAATCTACAAGAGCAATTTCCAAAAGACAAGGCAGCTATTACTTCGTGCAACAAATTTTAACCCCCACATCAGTCTTTTTGTCTCGCGGACTTTGACCTGCCTGTTTTTATTGTTTCCTGGGGAGGGCTTTTCTTTACCAATCTTTGTTTTTCTCACCTTCCGGTTGAGCGTCCTCGTCCCAGAATGAGCCGCACATTTATTTTCCCGGCCTCTCATTACGACCCAACAAAAATTCAAGCGATGAAAATTATCCCACATAGGCGCTTGAGGGGGGCAAATGAAACGGAAAATTTGCAGACGTCCTTTTTTCAGCATCGATCTCACTGGTGTAGGAAGCAATCTGACGCCACACTTGCCTTTTATAGGAACTCGCTCTGTGGCATTGTTGATGCACAAACGGCAAGAGCAGCATCCATGCATGCAAAAACCACTTACTTTATCGCAATGTAATACGTTTGTCTTGTTGTACATTCTAAATTGTCATTCCAAGCAACGCCTCCCGCTAAAGCCGTCGGCTTAACCGAACTGCAGACGCCCACTAAACCACCCGCGATTGCCGTATATTAGGGCAGACAAAGGATGCAGCATAGTAATTAATTCCCTGATCTAATGTAGATGAGTTCACGTTGACGCTACAGCGCAGGGGAAAACCTAGAGACGTCAGCAAAAACAAATTCATTTTACCTTAGCACCTCCACGCCCCACAAAAAGTGCACTATACTGCTATGCACTGTGTGGCTAGAGTTTCACGCCGAGTACTGAGGCATTCGTTAAATCTGCACAAAGTGGCTATAGAGCACCGAAACCGTACTCATTCCAACCAGACCGATCCTGCTTGGTAACGAATTTGCTTACAACAGCTACAGTTTCAAAACATAACGGCTTGGGACTGCCTCTATTTGAATATGTTAGCTGTGTACGAACCTCTTCTATTCGGCCGGAACCTGTAGGACACGGTTTTGCCGTTTATTTTTGTGTTTTGAGTTGCGCGCGGAGTTGAGTGATGAGCTCAATACTTCCCTTTCAACGGGACGCCACTCGACTACAAACGTTTATTGCTTCAAAAAACGCCCCTACCAGCCCCGAGCGCGCACTTCCGCGAGCAGGCACCCCCATGCCTGCTTTTTTGTGGCTGGCACCAGACCGGATACTAGGTCCCTCCGCGTTGACGGAGGAGAAAAGAGAAAACTACCCGGCATGTGATATATCGAAGGCCCGCACGAAGAGAACGCCGCGAGCCGCCCCACTCTCCGGAGAGAGGCGCGCCCCGCTTTCGTTCCGCCTTGTCCGCGCTCGAGGTTGAGATGGAACGGAATTATGCGCGATTTCTCATCGCGCGTAGTTTCGTTTAATTTGAACGGATTTTTCACAATTCTTGCTGTGAGAGATGTCTGGTGACAATTAGACTTATCCCAAAATACAGTACTAGTAGTCGATGGCAAGTGTTGCAGGGTCCCTTTAAGTATTTCGGGGAACCACTCCACAAGGGCTCAATAGGAGGAAAAACATTTCAAAGCCATGTTTTTTGAAGAGTTTCATCGGGCGCTTAACTATATTTTGATGCTGATGGTGATTTACGCGGACGCAAAAAAAAACATCTATATAAATGTGAGAACAGACCAATCCCAAACAGTCTCACTCAAGAAGGGCGCCATTCATCGATGTATGCACTTTTGTGGTAATCTTTGATGGTAATCATCGCTTGGGATACATTTATTTTTCGTCTCAGGATGTCCCTATTTCCTGCAGAAACAGTGCAACTGTAAAATGACTGTGCATATTAATAGCGCTTTCACCGCGTCGTTATCGACACTGCATTTTATTGCCGTGCTCTATATGCATGGGGATGAGAAAAATCCCCGTTTTTCCTATGTCCGTTTCGCTCTATTACATGGGATGATGCAGATGGTGCGTAATACTTACCGCCATAAATATCTTGGGCGTTTATTTTTTGCCACAGGCATACGTGATACCCGTGCTCACCGCAAACGCTGTAGTTTGAGGGCACGTTCGATACGATCTCGAAAGGGTATGAGCTGTCGGCCAGCCTCCACGGTCCTCAAGGTACTCAAAATTGCGCCTGCTATAATTGTCGCGCAGCGCAAGGGTACCATGGGTGAAGGAAGTGCCCCCTGAAAGTTGGATCAAAGCGGCTGGAATCACAAAACACACACTTGGATTGTTGGTAGGCATTTTAAAAGAGCGCCAGCGCAAGGGATAGAAAACAGTAATTAACGCCAAATTACTGGAAACCGTTTTCTCTCAACAAAATCATGTTAAAACGTATTTGGTGCTTTACGTCCCAGTGATGAACCCAGGCTTCGTCAAGCCGAGATCAATCCAGGATTGTACGGATTACGGTGTAATGCATACCACCTAAGGAAGACCTGTACACTTCTACCAAATGGGCTTTCTCGTTTTGTCTGTATAACAAAACATCTGGCAATCGATCGTGCTGCAGCCAGAGTTACGACCCGCGACCTCATGCATCGTGGCATAGTACCTTATCCACTAATTCGAAGCGGCTGGTGGGTTGAATATTTACCAATGTTTACCAAATTTTCAGAACAAGTATTCAGAACATTGGATTGGAACAGGTGGAGTCAGGTTTAATCAAGAATACCTCAGTAACCTCAGATTTGCTGGATACGTTGCCATGTTACGTAACTCGGGGGAAAAATTGCAAACCATGCTCATCGCACTGGACAAACAGGGTAGAAACCGTGGGCCTGAAAATTAATATGCACAAAACTAAAGCAATGATTATAACCTCGGGATATCAAAGCCGATTTGAGATAGGTGGCGGGACAAGGGAAGTGGTAAGCGAATACATTTACTTAGACCAAGGTGTGACCCCGGATCCCAACCATGAGGCAGAGATAATTAGACTGATAGGAATTGGTGGAGTTCGTACGGCAGGCATTCTCAGATAATGAATGGCAGCCTACCATTGTCTCTGAAGAAGACAGGGCATAACAGCTGCATCTTACCGGTACTCACCTACGGGGCGGAAACTTGGAGGCTCACAAAGAGGGTTCAACTGAAATTGAGGACGACTCAGCGCGCAATGAAACGGAAGATGATAGGTGTAACATCAAGGGACAAGAGGGGAGCGGAGTGTGTCAGGAGGCAAACGCGTGTTAAGGACATATTAGTAGAAATTAGGAAGAAGATATGGACGTGGGTCAGGCCGTGCAATGAGAAGGCAAGATTACCGTTGGTCATTAAGGGTAACATATGGAATCCCTAGAGAAGGCGAGCGTTGAAGGGGGCGGCAGAAAGTTAGATGGGCAGATGTGATCAAGAAGTGTTCGGGGATAAATTGGCCGCAGTTAGCGCAGGGCCGGGGTAATTGGACAATAATGGGAGAGGCCTTGCCCTGCAGTGTGCGTAGACAGGCTGGTGATGACCAAATGTTTGCCACCAACAAAAATGCAGCCTATGCAAGGCAACTAAGTCTTAAGAGGAGCTCCTGCTCGAGCTGCAGCGGGTTTCCAGTTTGTTTTTTTCGCGATGAGGGTATAGAGCTCGCTCAGCAGAATGTTTTCTACCGTCTGTGCGGAGCTCTAAACTGTCAGGATAGGAGAGCAGAGCAGTACATAACAGCACAGGGGTGTTGACCAATGCTTAAACTAGGATCGTTATAACAAACATTTTGTTACTGCAGGTAACCATCGAGAACTCAGCGCGTTACCATTAGCTTCAATTTTGACTTTCAGCCTGAGTGAAAGTCAAATCAGCGCATCGTGCAGTTGCCTAGAGTGAATGCGTCAAATCACGTCTTTGGTTCAAGAGAAGAGATGCGTGCAGCGAGGTACGGGGAAAGAGTAAGCCAGGAAGAAAGTGATAACAGGAAAAACGGCCTGATTCCAAGTTAACTGAACGTTTGTTCCAAGAGTGGTGCCTGCACCGAGCAGCGTGTGTGGTTAGTCTTGCGGCGGTGATATTATGACGCGTTAATGGTGAGCACTGGGCCCGAAAACCGAGCTTTCGATTCCACAACCTTGCTCTCCCGGCTTTACACTTTGGCATATTAGTGCCGGGTTTCTCGGCGCAGCTCATCTGGTGTCAACGTATATAGCCACCGCAGTCACGTGGAGTCACGCACCCTAACAAAGCATTCGAAAAGAACAGCGCTTCCTATGGTCAGGATCATACTTGGATCCCTCGTGTTACGAAGACGATGTCACTCTCCATTTCGCCAGAGACGCACACGTGACGTATATGCAAATTGTTGGGGGTGATCATTGCCTGCCGCCGCTTGGAATTGAGGCTACCATTGCTATGCCGAAAATATTACATCCGAAGATAAAATTTTTAAAATTCATGAATCGACGCATTATTTACCACAAAGTTTTTAATACTAATTCAAGTCTCTCGTTATAAGCGTGTTCAGGGGCTTTCGGCACCCGCTATTCAAACGGCTGCTCAGTACGACTTTTCTTACGCTTTGCTTGTGACTGTCCTTCGTCGTTCAAAAGAGTACCATTTTTCTTAGCTGCACAACACCGGTTTAAATGATCCTTGAGAAAAGTATTCGATGTTAAAAGCCAAGACATTCGTGTGCTTCATACTTAGTTTGCATTTATTCTGCGAAGTGAAAAAGAAAGGCTCATTCATTGTTATGCCTTGATTCATATGTTCTACTAAGAGAAACACTATTTTTGTTTTGGCTAATCTTTATGCTCCGAGAGCAGATGATGATCTGTGTCCCGTAATTCTGGATACTCCTCCATAACGTAAAATGTCATGTTCCTTTTCTGTTCTGTGTTGCAGTTTTGACAGTGCTAGTTCAATCTTTCAGTGTTCCTGACAAACTGTATGCGACTTTGTTCTTCAATGATTGGTCCCTGTGGCTTCAAAGTTGCTGACCTCAAGGAAAAGCCTATTGCATGTTTTATAACACAAAATGCATGAAGATCGTTGGTAACGTTTTTCGGTAAACCTTATTAGAAACTGGACGTTCTTTGTTTGCTCAGTTTATTCTGGCGTAAAGGCAAAGAAAACAGTGTTATTTCATCCTTCTAACAGTCAGAGAAATGGCATACCACAATTAGGGGCCGTACCTACTGGTCGAGCGTTTTTTGTGCTACCGTCAGCAGTAAGGTGAATGTTAAAGATCACAAATATTATAAGAACTTCACCGTTTCTGGTACTAAAGTAAGCCTAAAATACGTGTGCCAAAATTGTGGCAATCAAACCAGATGGCCATAAAAGACTTCAGTCCTAAAGAGTATCTTCGGAATATTTATTCTTCAGAGAATTGACACCTAGATAGTATTTTTTTACCTGTTAGCACGAGTATTTATTTGCCTCTGTTGCCAATGGGAATGATGTACCACGACAAAACCCAGAACAATTGTCGGCCAGAACATGGATGCGCTCAGCTGCATGGTAATTAACACTTTTCAGAAGTTTTTCGTAATCTACAACCCCTGATTTTAAGCGACTGATACCTTTCTGTCTACCACAACTATTCAGGTGAAGTTTAGCACACACACACACAAAAACGTTCAAGATAAGTGTGCTAGAAAGATGCTGTAAATGTGCAACATGTTGAAAAGGTATGAAGCGCCCTGAAACGGCTCACAGATAAAGAAAAAAAAGGCTGTCCTCATACCGCGCACATATACCCACATTACCACTCAGAATACGAAGCTTAAACTATGTGTGACAAAAACGTGAGCAGCCAGATTTGGGATTTTTCTGCGAACTCATTGCAGGGCAGGAATGATGAGCCATGATCGTCCATCCACAAGAGAACTGGCTTATAGCTTCAGCGGCGGCGAATTCGTTATGCTTGACTTGTGGGGTAGAAACAACTAGCTTCAGCGGCAGGCCTGGAAAGAAGCCCGAAGGCTGACGACGGGGCTGCCACAGCCACAAATTGGCCTTTTCCTGCACGACGAACGTCATTAACGAAATCGCTCACGGCGTCCTAGTGGCCACGGCCCAATCAAGAAGTTTGGGCGCGGATTAGGCGGCGGTGATGACTTGGATGGGGTTTCCCGGTCCATTTCATAGGATTAGATTTGGCTCTGCAGTTGGCCAGCCCAAAGGCTCGACGGACGCGGAAGCGGAGTGTGTAGCTTATGACTTTTTTGCTTTCTGAGAGGGACCTTGCGTACCAAGGCGACCAGGTAGGCCTATAAGGTGCCCCAGAAACTAGATCAATCAGCGCAGAATGTTGCAGCCACCTTAGCAAACGAGCTGGGCCGGGGAAGGCGAGACATGCCTACTTAGTTACCAGTTCTGCTTAATCTCTAGCGAAAATAAATGTCAGACCTCATGAACAACAAAGTATTTTTTTCGGTGCGCCTTCTGGGATCTTCAAGGGAAGCCATCGTAGTGGCTTTTTTGAAGGAAGGGAAGGACCCTTCATCTCCTGCAAGCTACTGTCCCATTGCCCTGACAAGCTGCTTGTGTAAGCTCTTTGAGAAGCTGGTAAAGAGGAGACTGATGTATTTTCTTGAGCACAATGGCCTCCTCGAGAGCTGCCAGAGGCGGACTTTCGCAAAACGTACATTCTTAGCGTAAGCGGCCGCCGTACGGCGCGCTGAATATGCAACGCGTGTTACGCGCGTATGTGCCAGTTTCGCTTTTGTTGTGTCGGATACTCCACCATCCCTACTTTCACAACCCGAGCAGCTGGAAACTCGGAATTTGGCAGAACTCGAGCGTTCGGGAATAGCGCCCCAGTGTTTTCGTGCCTTTCACGGCTTACCTATTGCAGAACCATTATGCATCAGCAGGCAAACAATGCGGCGCTGTCTACGTCACGTAGCTGTAAAAATGTAAAAATCCTGGTGGCGCCCACAGTTATCGAAAAGAAACCCACCTCAGGCAAAGGAATCGAATTCTAGGGACGCGAGGTGACAGGCAAGTGACCTAACCACTACTCTACGCCAACTGCACATAGAACATGGCGTTAGAGGCGCTCCAGTTGTGCACCACATGATGCCAAGAGGAAGAATTAAAACTTAAAATGGGTGCGCCTACTCTGGACTGAAGCAAGTGCTTCTAATAGGCCAGTAGGAGAAATTAAACACAAGAGTGTCGACAATACGTGGATATATAGGTTAAAACCGTGCAAACATGTCGCAATGACGCGTAGACTGCCATGCTATCCCCCAATCTCTATATCATCGCAGGCTATGCATAGTTGCAGTGCGAGATGTAAGGGCTGCCGAAAGGCAATGACTCGTGCTGGGTTAGGTTCTATATACTGAATTGAACGCCACTGTCTGGAAGAAAGATGGTTGAAACTCAAATCTTTCTCCTATACAAACGCAAACTCCACAGTTCAATCAGCCAAAGTTCAAATCTTCAACAACGCCGAGTTATTCGAATTTGAAGCTATAATGTTTTATTAGTTTGGGAGCGGGTCATCTGAGTGTGCTCATTTGGTGAGATCAGCGTCGTCGGTGATTTGGGCTTCCTATTGATTAACACTGGGTAATCAGCGTCCCTCCCATTATTTAGGCGTTGTGTGATTGATGTGCCCGTTGTGCAGACCCTATGTGAACAGTTGGCTTTTCTTCAGAAAGCTTTGGCCTTCCTGCAGTGGGTATTTTTCTCATACCATTCAGTGAAATATATAAAACTTCGCTTCAAAAAATGACCCAGGCTACGTCTGAAGTCTGCCAGTGAAATGTTCGCAATCACGCAGCAACAATATAATCGCGATTTCTTTCCGTATAGGTGGGATATGCTCTCGGAAAGCACATTTTATTTTTATTTTAAGGCACTGTCTGCAAAAATAGTGAAGTGAATTCAATTGAAGTGGACTTAACTAAAATAAAGGACAAGACGGGATGGGAAAAGAAGGCGCTAAAGCTTGAGGAGACCTCGCTAACCTACCACAATTGCAGTAATGATGCAAAACACAATGGGCTCCTTTACACGTTTCACTCTCTCACTCACTCTCACTTACTCGGTCACTCAATCACTCACTCACTCACTTATTCGCTAACTTTATAGTGACCATGTGAGATCCGTATTGTTTAGACTTACTGTGCTTCATCAACTGCATTCTGCTAGTCTTGAAATTCCCGCGGTATTTGTCGCAGATTTAATATTTTATCGGATCACTTCTGAACCATGTCGTTAAGCGTACATGAAACTTGTTTTTATAGTTTTTGTGTGTACTTTATACCAGTAGAATTGAATACGAACCACGGATTAGCAAAAATAGCGCTTAAATAACTCGGTGCTTGCCCGATTATGCGTTACGTGCAGACGATTACACAGTGGAACCTCTGCGCAGCCAGGCCCTGTCATTCCGGAATCCTCCTGCACCGAGACAACAGCACACACAAAATTTATTGCAACCTTCAATATTGCATTTCTTCGAAGGAAAACGGAAAGTTTGTGCCGTGCCGACTGTGTGTTCTGGTTATATTAATGGATCTCGGATTTGGCCGTCACGGCGGCTGGCAGACGGGTGGCCGGATTGCAACATTAGCGTTTTGCAAGCTTTCCATTTTGTTGCCTTGTGTCATTGGCAATTTGCCTTTGCACACTGATAGTAAGATATATGTTTTATTTTCACCAGCTGCGGGACAAGTAAAATTTGAACTGTGCGAGCAGAAACTTTAAGCTAGCGACAGTTTTATACTTTCGTCTTCAAGTTTGTTCCCGTGATCTGTCTACAGTTAATCGACCCAGGGATTACGAGGCCAAAAAAAAAAGAAAAGACTGTTTCTAAATTACACGGAGACCTGACTGATGAAAACCGTTTTGCTTTCTGGGCAATCCTTATTGCCTCATCAGGAAAGCGACAGCCACGGAACCGCATTTGGTGAAACAAGCTCGAATGAGCACTGCCCATGCCATCCTTCGGAAAACACTCTTGTTCGCGTCACGAATAATCACTGTACACATTTGGGCAAACTTCACACGACAGTGGAACTTCGTCGTAGCAATTGGATTTGCCTGCAAGACTGATTAAACCTGCCAGTGAGCATTTTAACACCAGGTTAAACATGTTCTATTGAGGCATGCCGCTGACAGTGGTGGTAGCATGCATTTGTTTTATCGTGATGCGGCGACGGAGTGATTCAAATGAAATAATATTTCGTAGGCTAACTCCTTCATCTCCTATTTCAAGCAAAACGGTGCAGGCCTTGGAGTTTTCCGTGGTGGCAAAACAGCATATTACTGACCTGTCAAGGGTGGTATGCGCGGGGTTCATGTAAAAAGTGGGTGCGACGGGCCAGGTGCCGGCGGATGCATCTTTGCCCTCATTGCAAATGCGAGTATTGGAGATTGGGCCAGACGTTAAACATAGCCAGATGGTCAAAATTAATTTGAAGCCATCCACTACGGCGCACTCATAGCCCACGTGCAGCATCAGTGCCTAAAACCCCACAGTCAATCAATAGAATGTGGTTATGCAACGCCCTGACGGACACTTTTAGTGTGACGTACTAAATGGCGGGGACGATCGCTGGCATGTGCCCGCCTCACGCCCCCTTTGGCTGCGAAGCATCATATAACTTTAAGAACCTTCTTCACTGTTGTTTATATAGGAGCAAGGTGAACTGCTAACAGCACAGCAGAAGTTGTAGACGCTGGTAATACCGTAACTATGTTAAGTCCAACGTTACAAGGGGCGGCGACATCGTTTCTAAACCAGCAGGTAAAGTGCTTGTAGAGGAAGCGGAGCAGGGTCACACGATGGCCTGCCCCCAGCCAGAAGCGTAGCAGTCACGGTTAGGCCAGGGAGCTTCCCGTGCGCCCGGCCATAGCCCATGACAACTCCGCGACAAGGTGGTTCCGTGCACGCGCCCATGGCACTGGCATAACGTTTTGGCCGAACAACATCATCCGCAAGGCGCTGCTGTGGGCGTAATGTTTTCCAAATATAAACTTACAAAGGCTGCATATTCGTTATTATTTTAAGCTCATCTCTATGGAAGAGCGCATTCAATATGATGATAAGAAGCTGATATGGGAGTATGTACTGCTAGACGTATCTCTTCAAGAAACCCAGTTGAACGGCAGGCCCTTAAATTATCCTCACCAAAACCATTTCACAGGAAGGGCAGGAGAGCACAATGCAACCACCACCTGAGGTGGCTATTACCCTAACTGTTCAGCCACGGTAAAAGACATAGCAACTCTGGGGTAAGGAACTAGGAACTCCTTTAATATAGGAACTACATTGAGGTAAGCATGACTAAATTGACAATAGCAGTGTCAATGTGCTTGATTTATACTCACGCTGAGGAGTGACTGCACAAAACTGTGTAAAAACAACATACCATCTAGCAGCACCGCATAATATTGAAGGCCAGTACAAATTCTTTGGACTTATTGGGACCGTGAGAGTTGTGATGTAAGAGGCGGAATGATAAAAAAATTTATAATTTATCGTGGACGCCTATTAGTTAATACAGAAGTTCAACTATTTTCATTTTACGCAAGAAACATCTTACTCAGCGCACTTGGCTCTCGGTTTCTGCAATCGTTTCGCTCTATCAGTTTGGCATTCCCGGCACTATTGGCCGCGAGACCTGCCACTGGAGAGGCCGGCGCTGCGATCGTTTTGACGTCACTTGTAGGATCACCCTTCCTATCTTGCTGCGTAGTTGGCTTGCAGCGCGTGACGCTTCGCTTAGGAAGCGCGTTCTAAAAGTATTTTCGTGTTAATTTCCTTCGTTTGAAGTCAATTTCTCAATGCCTCAAGCGCAGTTCGACCTAATGGTGACTGTATAACCGTATCAACTGTGGATAGATTATCCGCAAACACCATGAGCGTGGTGGTGTATTGCGCATGCGACCGAAGCGTAAGCAGCGGCTTTTTTCCCCGATCAATAATGTGGACTACTACGATCGCCGAGTGAAGTTTCTAGATTTCCCTTGTTTGCAAGAAATGTATAAAGCAGGAAATCGTGAAGCGTTGACTGCTCGCAGAAGCACACGCACCCTCCGTGCCTGCCCGCACAGCCGACGGTGCGGCTCGAACCGACGCAGGTCGCGGCAGCAACAACTTGTCGCCGCTTTTTAAAATCGCACAAGTCGTGGAAAAGAAGTTCCAGATTGGTGAAAGTGGATGTTACTTTAACGAGGATGTTAGTGTAATGAAAAATTCTGATAAGTAGTGTCATCAGCTGTGGTTTTCAAAGCGATGCTCATCATCTGCCGTGATTTACGCCGACCGGCCGCGGAGGTCGGTCCCGGTAGCGCCGGCCCGTTCACGCACGCTGCGGCGAGCGGCCGAAGGATGGCTATGCTTGCGAATCGACCGAGGCCGTGCGTGATCTTGATCGTCGATCGCTTCAACGGAAATCACCGCGCTTACAGAGTTCCCAGCGCGGTGAAACGTTCTGTTACGGACTGTCACTCGCAACTCTAACGGCGATGAAATATCTGCTGCGACGCCAAGCCTAAAGTTCCCAACATCCGATTACGTGCATCCGAAGCCGGCTGCGAGCTGTTGGCGAGGGCCCTCCCGTCGCGCATGCGCGTGCTGCGTTTGGGTTCCGCTAACTTCTTGGGGGCCCCCAACGCTCGGTTCTCCTATTCTAAATATCCCCATTACCTGAAATCATTAACGACGTGTTTCGCCTCGTACGCAGCCTCGCCTTCTGTGAGAAGTCGTGAATTTCGAAATTGATGCTTGAGAAATGCCGGCTTACTGTAAACATACAAAACACGCTGCAATTATAAATTACCACGCGGAGCACCTAATGAAAACTAAATATAGCCTTGTCCGAACCCGCTCGAAGGCGTTAAAAACTGGCGTTCATACCGTTCATACCGTTCATACATTGCGGACAAGTCGCGAAAAGTAAACATCAGCCGTGCAGAGTACAGGCTACGGCAGTGATCGTTAATCAAATCCGGGCATGACTATCGTAGGGGAAATAGGCACTGATTAGGCCAAACTGCAGACCATAACAATACTTTTAAGCATGTGCGGCGAAGCAATCTGATCACCGTTCTCGCGTCATTCACTTACCAGGCAATACGAGCAGTTCGCGCGGTGAGATCATAAGTGAGCGACGCGTTTCCGTCGCTGTTACAAGGTGCTTGCTTGCACACACATGTCCCGTCACAAGTATTTCATAATGAATTTACAGTGTACTTTTCTCGGCATCAGTTGCATCGTCCTTGGCGTTAGCTGGCTGCGTATGTAAGAGCTGTGGGTCGCGATGGTAGCAACTACGTAAACGCGGCGGTGTCGCCGGGAACAAGCGAGTCGCTGATTGCTTGCCCGAATTATTTTGTTTACAGACAACTTTTTTGGTAATTTGCATCAAATCCACAAGGAGCGGGTGAGACGGTGGCCACAACAAAAAAAACACGCTTCCGCATACGCACGGGAAATGTGTTGTAGCAGATGACAACACGATTCGGCGTCCTACAAGTGACGTCACTCGTAGGTGGCGCCACGGTATGTCCTCGAGGCCAATAGTGATGAAATTGAGCAGTTTCCAGTAATTTTAAAAAACGCCCTCTGAACGTTCAATGTATTGCGATACGGCGAAACATATCATCTGTTAAGTGCAACAAGTTGCCGTAGTGTAGCTAATGTCCGGAGGATTATCTAGACTCGGTGTACAAAGGTGGTGTCGCGTGCATCAAAAGCTACCATAACTGATGCTGCCATTGATTGATTTGATTGTAGGGTTTAACGCGCCGACGCAACGCAGGCGATAAGGCGCGCCGGAGTGGAGGGCTCCGGATTAATTTTGACCACCTGGGGATCTTTATCGTGCGCCAAAATCTCGTACACACGGGCGTTTTTGCTTTTCGCCTCCATCAGAAAAGCGGCCGCCGCGGCCGGGAATCGAACCCGCGACCTCGTGCTCAGCAGCGCAACGCCTTAGCCACTGAGCCGCCGCGGTGGGTCTGATGCTGCCATTGAAAGTGCATTTAATATCCTTCTGTCGACGCCAAAAGAAACCCATTCTACCATAAGATTACGGCCGCAAAAATGCTTTAAACAAAAGTAGGATATTGTCTGGAGCATGGTAACCAATTTTGCATTCACCGATAACTACATTTCCTTCAAACCCATCATATCGGAGTGACACCGTGGGGTTTACAGGAAAACGTTACACCGCAGACTGAGCAAAGTACTTTTAATGTTAGAGACCCTTGTACTGAAAAAAGGCGTGCGGAACAAAATAGGTAATTTCAATGGTAGGAAACCAACCCCCGTCCACTCGTTGATAAAGCCGATAATACTCTAGAGGTTAAGGCATTGGAATTATACCTTGAATCTCTACGAGCGCAGTGCCGTAACAGGTAAGTTTTCGAGGTTGAAGGGCAAGGAACAAGTAAAACTTCAGTAAAGCCACCACCACATGACTCCTGTAGCGTTGCCTTTACTGTTCTTTTATACCTTGTATAAATACTATAGGCAAAACAGCGCCTGGGCTGTATAGTAATATCCACAGAGTAAAATATCTTACTCTGTGGTATTCACTAAGAAATACTGAATAACTTCGCCAGAATAACTAATTGTCACAAAAGACTTGTTGTGTAGGATGAGGAACAATGAATGGAGCTCCCCAACTTTCAAAGAGGCCATTTTTATTTCAACCTTGAAAGAAAGAAAACGAACTAGGTGCAGCCTCGGCTTACAGCACAGGCTTGTTGTCTCGACAAGGTATTGGCGAATATGGTTACTTAAATCATTGTCGAGTTTGATTTATTTAAGTATCAATACCTATCAATTATCAATCAATACCTATCAATACCTATCAAGTATCAATTGATACTTTAATCATTTAGAGTTTGATTTACAAGAACAGAAATCTATTTTTGGGAAGCTTGTTCACTTGGAGCTGGGCTAGCTACGCCTTCGGCCTAAACAGTAGATTTGGTACATGTTTATTGAATAGGCGAAAACATAGTGTACGACATTCGGTTGAGTTTTTTTTACACCCATGGTAGTCGACCAAGTATGCTGAACAGAATAAAAAGCTTCATCAATCACCTCGTAGAAGGACCAATAGTTTCTTGAATTGGTCTTTGACTCACTGCTCTCACTTATTCCCCAACTAAATTCTCCAAAGGTGAAGTTCTTGGTGGATTTAAGCGTACGAAAGGTTTCTCCACACACAATATGGGACTACGATGATCTGGGCTTAGTACATTTATAAAAACGATTAGTGTTCTCGCTATTAAATCACTGATTCGTTGTTTTACTGGTCAGCCTCAAACTCAGGGTATATAGGAGGTGCTTGATCCTATTGATAACCTAGGCACCCATTTGGCACCAGGGGCTTCCCTGAGTTTCCCGGTAGGGAGATTTCTGATGGGTAAGCGCACTGGTCTTCAGTGCGCATGCGCATAATTGTCAGTGTTGCTTACGGCTTGCAGGTTATGTCACAGCCTCAACACTAGCGTAGCTTCCGCGAAAAGGACACCTAAAGAATGTCGCTGCGCCTACTTTGAGCTTGCTGAGCTATTTATCTTGGTTATCGATTCCATACCGACAATAATGTCCGTATCGCTCAATTACACTTTTCAAGCAACATCCAATGACGTTTTGCAGGATGGGAAAGTACATTATAGTGTCCTGTTGACACTGGTTAGGCCAAAAAAGTTTTTTGTGACGGGTAAATCGTGTTGTGCAACCTTCCAGAGAGAGATGCAGGCCATGTATTGGGCATAATTGATAGGTCGATAATAACAGCACGAAGTCGCGTGCACCTATAGGTGGTATCCATTGCAAAGTTTATCTGTCAATTTCTTCGCTTGGCAACACTGAAATAGCCACGGACATGGCGCGCCTTGTGCCACTGAGGCCGCACGCCGAAGAAAAAAATAACACCGGCGTGGGTCGTCTGCTCCGTTTCGACCCGATTCTCAACCATGGTGTCAAAAGAATTGTTGGTAATTGCACTGACATTGGAGTCGAGGAATTACTTTGCGTTCCGCGGGCTAGAGCTTGGAATGTCCAATCCATATTATGCGCTTAGCACGGACAAGTACCGCCATCCCGCAGAGCCAGGCGGAACCAGTGACGGCGCAATCACATGGTTGCCTGCATGCGTGCCTCGCTATTACTACAGCCTATACAGTCAACCATTTTTCTAGAGACGGTGTCGAAGCGGCCAACGTGTCTTGCTTCTAGATTAAAGACCTAGACTGATAATTAGGCTGTCACTGGCCTGCAGTGGAGGCCCGCGTCTACCTGGATGCGACACTGCTTGGGAAGCCGTATTTCCCTAATGTCTGACTCCTCGTCAGGCGTTAGTCCACAATAAGATAGTAGTGTAAGCGCGACCTTTGCAATCCTCCACAAACGCAACCGATCACTATAGTATGCGGTCATTATTGCCTAGATGCTTCGCATTCACCCCTACACAATATGGGTGTGATGGTGAATGGACGCCCGTCACGCTTTGGTGTGCTGTCGGACGAGAAAGGACGTGACGGTGACAATGTGAACAGGGAAAAAGAAAAAAAAATATATGTTTATCTGTCTCACTAGGCGTGAGTTATAGGGACGCATTAAACAAAACACTTCGGCATTTCACGTCAGTCTCATATGACATGTGACGACGAATGACAGTTCGGCAGTTGTCGAGCTACTGGCTATTCTGCCGCGCAGAAACGTTCCTCGCGAGTAGGGTTCAGGAATATTAAAGGCGTCGTCTCACTGACAGGTCCCGACGCCTTCTCAGGTTGCTCGTAATCAGTTGATGTGGCCGTTGAAGCGAGCGAGGGCAGGGGTGGCACGATGGCTGCGACTAGATCGTCGCCGACACACGACAGCTATACCGTGTCCGGCGCTTGCCACTAGAGAGCGTGCCGATGTCTGCTCCCAACTCAGCGCGCGAAGACAACGTCCCAAGGACGACCCCCGGAGATGAGCACCCCGGTAGCGTCGGCCAAGGCCCCGCAATCGGCAACTGCGCCCTGTCAGGAGCCGCTCGACAGGCCGCCCCTTGGTCCTGGGACAGGCCACCAGAAGCAGATAAAGTAGGCACACCCTGGCCGAAGGCCCGCAGCAGGAACGACGGCAGGAGCTCTTCCTCTGGAACATCGCCCAGGCCGTGACTTCTTGGCTGGAGACCCTTCGCACGTCCTACTCGTAGCAGTTCCAGCTTCATTCCTCTTTTTCCTTGATTTTTGCCCACCTGCCGTGCGACCTGCCCACAGCCCGTGGTCTTCCCTTCCGGTTTCCACTGGTAGCTCGAGTTCACTAACGGCCCGTGTCACAGTGTAATATATAAAAAAAAACTTGTATCCTTCCCTCACCATGGGCAATCATCCCATTGTCGTTCATCTGCGTTCTGGCCCGAAACTGAAGCAGCGCGACACTACTTACGCACGGGTCCCTGCGTCAACGGCGCAGAGCACCACCGGTCTTCAAAGTGCTACAAAAGCTTCTGAGTAGGCTCTATTAAACCTCTGGTGCCATTTCCAGCATGATCTGTTGGCACCACGTGAATATTGTTGCTACCAGCAACTGCATTTAGGAAGTGGCACTAAGAGCGGTGAATACGGGGCGAACCGATACGCGGCGGATCTATTTGCTTGCCGTTTTGAGGCACTTTTGAAGCACTTTATGCGCATGGTTTACTATACTAGCTCTACTTCCAAAGCTCTTGAGAGATTCTAGATTTGATAAACCCTTGTTAGCTGCTCGATTGGGATCTAATACTATGAAACACAGGCCATGCCTTGTACTACGCACTGAAGGCAGTAATGTTACACGAATGTTTAAAAATTCGCTCGCTCGCTCACTCGCTCGCTGGCTCACTCACTCACTCACTCACTCACATACTCACTCACTCACTCACTCACTCACTCACTCACTCACTCACTCACTCACTCACTCACTCACTCACTCACTCACTCCGTCCCTTCCTTCCTCCCTCCCTCCCTCACTTACTCACTCAGAAAAATTCTGCCTTAACTATTTCTTCTTGCATGTGGAATGCAGCGTAGACGTTCAGCATGCTCCATTCTCCAAAATAACCCTGCTTTCAGTAGTGATCGCCGCTTTCTTTTTTCTTTGTTGCAGAGTCGCATGGACCCACTCAAACGCTGAATCTTTGACGACGCCACATAGAGCGACTCCTTGTGTCGCTTTTGCGCCAATTCCTGCGCTTTAAATGTCAATGTCATGGCATTGCTTTCACCTCTTTTGTCCCTCAGATTATAGGCAGAGAATGGTATGCGATAACGGTCCCTTCTCACTCTAAAAATACCCGCCCCTTCACTCATCACTTGATCTGTCGCTTTACCGGAAGCCACATCACATGAACCACTACACTTAATACGAAACGTGCTGGTTACATTCGCTTGCTCGCTCAGCTCTTTTTTGTGAGTCTTGCTCTTTATAAATTTTTCACACTCCCTCTAAACAGTCAACAATTTTTTTAAAAGGACAAATGGAGTAAAGCCGCCGAACGTGGGCTTTCTATCTCGGCATCCCTGTATAAAGCAATATTGGAAATGAGTATTTTGCAGAGAAGAAATAAAGTTTCCAGGCAATTCTCCAAATAGTTAGCTCTGAAGGAATTTTGATTGATGAATATGAAATAAGCGAAGTAATACCGTGGTCAGCTTTTAGAATGATGTATGTCTATAAAGCGGTATACAAATATTCGGCCTCGAAATTTCTCTGTCTTTTAACACCGCTTAGTTATGACAATTTGGCACCAGTCCTTATTGCTGTGACATATTTGTTCTGGCTATGGCAACAGCAATAATGTTTACCTGTTTATAATGATTTCTCGGTCGACATACCCGTGAATAAAAAGCCTAGTAATACTATTTTTAATGCCATTGGGATTGCTATTTACAAACCATCGCACTTAATATGCAAAGCGGGAAGGGTAAACTCCAATTCGGCGAACAAAACATTGACACCAATTCCAATTTCTAAGCGGGTAATATTACACACCGGTGCAAAAGAGGTTACAAATCAGGTCTAAACTCCTTTTTGTCCTACTAGTCTTTTAGATTAATTATTATTTCACTAAAGCGCAACTTGCCAGATACCATCGGCTCAGCGTTGTGCCTTGCCTAACCAGCACAAAAGTTATTGTCGTTGTTGTTCTTTCCGTCGTGACACTTACGTATTTGACAGATTTTACAGTAACCTGGAGCTTTGAGAAGAAATTTGCCCTCTTCTCAAAATGCACAAAACAACGGATTTGAAACTGCTAAAAAACTATTGGGCGCCACGTGACACGTGATAGTGGTGTCACGCGAGTACGAGCCAAACAGAACCCCAATTCAACGGAAGGTGTGGCGTGTGCCAGTCTGCATGTTTTCTCGATTCGCTCCGTGAGACGAAGAAACGAAAGCGAAGAAAGAGACGCATACACGTTGAACCAGAAAAAACGCGGTTGAAGTAATTCGCGCCAAAATACCAAGAGACGAAGACGAAAAAAGCTATGGAAATGCGATGTTGCAGCGCGCAAGTTGTTAGCAAGTACCGCCAGGCTATGGCCTTCAAAGTACGTATGCAGAGTTTAGTGCGCGACGAATTTTAGGTACTATTTTTATATTTGTGCTCCTTCGGGCTCAAACTACATACTGTTTTTATACAACTCGCCCATTGGACGCAACATTAAACTTGAACAATGCACCTTGCTCACGTTTATGAGAAAATCCTCCAATCGATTTTATTGATTTCACTATCCAGAGAGAGGAGCAAATATGGATATAAATGTAACAAAATTATGGTCCTAATGCGTAGTGACTGGATCGCGTAATTTGCAAGGTTGATTTAGATTCCTCGATGCGCCTCAGTAGAGTGCGAAAGAGTTACTGAAAGAACGCGGATCTTGGGGTGTCGATACGAACCCGTATCAATCACAGAGTGTATAAGACGAGCACACCGAGACAAAGAAAGGTTCAGGGTGAACATTGAATAATAATTGGATATAAGAAGTAAATAAGACGTGAGAAACAATGGTTAAGTATTGATATTTCTAGATATCCTGTATGTTTTCATGGGTGACAAAGTCTCGTACGACGACCAGACTGCAAAACTTCGTAGTTTTGTGCAGGTTTAGCAATATGTTCCCGCGGTAGGCAAACTCAATAGCTTTGAAAGTATGTTCCTCTTCAAACAATAACATCTTCTTTTTCGTCATCTACTGTGACAATCACTGCCTTTACGTTAGTATACGCGTAAGCTCGGAATAAGAAGAGTGAAGTGTTGTTTGCCTCAATTTATTACCCCAGTGCTGGTACGGCATTCTTTGTGCATTTGCGGTGGCACGCGTACACCATAGCCCTAAGAACTCACCTGTGCAAGAACGACGGACCGAAGAAAAATTGCTAAAATGCAGTGGCAACAAAACCTCGTCACGTTTGACATCTAAAAAGCAGGATGAACGTCACCGAGCTGGGCGGGGCGAGGGTTACCTTAATTATGCGATAGGATGTGACTGGACGAACCCCGCAGAGGTGGAGGAGGAATAAACTTTAACTTTTATTGAATTCCAATGTGACTAGGTGTGTGGAGGCAGACCAGTGGGGGACTCCTTGGTACAGGAGAGCCCCGCAGAAGGACAAAAATTCCACTGCATCGATTGGAACAGTGTACTAATTTCAAAGACAACTAAGAAGAATTAAAAATGAGCATTACTGATTTCGGAGCGCTCAAAAGTAGGTTGAGGTGGGGATATTTATGGCATAATTTGACACATCTCTGGCGCCCTAAAATGGGCCGAAATATGCCCTTCTGGAAGAGTTTAAAAATCAGACGTCCGTTCATTAAAATCAGCGTAAAATACTATGAATACTATGAGGCTGTGTTCAGCGGAGCGTCACAACCAACCATAATTTTAAAGCACTTATGACGTCCACAAAATAATAAAGGGGGAACTTAAGCCCTTATATTAGCACCGTCGTCATGCATGAAGTTGAGGCCGAACCACGCGTTTGTTTAAGGAAAGGACAGAAGCATGTGAGATCGATAACGATCTCTCCGAAGAGCATGGGACGTTGGGTGGTCTGCAGATACTCTGTGCTTAGTGTGGTATTCTTGCTTTAAAGGACTTGTAGCGAGATTGTGTCGCCAATACAGCATTCGTAGAGTGCGTTTAACCTGTAATGCCGCAGGAGTTTATACCCATAATTTTTACAAATAAATGAAATATTCAAAACGCAAAATTTCTTTTTGACATTTTGTAAAATCGTGGGAATACTGGAATTTTTGGGACATTTTGAGTGGGTCGTCGGTAAATTTATATTGCATATAAGGTGGTAACAACACGGGTTGTTATTACACTTGCCCCCCAATACGCGCCAAGTGATTGTCATGGTGTTTAATAAGATTGTACGCGGCACAGGTCTAATTATAATCCCAATGCGGCTATACGGCCCATGAGGTACCGTGCTTGTCGTAGTCCACAGTTTCGAATATATGAAGTCTAGCGCAGAAAGAACTTTTGGATGTATTCACCAGAAGTTGACAATCGCAAATATTCCGCCTGCTGTGGAGGCATGCAGGCATGCCTCCACGAAAGAAATTAGGTAGATACCTGAGTATGTTGCTAAGACGTTATATACACTTAACGTGAAGTTATTTAACCGTTAACCTACCCACAGGCACCGTGAAGGGTCAAAGTCGTTCTATGTCAAGCTGTGCGCACCGGATAGACGATGTTAGACCATGATAAATGTGCGATGCAAGATCGATGTTAGATATACCGAATGGAATGTCAGGAAGCCCCAAACGCTCATTAGCACCCACATAAAAATTGTTTACCCGGCAATTAACATCTCCGCCTCCTGCTGTCATCATCACTTGCTAATTCAACTGCGTGGTAAACTTGTTGGCCTATTGGTGCTACTAAGGTCATTTTCAGCAGCATATTATTCGGCGGCAAGCACCAATAAAAAGTTTGATTGCTGTTTTCGGCCGACAAGCAGTCAATAGAGATTTTCAGACCAAGACCTGTACTACCGCACATCTTTCAAGGTCATTCATAACGTCGCAAGTGAGCTTCAGTCACTTCCGTTAAAAAGAAACGGTATTCGCACTCGGGATTGAACCGGCGTACTTTGGTTCAGCAGCAGATCGCCTTCACAATTAAATCAATTAAATCACAATTAAATCAATCCGCTACCTTCCCGCCTATCACGGGCAGCACTAACACATTTAGGCATTCGTTTTTTCCGAGGACTATACCCGACTGAAACAATCTTCGCCCTAAAATTCTTCCTTCCAGTAGCATGTTGAAACGTGTTGATGAAATGTTTGATTTCTAAAAAAAGGAATTTTCACTTATGTACCTAAACGTTTTTACTGCCTTGTTCACACGTTTTTTTTACCCGTTGGAAATTTTGTAACTGGGCTTAACACAATGTAACACCACCACTCCTACTTAGGGCCATTCGTGGCCCGCAGTATTGTTTAAATAAATAAAAAAATAAAAGTTAGAAGTCTTGGTTAGGCACTCGCATTTCCCATCAAATTGGTTGAAGTTTTCTTCCCGCCACCTATTCTTGATGTGTAAGACCAATTCCAACAGTTTTGTAGATAGGAATAGCCCCGCCCTTATATATTTATGATGAATTATTTTTCGCTTTGGCATTAGTTCTGCATCGTGCAGACAGACAGACCGACAGATTTATGTATCCAAACAGCACAATCATCCATAAAAAATGAAATATAAAACCAACTCGCGTCTCTCGTGGCTTCATAGAGCACCAGGGGGAGTCGTCCACCAGCTTGATATAATTGTGAGTATCCAGGGTTACCCGCACCGTGACTCGTTCAGGAAAGTGCTTCGAGGTCGGGTGTACGGCCAGTTTCTACGATAAAGGGTTTACGAGGTTTCTACGAGGATTTTTTATGCTGCGTATCTACCCGTCTGGCCAACATAAGTTTTTCCGATGCCTCAAGGATAGGCCGAGGGAGCAGAAAAAAACCTTGTCGAAAATACGGTTGATTCGGGCCACCCAGTTGCGCACTGCAAGGATTGTGCCTGCGTTCCGCTGTTCGGGCAGTGCTCAGTGATTGCTAGGGGAAAAGAGAGGCATACGCCAGAGGTTATCCAGGCACTCGAGATTGACCATCTTGATGAAAACTGCGTCAGTAGGCCATCTGTTGCACCATCAGAAAGATAAAATCAGTAGGTGGAGCAACGAGCGTAGAAGGTGTGGCACTAGATAAGTGTTTATGTCATATTTGTTGGGCTTTGTTATTGGATGTATCTTGGTTTATATGTCTTTCGTTGCGAAAGAACAAAATCAGTTGTAGTTCAGTGCTTTTCCTTTCATTTCTTTCTTGTGTGTCACCGTCTGTGTGCGCTATTAATTCCTTTATAATGCGCTACCAACTAGCCTACGAAGCCATCCTCTTGAACTCCAAATTCTACGTCAGCTAAGCAGCAAACCTGCATTCTCTAATACTTTTTTTTCAGGCCTAAAGTTGTTATTTTTGTCATGAGGGCGTTACATGAACCCGTAAACATGTTTGCCTTACTTGGCACGTGTTACGGTCTAAATTTTAGCTATCATGATTTCGTACAAGGGCCTTAATAACACATACTACCACAGGTATGTCATTCCTTGGGCCCCAGAAGAAAATCGTCCAGCCTATACATGTCTCGTCTATGTGGGTGGTACCGTTGTCTGCAGTCGCCTCCGACTCTCTTGGTGGGCGTATAATTATATAAATATAAAAGTAGGGCTGCTTTCATTGACTAAACACCTCTAGTCTGGCTGTTTACCAAGTACCAGGAGTAAATTTTATGATAACATTTACGTGTCGATTACGTGTTGAAGATATGTCGTGGTCGATGCCTATGAATATCCGTAGTTGGCTGTTCAATATAGGTACGTTTTATTAAATGTTTACCTGTTGTAAGCCGCAGCTATATGAAATAGAAACCGAAACTGGTCCCGCTAAATTCCTATGTCTCGCACGGAGGCGTACTTCAGCAGATACAGCTAGGAATCCATTATACCTTCGTTATTGTGACACAGGAAGCGCTTGCGATTGTTTTGGAATCTTTAGTTGGATATTTTGGTGCATTGTATGCTTCCGATTCGTGCATTGACAGCTTTCACTGCCCATATTTGGATTTTTGCGCACTCACCATTTGGAGATTCCTTGCGAAGGATTAGGTGATGTCAAAAAGTCCGACGCCGAAACATTTAGCCCTACATAATATCTTGTCACATGGCTACATCTAAATAAAAACAAGCGGCAGAAGAAGATAGCGTGAACAAGCCTCAACATATCAAAGCTTGCATTAGATATTTATGCCGTTGAACAGCGCCAATTGTTCAACATGGTAGCCGAATGCAATATATTTGATAGTTAAGGAATATTTTTTCATGGGGAATGCCCGCTTATGTCAATACTGAGCTTTCAGGCAGCCAATCTAGGTTCCTGCGTAGTAGGGGCAATAATTTGTAGTACATTCCAAAGGCATTTCCGTTATTAATAAATCAGCCTATAGTGAATGTCCGCTGTAGTAGTGTGGTCGTGAGGCAAAATCTTATTTAAAACTGAGACGTTCGGTCGCCCTGTATGAGCGGTGCCGATATTCGCATCATTCCGAGCTTTTTTCTCTTTTTCAGCTTGACAGCGTAAGCAGAAGAGTGCATTTCTTTTACGCAAGCTCCGTAGTGTGCTTAAGGTTTGTCTGACGTACTTCGCCGAAGTGCAAGAACCTGATGTGGCCAGAAATAAGAAAGCAAAATTTGAAAACCTCCGTGTGTATACGACCGTGACTGACAAGCATCCGCCAACAAAGTGGCAAACCACCATAGGACGGAACCGGAGAAAAGCCCCCGGAAAAATCGAAGAAAGAGAATACGGGTAAAAAAGGGAAGCACAAGCGCAGATTTGTTTTCTTCGACCTAGATGTCTGCGTAGAGGCGTCTCTCACGCCATTACGGCTCGTCAATTACCCCAGGTCATGAGCTTCGGTTTTTTTCGCCTTTACTCCCAGGCCAGCCAAACAACAACAGAGCCGCTGGCTTACTCCCTTTGCTCTAGTCTTTCTCCCTCCCCTTTGTGGTGCCATGTTTCTTTAGGGAAACCTGTTCTTACTGAGCAGAAAGTCACGCAGGAGGATGGCTGACAGACATCCCGCGTTCGCCGCGGTCACTAATCACTTCTTCCGCCTACGTGCGAGACACATCCGCTTCCCAAAATCCCTGGGGCTTGTCAGCGGGAGTACTGCCATGAGAGGCCCTGCCGTGGAACGTAACCTTCCACAAATAGGAAACAAAACTAACGGACGGTGAAGGAGGTTACCCGCGAGCTTCTCGCCGCGGAGCGAAAGGGGCGCGGCTGAAAAAAACAAATTGGTATTACAGTAAGGCTTCTTGTTGGGCCAGTTGTTATCGGTAGTTGTACATGGTTGGAAAAGCGCTTTTTTGTAACACAAGGGACAAACGAAGAGCGAAAAAATCAGACAGAACGAATGAGGCGCTACTAACAACTGAAATTTATTCAACAAAGACGAAGGAAATATATAGATGATCCACCACTTATGCCAACACTGTGCGCATGCGTCAAATGTCTTTATTTATAACGGAGATACTCGTTTTCTTTCTCTAGCAAGGTAATCGAAGGGGAGCTCACGCACTCTCCTTCTATTCCTGATGTCATGCAAAATGCCTCCCAAATTTCTCTGGTTATTTTAAGTGCGAATGCACTTCTTAAGCGACCCTGAACCTGCGTCCACCGGCGATGTCCGCATAGCATACCCACGTGGGGGATTGGCCAGGAATCTCCTCGTCTTCCTCGGCAACGGGGGGAGATGGGCGCGCGCTGCCTGGCCGCTGACATGGCACATACCCACGTGGGGGATTGGCCAGGAATCGGGCGTGAGAAGGGCTAATGCACCCGCTTAAAGGAGTACTGACACAAAATTTCAAAGCTGAGATCCGCTCTAGCAATCAAGTACAACGACAACACAAATAGGTGTCTCTGAATAAATGCATCTTTCTTTCTTTGTAGTTGTGTGTGTGTGTGTGATCTCTCTTTCGCGAACATTACCGAACCGCGCAAATTCAACTCGTGCATTCGCACTTTCACATTCTTCCCCTCGGGGAAATGCGGGAAATTTTTATCATTTGATTTGAACAGTACCTCGGTATCACTGAATGCCGGAGCGCATTTGACTGCCGGAGCGCTTTTACAGTCAAACAGTGCACCGAGAGATTACCCGAAATGGTCTTATGCTCACATAGCGCGCGGTGCTCCTTGAGCCGCTCATTAAGGCAACGTCCTGTTTGCCGTATATATGCCCTCGTGCACGAAAGCGGGATTTTGTAGACAACACCCATGGAACAGTCAACAAACTTGCGCATGTGTGCTACACCACAGCTGCGCTCACCAGTCATTCCTCTGCTCTGGCTACCTATCTTTTATCGACCAAATTGTACAACTTCGTAAGTTTCTGCGGAGCGGAAAAAACCACCAGAACCTCTTGTCTCGCGGCAACTTTTTTTAGCCGATGAGACAATCCATGAATGTACTGGATCATCACAGGACGTTTGTCCTGTTTTTTCCGCTTGACCTACCTTTCTTTATTATCTACCGAAAGGATCGTTTCCGCCACAGAACCTATCAAAGATTGTGGGTAGCCGCTATTTCAGAGCCTCGCAGCTTGGTTGTCTAGGTTTTCCGCAACAGCATGGAAACAAGACTTCTTTATCGCCTGCGTTAGACAAGCTTTGGCTATACCACGCTTTACCAGCTTGCTGTGTGCCGAATCAAAAGGCAAAAGCTGCTTCTCACCCCTGGTATGATAGCACCAACACGTGTGTCATAGTTCAATATTTAACTTCAAATTGAAGTACTGAAGGACGTTGTTTGCCGGCAACTCAAAGGTAAAGTCTAGCCCTTCATGTGCCGCTTTAAACTTTACCAAGATGTCATGTACGATACTTTCATTGACGCTTCCGGGAGCCATACGCACCAACAAATCATCAACGTATCTAAAACATTTCACTATGCTAAAGCTACCAAGGCTTTTTTCTAGCTCTCGGTCTCCCCGAGCCAAATAAATGTCCAGCGTTCCAGAAAAAGCACGCAAACCCACAGATATACAACCAATAGGAAAAGATAAAGAGCTTGACAGCAAGTAGAACGCAACAGCATGTAGCGGTCGCATTGACTGCTTTTCTAACTTTCCCGACGCCCATACTGTTGCGACCTGTCAAACAGGAACAAAGGGAACTTGTATTAACGAACACGCAGGGGTAAAGTACTTATTAGGCGAGGTGCCTAACCTACCAGGTGGAACAGATGAAGTGCACCGGTAGGTGGTTGCAATGTAAGACGATCCAAAACCAAGCACCACGACTCCGCTAGCTAACGCGCTCCTTCATCGTTTCTATGAGGTGCCGCATCCACACGGCCCGTACCCCACGAAAGCATGTCGTCGTATGTCCGTCCTGTCATCACCCTGTTTGACATGTGACATTATTCCCTCTCCTCAAAAGCGTCGAGTCGATGCAAGAATTATGTGTGGGAAATGTAGTCCGCTGCTAGCAGCCTTGTGTGATCATCGCGAGAAGTACTGTTTCATGCGGACCACATGAACAATTTCTGGAAAGATCGGGAGCGTCTTGAGGCGCTTGGGCTGGTTGAAGCGACTTCATAGGTAACATCGCTCAGCTGCCGTAACACCGTGTACGGGCCGAAGTAACGCCGCATAAGTTTTTCCTCAGAGCCCCCGGCGCCTAACTGGAGTTGACACCCAGACCTGGTCCCCAGGGGAGAAGGTTGCATGTCGGTGGCGGATATTGTAGCGAGCGGCGTCACAACGCTGGTGCTGTTGTATTCGCTGGCGTGCCAACGCGCGCTCTTCTTTCGGCGCTACGCACAAACTCGTGAAGGGGGCCGTTTTGGTCGTCATGGGTGTCGGGTAGCAGCATGGCGTCAAGCATTGTGGAAGGTTCTCCTACCGTAGACAAGTGCAACTGGCGTCATTTGTGTCGTGTCTTGTTGGACCGTATTATACGCGAAGGTTACGTAAGAAAAACTGCATCCCACGTCTTGTGTTCCGCATCGGCGTACATACTGAGCATGTCGGCTATTGTTCTGTTCAGACGTTCTGTTAAGCCGTTCGTCTGCGGAGATACGCGCTGGCCTTTAGGTGGGACGTGCCGATCAATCTCAACACTTCTTGCAGCAGTTGCGCCGTGAAGGCCGTTCCACGGTCGGTAATCACCACTGCGGGTGCGCCATGCTGCAGCACAAATCTCGTTAGGAAAAACTGCGCAGCTTCAAGCACTGTAGCCCGTGGAAGCGCCTTCGTTTCGGCATACCTGGTTCAGTAATCCGTGGTGGCTATTATGCATTTGTTCCCAGTTGTGGAAGTCGGAAAAGGACCGACCAAGTCCATGCCAACTTGCTCAAAAGGATGTTCTAGGCACCTGAACGGGCTTCAGAAGTCCAGCTGGCCGGCCGCGTGCTGCTTTCCGTCGCTGGCGGTCCCGGCAAGTTCGCACATACTGCCGTACGGTGGCCAATAGCTTCGGCCAGTAGTACTTCTGCTTGATCCGTGCCAGCGTACGTGTGTAACCGAAGTGACCGGCGCCAGGCTCGTCGTGACAGGCCTGCAAGATTTCATTCCTGGAAGGTTGGGTACGACAAGCAGGTAGTTACTGCCACTCGACGCGAAATTTCTCTTATAGAGAACGTTGCTCCGCAGACAGGAGGAGGGTCGTCCTCTGGCAAATGCCTTAGGCACGACGGTACTCTGGCCTCGTAAAAAATCAGAGAGTGATCGTAGTTCCAAGTCGGCGCGCTGCTGTTCCGAAATGGTCGATGCGTCCAGAAACTCCGATGAGCGCAGTCATCGTCGCTGTCGTCGTCATCGGCGGGGGGAAGGCCAACAAGAGCTCTTGAATGGCAGTCTGCGTCTGCACGCCGCTTGCCGGATTTGTGTACGATGGTCATGTCCAGTTCCTGGAGCCTTAAGCTTCATCGCGCAAGACGTCCAGTAGTGTTCTTAAGGTTCGTGAGGCAGCAGAGGGAATGGTGGTCACTCGACGACAGTAAATGACGCCCATAAAGGTATGGTCGGAATTTTAGGAGGGCCCAAACAACAGCAAGGCACTCTTTCTCGGTGGCCTAGTAGTTACTTTCGTCCCGTGATAATTGTTCGGCTGGCGTAAGCGATGATGTTTTCGGTGCCGTCTTGCCACTGTACGAGAATAGCACCAAGCTCCACATTGCTGGCATCCCTGTGAACCATAGTTACGGCATCCTCGTCGAAATGAGCCTGCACTGGTGGTGTCTGTAAGGGCTGCCGGAGCTCGTCAAAAGGCTCTTGCTGTTCATCACTCCAGATAAAATCTACATCGTCACGTGTGAGGCGAGTGAGGGGAGCCGCAATGTGGGAGTAGTTTGCTATGAATCTCCGATAATAAGAGCACAGCCCTAGAAAATGTCGAATGCTTTTTTGTCGGTAGGGGTGGCGAACTGCGACACTGGCATCAAGTTTATCAGGATCCGGGCGTACGCCGGCTCGACTGACAACATGACCGAGAAATAGTAGTTCTTCGTACCCGAAGTGGCATTTTCTGGTTTTAGTGTCAGTGCTGCAGATCGGATAGTCTGAATAACGGACGTCAATCGCTCTAAGTGCTCTTGAAATGTAATGGCTAAAACGACGTCTTCTAGGTATACCAATCACGTTTGCAATCCAGAAAGCACCCTGTCCATCATTCTTTCAGATGTTGCAGGCGCTCAGGGGAAACCAAAAAAAGAACTTTGAACTCATAAAGGCTGTCGGGAGTAATAAATGCGATCTGTTCACGGTCACGCTCATCGACTTCAATTTGCCAGAATCCGCTCTTTAAGTCCATTATCAAAAAGTAGCGGGCATGTCATAGTCGATCAAATCAGTCGTCTATTCCCGGCAGAGGTTATACGTCATTTTTGGTTACTTGGTTCAGTTTGCGATAATCAACACAGAACCTCATGCTGCCATCCTTCTTTTTTACCATGACAACGGGTGACACCCAGGGGCTTGCCGATGGCTGAATGACGTCGTATTCAAGCATCTGGTCCACCTGCCGCCTTATCACATAGCTTTCTTTGCCGGACACCCGTTGGGGTTCTGCCGAATCGGGCTTCATTTGCGGCAGCAATTATGCGGTGTTTGAGCAACTGGCTTTGGCGGACGCCCGACGTCGGCGAAAAGCAGTCCGGGAAAGTGTTTAAGAGCTGACAAAGCTGGCGTTGCTCTGTCGGCAGGAGGTTGCGGTTAACGTCGATTACGAGCTATTTGGCACCAGCGGCTGAAGCTTTACTCTGCAGAACGAAGCAGTTTGTTCCGGTCTCAATGTCTTCGAAGACGGCCAACGGCCGTTGCCTTGTCGACTCGGCGACGTTCATTGGCAAAATTTGTAAGCAGGACCTCCGCTTTGCCGGATGCTAGCGTCACCAGGCCCTAGCGATGGCGATCACACTGTGCAGAGAAGGGGACTCAAGACCTTCGGCAATACCAGGGCCGAATAATACGTCATCACACCTAACGGAAACAAGCATGCAGGCCCTTGGTGGAAGGCTAACTTTGTCACCGACAGTTCGCAGGTGTGGGGGCCGGTGGCTGGTAAGTGTTGTACGGCTGGCCGCCGCGGCGCTGCTACCACCCGCCTGAGAAAGAAGATAATTCTGAGTGGTAATAAACCGTGTTTGCTGTAGCTGGAGTCACCCGTTTGTTCGCCTCTGCGTACACCAGTCAAAGTCGCATTAAACATGGTGTCAGACGCTTGTGCGCGATCATTCGTAAGCCAAGTTGCATGGTGAAATCCACCTGGAACGGCATCAAACCTGGACAATGCAGCAAACAAAACAGCCGGCACTCCGATTGCCACGCCACACCACCTCAAAGGCAGCGCCGATGGCTTAGTTCACGATACAACCTCCGGAAACCTTTTGCATCTCGTCGCCCGAGTAGCCGAAATGGAAGAAGCGCTTCGAACGTTTTCGTACCTCTTCTTTACTCAGTGCACAGCCTGAACAACACCAAGTCGACGCCCTGCTGTACATCATGGCCGAGCAGGCTGAGGACATCTTTGGCACCTTAAACCTCACAGGTGAGGACTCCAAAACGTCCAGCGTTGTGATGAAACCATTAATTACTTTATTCCACGTCCGAACGGCATCTTTGAAAGAGCGCGCTTCAAAACTTGGGTACAACAGGAGACAGAGTCAGTAGAAGGATTCACAACAGCCCTTAACGCTCTTTCCAAACACTGCGAGTAGAAAGCGTTTATCCGTTATCGGTTAGCCGTCGGCATCAAAGACAGAAGCTGTCCGCCAAGTTGCAACTTGACGAAGCTCTGACGTTGCAGTAAGCCCTAGACGCAACCCGGCAAGTTGAAACGGTGCGACCGCAACAGGCAGAGCTGAGTCATGCCCAACCAAGCGCCAACAAGGTATGCTTTGCCCACCAGGAGAAGTCGCAAGGCTCTCGCAAGCCCCTCCTCTGGCTCTAGTAGTAAGAATACTAGATCATCCTCTCCGGTTGTTAAGTAGCATGTGAACAAGTTTTGCAGTTGGTACGGGCGAGAAAGTCAGCCACGATCTGCGTCCCCAGCAGGGAATGAGAAATGCGAGTCGTGCCTAACGAAGGGTCACTACGCAACTGTTTGTCTTTCCCAACGCGTAGACGCAGTTCAACCTCAAGATGCTGGAACCGAAAGTGTATTCCTGGGCACGGTGATGCTCTTCGTCAACAAAAAATTGGGAAGCAACAGTAATAGTGCAAGGCCGTCCCCTGAAATTCAAGATTGGCAGGGGCGCTGACGAGACAGTGATACCACGATGAAACGTTTAGACAACTCGAGCCGAAGGCCAGTTCTCTAAACCACGCCTACAGCTCCGCGGGCCTGATGGGAGACCATTGGCAATACAAGGAGTCGCTCGATTACAGCTGTCGTATCAAGGTCGCCATACAACTCAAGATATCTACGTTCTTGACGAAGTGCGCTGTCCGCTTCTTAGGAATCCTGTTATGGAAGAACTGCAGCTAATTACCTGCATCAACAACGTTCAGCGTGCCATCAATGCCTAAACAGGAATTACCGTCCCTCTTCGCCGGTCCTCGGAGCTATCCAGAGAGAACTCCTCATTCGTCGTTAAGACAGAGCCAAGCCTTTTGCGTTGAGCTCGCCCCCACGAGTTCTGATTCCGTAGTATTAGAAGACGAAACGAGAACTCCAATGGATGGAGAAAAAATAAGTCATCTCTCCAGTCGTAGAGCCAACCAAGTGGTGGGCGCCAATGGTGGTCGTGCCCAAGCCTTCGGGAGACGTGAAAATTTGCGTTGACTTCAAATACCTCAACCGCTTTGTTCTCCGAGAATGGTATTCAATTCCATCTGTTGAACACACACTTGGGCTCCTCTATGAGGCGAAACTGTTTTCAAAGCTGGATGCAAACTCAGGATTTTGGAAGATTCTGCTCGCGGAAGAGAGCAAGGAGTATATGACGTTCATAACGCCATTTGGAAGTTTCAAGTTAAAGAGACTCTTATTTGGTATCGCCTCGGCACCTGAAGTGTTCCAGAGGCAGATGGCTACCATCCTGCAAGGTGTGGGCAGTGTCATATGTCACATGGACGACATCCTTGTATGGAAGCCACATAAGAGGAGCACAACGAGACTCTTCGTCAAGTACTGCGGAGGGTCCAGGATTTTGGCGTCACACTCAACGAGACCAAATTCACGTTCTATGCTGCAGGATTGAATTACCTGGAACACAAGAATGGACAACAAGGTATCAGGCCTGATGAGTCCAAGATCACAGCTGTTACGGAAATGACACAACCCAAAAACAGAACAGAGCTGCAAAAGAGACTTGGCATGGCGACATATCTTGCTGGGTTCGTTCCAAATCTCGCTGACATCATGTAGCCACTCACGCTGCTGCAGGCGAAAAAGCCGGAGTTTGTGTGGAGTGCGCCGCAACAAGTAGCGTTCGACAAGTGGAAGAAGCTCCGGTCTAGTAGACCAGTTCTCGCAGTCTACAACCCGCAAAAGAGACAATATTAATCGGCACATGCTGCCTCTTTCGGATTCGGCGCCGTTCTTCACCAGCGGCAAACAGAGAACTATGCAGTAATCGCTTACGCATCTGGGCTTTTGACAGGCAATGAAAAGCGGTACCCGCAGATTCGACAAAGAGGCACTTGCACTTGAGTGGGGATGCGAGAAATTCTCTGACTACCTCGTTGGCAAGACAATTTCTCCTAGAGACTGACAGTCAAGCCTCTCGTGCCTATTTTCAACTTGAAAATCTTGATGACCTCATGCCAAGGCTACAGAGACTTCGATGCGCATGATGCGTAACAGTTACATCGTTACCTACGTACCTGGCCAGGAGCTTTTAGCTAGCCGATGCTCTCTCTCGCTCACCACTCCGATCGACCGTCCCATCCTGCAGTATCCCGTGAACTGCTTGAGGAAATAGATGTCCTTGTCAGGCAGCTAACGGCAAACGTTCCAATGAAGCCAGCCTGTCTCGAGCTGCTTCGGAATAGTCAGAAAGCTGACCACCTGCGCTGTCAACTGCGGAAATTCGGCAGCAAGGACTAGCCTTATCAACGAGACCTACACCAAGAGGTGAAGCCGTTCTATCACTTTCGCTGTTAAGTAAATGTTGAAAATGACCTCCTCTTGCGCGGCATCTGAGTAGTAGTCCCAGACGCCTGCCAGCCTCAAATTTTGCGTCTGTTACACGAAGGACACTTCGGAATATCAAAAATCCTCGCAAACGCCAATGATACGGTTCGGTAGCCGGGAACACCAACATACATCGCACAAAGCGCACATGGTTGTCCAAAATGCGTGGAGACAACCATAAACTGCCTCTTCAACCTACAGCTTTTCCAGAAAGGCCCTGGCAGAGGGTGGCTATGGACCTGTTTTACCAAAGCAACAATTGGTGGTTTGTCATCGTAGACTACTACTCCAGGTACCCCGAAATTGCGCTGCTGAACAAGCTTACTGCAGCTGAGGTGATCAACCATTGAAAGTCAGTCTTTGCACGCATTGGGATTCCTGAGGTAGTTGTTTCAGATAACGGTCGGCAGTTTTTCTGCGTAAGAGGATCCGAGTTCGCAGACTTTGCACGAGACCAAGAACGTCAAGACATCTATGTCCAAGATATAGGACCCGTGTATTAGCTTGCTGGCCTACAGATCTAAAACATTAAAACTGATACAGCCCTGCCCAGCTCCTGATGGGCCGCCGCTTGCGCAGCAAGCTATATCTGGAAACAAGAGCATCACATCCTGCAATGCCCGACACCCTCGCAGTCACGAAGTTTGAAACAGCGACCCGGAAGAACCAACGCGGATATTACGACAGTCGTCACGGTGTCTCGATCTAGTTAATCTTCTCAACGGCGAAGACGTTTGGCTGAGTGACATGCAGAAGAAAGGAAAGGTAGTCGACACCGCCTCTGAACCAAGATCTTACATCGTGGACACTGCTGATGGCGTTGTGCGTCGCAACCGCACTCACTTGGTACCGTTTCAAGAATTCAAGAGCTTACGCTACCTGCTGAGCAACCACAAGCAGAAGCGGTGCAGTGACGGTGTGCCAAGACACATCGCATGGCCACACCCGAAGCGGTCGCTGCAGCATCCGGCGAAAACCTGCATAGCCTCTGTTCTTTGGGAAGGAGAATAGCCTCTTCTTTTCGGAAGGAGATGTTTTACGGCCGGCCGCCGCGGCGCTGCTACCGCGCGCCTGGAGAAAGAAGAAGGAAACGCTTAGTGGTCATAAACAGTGTTCGCTGTAGCTGGAGTCACCCGTCTGTCCGCCGCTGCGTACACCAGTCGAAGTCGTAATAAATAGTAAGTTCTGGTGTTTTCTCTTTCGCAGAAAAACTCAGAAAGCCTCGCCCACGTCAATTACCGCATCAAGCTCGCGCAAGAACTCCATACCAATATAAGGTCTATGCAGCACGCCGGCAGGACGACGAACGTGCCTGACGAAGTCCGTGTCGCCAATTCGGACCCTCGCGGTACATTTCCCGACCGGCGTCATTAGGTTACCCCTGGCAGTCCGAATCTGAGGTCTATCCCAAGAAGCCTTGACCTTTCTGAGCCTTTCAGAGAGTTGCCGAATAATCATCGAGTAGTCCGCCCCGGTGTCCACTAATGCGGTCATTTCGTGTCCGTCAAAAAAACTAAAAGTTTGGCCGCGCGTTTACGTCGACGTCAAAGTTTTGGTCTGCCGGTCCCCCAACTGCCGGCGGTAGAGGGAGGCCTTCGGAGCTTAGTCTACTGGCAACCTTGCCTCCCAAGGTTCCGTCATCTAGTTTACCCGTGGTGGCGTTGGAGACCGCCAGGTAGGTGGCCCTCCAGGAGTGCAGCGGCTGGCCTAACCTTGGAGAGCAGGGGATGGTAATCGCGATCGACGGAGTGGTGCGGTAGCTCGACGCTCGGCGAGGTAGTCAGAAATGGCGACCCGATAGTTTGTTCCGAATTGGAGACCCAAGTGTTGTTGGGGGCGGGTTGTTCGAAGGAAGTAAGAGTTTTGGCGAAACGGGTTTTGGCGTAAAGTGCCCATGTTCGGGCCCGTGATAGCGGCGGCTGGTGGGTGGGATGCAAAAGGGGGGGCGGTCTTGTGGTTTCTTGGGGACCGGGGGAGTGAGAGTTTTCAACGGAGGCATGGTTGGGCGCGGCTTGCTGGTAAGTAAAAGGGTTGCATGTTTATTGGCCAGTTTTCGGCTGGCTGCGGTGGGTCCTTACGGCATGAATGCCACTAGCAGCTCTTCTGGTTACCGGCGGGAGCCCGGGCAGGTTTTCTCATCAGTGGCCCTACAGGGAGGATGATGACGATGGCCCCCCATGCTCGGGAAGGGAAAAACGTTGCGTTTCAAACGGGGCACCCCAAAGTTTGGAACGGAGGGCGGTATTGGGGGACCGGACGGGCTGAAAGCCACATTAGGAGGGGTAATTCTTTTTCAATCCGCCGCGGATGGCGCCCGAAGACGGGCATGTCCTCCCGTGCCCCATTGTTAGGCAGCGTGCTTCCACGACGTTTTCCTTTTTCCCAGGCGGTCCCTTTTTTAACCCCCACGAAAGCTTTTTGCAAATGCCCTGCTCAATGGCAGTAGCCTCGAGGATGAATTCTCGGAACGTACGTGGCGGATTTCGGGCGAGACCGGAGGAAAGCTGTTCTTTAACGCCATGCATAAGATGGCGTAATTTTTTGCACTCTGCCATGTCTGGATCGGCGCGCCTGAACAGACGGGCCATGTCCTCCGCGAACATAGCCCCACTCTCGTTAGGTTTCTGAGTGCGTGCTTCCAGCAGACGCTGCGCTTCTTCACGGGCGGTCGGAATTTCCGAATTTCGCTTGAACCTCCCGACGAAAGTTGTCACAAGTGCGCAGGCTCGCTTCCCAATTGTCGAACCACGTCCTTGCACCGTCCTCAAGCGAAAATAGACCTTGTTGGAGATTTTGGGTGGCACTCCACTGGTTGAATGCAGCCACACGCTCTAAACTGTTCAAGCCAGTCCTCAAGGTCTTCGTAAGCCTCTCCGTGAAAGTGGATGGACTCGCGGGGCTGCTGAAACTTCACCGTAGTAGGCATCGCCTGCGCTTGTACCTCTGGCTGAGAGTAGTGCCTCCTTAGTGCAGACTCCAAGAGAGGGTCCTGTTCTGGAGGAAGGCTGAGTTTCCGGCGGCTACACGGAGAAACCAGAGTGTGGACAGGCGAAGGTCTCTCAGGGCTAACGTCCGGGGGCGTACGGGGCATCGGAAGCACCCTCCACCAGTGTTGCGTCCTGTCAAACAGGGACACAGAGAAGTTGTATTCACGAAGACGCATGGGCAAAGTATTTATTAGGTGAGGTGCCTGACTTGCCATGTGAAACAGGTGAGAGCACAGGTTGGTGGTTAGCAATATGGCGACCAAAAACCAAGCACACGAGCCGCTAGCTAACGCGCTCCTTCGTCGGCCTCGGCTGTGCCACATCACAAGGCACGTACCCACACTGGGGATTAGCATGTGCGTAGCATGTCCGTCCTACTTGACAATGCTGTCATCCCACAGTTTGGCACGTGACAATATACTAGGCAGGCGTATAGTTAAACTTGACAACACTTGCTGGTGCAACCGTATTTAACCCACACGTTACATACTGTTTTGCTGTTGTGAACCGCCAGGCATAAAGCCGGAAGTTCAAGAAACCAAACGCCAATATTGCAATGCCTGTGATGAAAGTCTTTAAATATGTTTCGCCTGCAGCATCTATTCACTCATAAACATTGCATAGGACGCTAAAGCTATCCATTGGCTTTAGTATTTGCGGAGCCATTATGTACCACTGCCAAACGATTGTGCTTCTTATTCTTATCCTCAGCATTTCCATTGTTTCTTCTGCTTCAAAGTATGGTTACTATGACTCAACACATGTATGCGCTGGCTTCGTCAAGCAAACACGACTGTTTTGTGGAATACACTTTCCGTGTCTTGTAATCACGGCTTGGGAAGTGACATCCTCTCAATGAGTTTCGTCCTGGTTGGTAGATGTGTTTTTTATTCGTGGCACACGGGCATTTCAAAAGCCTTACGGAAGCCTTCACGAACCAACTATGTATCTGGTTCCCCTTTGGAAATTTATACGGCGAACTTGTAAGTGAGAATTGAGCTATCAGTTCAAAGTCGCCGTGTGGCGCAGGCATAACACACGTTTACGAGTGTACGACTACAACGCACTTAATCCCAGATTTTCCACTCAGCATTTTCTTCCTGGATTAGTATGACTCGGCAGGTACCTATGTTCACATCACCTAGCAAAAAAAAAACACGATGAGACGGAACGTCCTTCGCTACTAGCCTTATTGAAATTTCTGTTATTAGCCCGCTCCAATTTCTCCCGCCCGCCTGACATTTGTAGTCGAACAGCACCGCGCATTTAAAAGATGCAGTACGTTCCCCTAGATTCACAATCTGTGTTAATGTTCGCTATGTATCTCCCCTCGCACACTGGAGGCAACTGGCTCCGATTTACATAATCTTCGTTTCAAGCCAAATTTGTAAGTTTGTACAGAAGCATTCCTGGCTCGCCCAAGGATTTTCACGCATTTTTTTTCCAACGCTAGGTCCGTTTTGTGTGTCATTGTCGCTCTCTATTTTAGGTACCGTCGGTACGCAAGATACGGTGGGTTTTCGACGTATCGAATTGCCTAACAGTTCGCATATAAATTGTATAAATTGTTTCTGCAGAAGTGTACTCAGACAGTCCACACAGCCACAATTACGTTTGAGAATACCTATCGACAACATGAAAGTTTGCCTGACAACGTGGGGGAAAAGCGAAAACGTGCTTAACGCAAGCCAGAGTAGTACGTCAACACTCGTTCTCTGACAGGCACAGTCTACTACACCGTACTTAGTTGTGATGGAAACGAGGGCCCGCCTACTCATTTGGGAAGAGCTGACTAAAAATTAATTTACTTCCAAAATAGTTTAAGCCGCACGTTATGAGACACAGATAAAAGTGAAAAATGTCCGCACAAACAATAGGTGAGGGGACGCAATTTAAAGCAAACATTCTAAAAACAGTATAGGGACTCCTGAGCGCACAAAGACCCACGTACAAAAAGTGCCGCAGAAGCCGGACGAGGACTGAAAACTTGACCCAGAATAATGGCACTACGTTTTCTGCACCACCGTTTGAGCTGAAAGGATTTTCGTGTTCCCCACAACCAAGGCGGGAACAATGACCGCGTTAGCACTTGATATCATCTTCAAAAAGGCAGCGCAGTTGTCGTGGGTTATTTTTTACTTGTTTTTTTTGTTGAGGTGCACCCAGCGCTGCGATTCTCTTTGTTGGTCTTCCTTTTGGTTACAGTTGGTGTCGTCACCGGTATTGATTTTATCTTCCTCTGCTTTACTTACGCGTGACTCTCTGCGACCAAGTTTCTGCTATTGCAGTGTGACTTGAATTACTCACGGCAGACTAGTAGAGCTGGATAGTAGAGCCACCTAATTTCGAGATGGATGACGTGCCTGAAATTGTCGAATGGAGTACCGCAAACATTTGTGAACTGGCTTTGTTTCTTTTTCCCTGTTGCGTACCCATAGTTTCGTTCTCAAGTATAATGTCGCCCAGCGTACTCCGAATGGGCAAGAAGACAAACTACAACCGTCTTCAATTTACTCCGCTCTACGCAAGCAACGAAATACGTTTTGTAACCGAAAAAACGCAGGAAATATTGAAGAACATTGAAATTTCGCTTCTTCAGTGATGTGGTATCGGCATTAGAGTCGTAATTGACGCCAAGCAATAAAAACAGTTGTTAATAAGTTTCCTGCACGTTCGCATTCAATTAATGCGATCAACCGAAGCAAAAGGCCCCACTACAATCACGCATTTATGTTTCTTGGACGAGACATTACGCGGGCAGCCACCAATCGCACAGACAAGATTCTGTGACGTCATAGAAAAATTGCCGGAAACTGGCTGTGGAGTCGGCACTGCTGCTTACGCTTTGTGTGGTGTCTTTGCTATTTATTCTAAGTTTGCGATACAATTACCATCATTGCCATCTGGACACAGCGGTCTTTTAATGATTGGAACTTGTAGTCTGTCTTCATTGCCACTTTAAAAGTTCCCACTAGTCATCGTGAAATTAATGGTGAGCGGATAAAGAAAAGCGGAAAATTACGCCCAACTTCCCGCGAGGGAACCCTGGTGTGATGTGACGCATCGGGGGGTTCAATTGGTGTTTCCGTTGGGTTGATTCTCTAAATCGCGTGAAACGTGTTGTGATGCGAATTAGAAGGAGAGCGAGCGCTCACTCAACCACCGCAGCGGGCTACCCGCTTTGTATTCACAGCGCGTGAAGGAGAGGAGATAGCGGAGGAGAGTCGCGCATGCGTGCACTTGCGTGACCGCAGCGGAGCGAAGCCAGCGAAGCGCGCGCACGCAGCTGTTGTTTATGATAATGAGACGGACTGAGAGTGTTGCGCACAGCTGTCGGAGAGAAGAGCGGAGGAGAGTCGCGCATACGCAGGTGGCGTGCGGACGCCGCCGATGCCGGCGCCGGAGGGACATGCCTCAGAGCAAGAGATGCGTCGCATCTAAAAAGGCGTTTGTACTTTTGGAGGAAAATTTCCTCCCACCACAGGGCTGGTTGAACCGCAAGCCTCCAAAGCCTGCTGTAGCTGTTCATAAGCACATCCCCGTTATCTTTCGGTGATGTAGACGCGTTAAATTGTACATTACGTGATACAAGTTAAGCACCCGCTGTGCTGTGGGCAACTTGTTGAGAGTACTATAGCATCCTGGCGTAATGCTCTTTGTATTTATTTCTTTTTTTCCCACTGCTGTAGTAATTTCTATTTCACAGAAATAACACCTGGGTTTTATGAAATGCGTTGCCCGGAGAACGCTCAGATTTTTTGGCCTTTGATATAATGTGTCTTTATTTTATGACCAAATGCATTTGTGCTTAATATGTTGAGAAAGAAGAATTGGCGTTTATACACACGACTGCAGCTCCCCAAGCAACGTACACTAAATGTGAGGAGCAATCAAGGTACATATTACGCAGCAAATGAGTGAGGAGAGCTCTAATGGAGCAAATATATCACAATAGTAGCTTCTAAAGCCAAATTATGCTCGGAAACTCCCGTTGCAGAGTTATGAAATTGCAAACCCCGGTAATACTGGCATTTTCCTAAAGGTATCCATCCCATTTTTCAACTGACGATACGCTGACTTGCACGATAAGCGCCAAGGTGGTCCGAGTAACCAGGTACTGCCACATATTCAACAATGGGGTACAATTTTCATGTTAGGCCGCACAAATTGCACTAGGTTTCCATTTCGGGATGTTTTGCTTTAAAGCAAAACCGTCAACTAACCTTGCTTCATTACTTGGACCTAATAGAAACTTACCCATATCTGGCAGCCTCCGCACGCCAAAAACATCCCAATATTACATACGGCAGTGAATAGAGGCGCCAAACAAAACCCTGTAAGAAAACGTTTGCTCCGAAATCACAAGATTGCGAAGTCATCCACATCTACGCCTGTTTTGTTTTTGCTTCCTTTCTGAACCGGGTACCTTAAGTATTGAAAGGTGAAAGAACGATAGCAGTGTGCCACGCACAAAGTAGCTACAAAGGCGCCACATTATTGTCCAAACTCAGCCGGCGTGTGTCTATATACGGCTCCAGCTAAACAACGGAGCAATATGGTAGCGTCGGTGGCTGCCCAAATAGCGACGTACCGGGTACGGTCCTGGCTCTTTTACAATACAGGCTGGCAGCGCTTAGCAACATTGCGGCAACTTTTGTTCTGCTGGAAACAGGATAACAGCTGTGCGTGTGGCACGCCGCTGTTCTGGAAAACCAAAGTGGCACGCATCTTGTCTTGCCCAGGGATAGCAAACTCCCCCATAAACTTTCCGGAAGACGTGAGCTTGCAGGCCCAGAGAACACCATCAGCCGCATTCTTAGGTAAACAAGGAAATTACGTTTTTATTACCAGCAATAAAAGAACTGCGCTCGCGGGACAGGTCTCCACCAGAATTGCAGAGCTATAGCACTGCTGTAACAAGCACGCACGCTCGCTCGCGCTCCGAGGAATAAGGCCACCTGATTCAGCCATTGCCCATGAGCTATGCAGGGGTTTTAATGCTGTTTTTTTAACAACATGGTGTGGCTAGGCAAAAGATATAATTAAGGCACTGCTGAGTGACACGCGACTGTACCCGCAACCGCTCTGCCATAGATTATGTTCTGCTCTTGCCGTAACCCACGAGTCTACGGTTGCTGCTGCTGATCGCTTGAAAGGCTGTGTTGGTTGCCGTAAAAAGTAGGAAAAAGGGACGTGTACGCCTTCCTTGTCTAGATTGCTCGCTCATACATGTGGAGGAATAAACGTGCCGGAAAAAACAGTGATATAGAGTTGAAAGGGTGGTAAAGAGAGCCAGATATCAATATTAAAGTAATTCTAGTGCTGATCTTTCTCTTCCATCATTACATGTCTTTCACTTCTGTGTTGAATGTTTACCTTTGACGAACCTTAGCGTATACCTTGCTAGCATTGCACCCAAGTTGATACCTTCCACGAAATACACCTAAGATATTTAGATACGTTCTAGAAACAAGTGCAAGGAATCCGACAACCTCCTTTAAAGATATTTTTATAGTGCTTATTCCTTGTTGATGTGTGCAGCTTCATTCCCTTACCAAAAAGAAAAAAACGATCGAACTATAGAAAACTACTGATTTCCTTTAAGGGCCAGTCGACATCCCCACCATTTCATCAGCTGTAGACAAGTGGTCTTCTCGTGTTCCCTCCTTGCGGAAAAATTTCCCGCCAAGCCTAATCAATTACGAGCGTGTCTCCCGCCTCTTCCACTCGGTTGATTTTTACTTCTCAGTAAGTGATGCCGTCGCTTCGGAAGTGCCAGCCGCAGATGCGAAGCAAGCAGTTCCTCTGACAACGGGTGTTGAATCGATTGCTTCCCGACCGGAGAAGACGCACACTTGGCACTGACACGCCCGAATGACATGGGGAGTAAGCCTCGCTTCCTACCAATCCCGATTGCCGCCCTATACTGCAGATTGTCCTTAGTGTTGGTCACAGCTTGTGGTGCAAGACGTTTTTTCATTAGTGGCCCAAACAAAAACATACAAGAGGGCAGCACGTCACAGGCTTCACGCTTTTCGCCCACCGGGTCAACTGCTTGCCCACATAGAAATTCAGTGTTAACTAATAACTGGTTGGGGCATTTTAAAGGATAGCCATTGTTTTGGTATCTAAAATGGCCCGGTCAAAATCGCTGAATTTTTTTCCGAAACGTCAATAAACAAAGGCACTGTTAAAATACCCTGCAACAACTTTCCTGACAACCGTAGGGCTAAAGCGTCCATTTCAAGGGGAAGCCTGCGGTGCCTCACAGTGTGAAAAATTGGGGTCATTTACCCCTTGCAGAAAACGGCTGTTGTTCGAAAGCGGGTTCGAGGAGTACTTCGAGAAAAAATCTGTTGAGTTTCAAAACTAAAGTAGGTACATTATGCTTTGTACGAGTAAACGTACCTGCGAACACGTCTACGGCCAGCCTTATAGAACTTGGCCTCTGCAACTCAGTATCCTACTACATCGAAGGCAACAATCAAGCCAACAACTCCATATTGCTCACACACCCACGGAGATATTCCTACTAAAGTGACTCCATACCTCACGTCAGCAATCTACTGCCCCTCTGCCATCCCTTATATTACAAAAGTACATACAGTTTTTGCCCCTCAATAAATAGTCACCAGCCTTACCATTGTAGAGGCTCTGATAAGCTCAACGCCAGGCGCATGAAATGTATGAAAAATGAACGGATATCGTCCATGCAAACGCAAGTAACCGCTGTAATGGTCAACATGAATTGATTGATCAAATACAGGGTTTAACTCATGGGCGCTACACCGGTGATGAGGCACGCCGTAGTGGAGGGCTCCGGATTAACTTTGACCGCCTGGGCATCTTGAATGGGCGCCTAAAGCTTCAACACAGGTGTTTCCACGTTTTGCCTCCATCAGAAAAGCGGCTGCAGTGGCCAGGAATTAAACCCGCGACCTTAGGCTCAGAAGCACGACGCCATAGTCACTGGTGGTCAGCATAAAGTAGCCACAGTCACCACAAGGACCACCCTCCTCATTTGTGCCACACTAAATACGTCGTCCACAAGGGTCGCTGAAGGGTTGGCTATAATCTTAGGCCGCATTCATAAGAACAATCCAATCATTATCACTGACTCTCAAGCTGCCTGGTACCTGGTAGTCGGTAGCACGGAGGTCACAAGGATGGTTTAATGAGTGATGCCACTTTTTTTCTACGCAGATGAGTCTTCGTTTAAAAATAGCGATCAACCACAGGCAGTTTTTTACAACATAAGCTTACTACCACTTAGAAGGAACGAAGGATTTTCGCTTGGAACCCATTCGCTCGAGAACAGCGTGTATACAACTGACGTGAACCTTGGTGCAGGTGGGAAACAGGAGACAGCGTTTACCAGTGAGAATCGGGGAAAAGTTTGTGCAGCCAGTAGTACAACTTTGCGTAGACAACGGCGTCATACAGAGGCGGCTTAAAGGCGAAACACAAAGGGTGTTTATTGACACCGAAGCTGCGCTCGAGCTGTAAGGTGAGGTCGTACTGGAGGTTTGGCGAATTGGACACTAACGGCTGAAACTAATTATTTTTACTGAAAGATCACGCATTTACTAGTGTTTTGTCTTTCTTTAATAGCCAAGGACGCCTTGATGGTGAGAAACAAATCATTAAAGCTGGCTTTTCTCTCGGCAGCTTCTCTTGCGGTTTTTTGACATGTCGCAAACAGACTACAGCGAGGTGAAGCCATATTCACCGCGTCACTTGATCGTAGCAAACTTCGTAAAAACGTCGGTTATCAAACGCTTCCAGTCTAGTGGCAAAGACTGAGAGCCAATCAGGAAGTGTACTTTCGAAACCAGCTTGGTATGACGGCACCAAGGCAAAGTCGGTCATCATGCCATGGCATTTTTTAAGAGTAGCATTCCTTGCCGAGCACTCCCACAGCCAGAACCACGTACGCCCTGCATTTCCACAAAAATGCAGAGTTCGCGCAACTGACATCTTTAATCTTTATAATAGCGTAAATTGCCACAATTTTTCGAACCGTATTTTGAAAAACCAGTAAGAAAAAGTAGAAAACAAATAGCAAAAATAGCGAGCCGTGTAATGTCCTTCATTTACACAAAAATGCAGATGTTGCAGAAGTAACACCTGTACTCGTAATAGCGTAATTAGAGATGATTGGTGGGGCAGAATTTTCGGAAAACGAAAAAATCTAGCTGTAACAAATAACACTCCACACAAGCAGCAGTAAAAATTTTACCTATTAGTAAGGCAATTCTCTGAATTTCTGTAGATTTTATTTTCTTTATTCTTGGGTACGTTATTTTTTACGATAGTTTCAGGGCCAAGTGGCAGTACCGAAAGGAGTGGTACAGTACTATGACAACAAGCAACGGGAGTAAATAGGTTCGAGTACACAGTATCAGTGAAACGTTAACAAATGGGGTTTGGTACGGCATTCTCGAATCGCGAGCAGACAAGCGCAGAGGTGGTACCGGTTATCACTGGTTCTTGGGATGAAAGAAAAACTGTATAGGTTAGTTCGACAAGAAAAAAACACCAACTTTGATAGCGTGCTCTCTGCGGGAATGAAATTAGTGCTGGCGGGAGCATTAGGTGTTCTTTTAGGTGAGTGATATAGAAAAAAATGCGCGCCAATCTACCCTGTGAAGGTGGTTGGAAAGCGGAGCTGTAAACGAGACCCACAGCGACTACCCATGCGACGTCACTTGAATTCACACACGTGACTCTGCAAAGGGTGCAACCAGAAACAAGTTAAATGCACTTAACCACAACCTTTATTACTTCAAGGAGATATTCTTTGCTAACGTCACATGGGCGCACGATTCATGAATGGTGCTTCTTGGAGTTTTATTGGGAAAGCACATGAGTGGAAACTCCTTTTTTATCAAATGAAAAGAAGCTCAAACCCGGGGATCGACGATCTCACATCTCCTCCGTCACGGCCGCAGCCGACGGAGGCGACGAGATCGGCTGCAGAGACTGAGAAGAAGCGAGATGTCATGCGTTGCTGTTAGCTCCCTTTGATTTTAGCTAACTCCTAGCGTATGCGCAAGGCACGCGCACGGCCGCAACACGCACCGTGGAAGGAGCGCATAGAGGCGCGAGTGGTCGCGTGACGCTATCATATGGCAATCAGCGAGAACGCAGGGGGTAAACCCACAGATGTGCTGGATGAGTGCGCCGTCGGTCTCCCCGTCTCTACATGGGCTCGTAGCTCAATTGGTAAGACAACGGGCTCTCGATCCGTTTCTCGTTTGGTTCCATGTTCGATTCCTGGTGGTGCCAGTAAGATCTTTTAATTGTTCGCGGGTGTTTTCTGTTGACACCAGCGGTCGCGACAGAACCTTCGGTGGGTAGAGGTAAAAGCTTCGCTTCAAAATTGGTAGTAGCAAAGACGATTATATTTGCAAAGTACGGAGAAGTAAGGCAGGCGAAGAACAGATTTCATCGAAGTGACACTTACATTACTTCTGTAGTTTGATAAGATGAAACGAGTGGCACTGTTGGGGTCGGTTTCGATGGATAGCTGAGCGCGATTTTACCGGGATCCGAAATAGCGCAGGCGTACTCTAATTTGGGAAGAATGAGTGAGTTCAAAAGCGTTAATATAACAGCCGCCGGCACAAAGCAAAGTTCCGGTGCAAGTATCAAAGCATGCGATTGGAACAATTACATATTCTACTCACATAATACAAAAAAAATATATTTTATGATATGAAGTTATCAGATATCTATAAGAGTCAACAGATGCAGAGGAAATGTCATTACAAAATACGTTTGCTCATGGTTATGCTGCCGAAATATTCGCATGATTTCGAAATTAGACTATTTTTGGTTCATGTTAGTTCGTTCAGGCTCATAAAAAAAGTTAGCGCCGCTTGCACTGGTGGTGCACGGCTGGAGAAAAAGTGGAGCCTGGTTATCGAACTATCTTCTTAATGCTTTGCTGTTTCGCTATGTTTTTCTAGGCTTTGCGAAGTTTCGAAGGTTTTGCGATGTTCTTTTTAGTCTAGGCAAAGTGTTGAGGGGTTAGGTAACGTTTAGACTGATTTTACAAGGCCTTTTAGTTGGGCCCGTCATACCGACATTGGGTTCCAGGAGGGAAGAAGCTACGGCCACGTCTTCCAAATGTTCGTTTCCTCGGCGTCAGACTCGGCGGGAAGCGTCTCGCGTAGAACTTGCATCGCAATCTTCCGCTTCTCGTAGTCGTGAAAGAACTTAGCGTAGACAAGTTAGTGTCGAATTAAAGCCCATCGCAGACGCGACAGCTGTGGTCAAAGTCGGTGCTGTGAAATTCGCGGTGCGACCGGCCTTTAGCGGCAACCATAGCTTTGCGGGCTTGACGTTGGATGTTCCTCATTACTCGAAGCCCGGAGTCAGTTTGCGGGTGGTTCAGCTTGTACTCCAGTAGCGTAGAAAACCAGGCTAGTTGGTAGCGATTCATCTTCACAGCGCACCTTTCCGAACTATTGTAAGTGAAGGCGGCACTTGGCAACACGAGATGTCAGGGTTTTTGCAAAAGCATCTGTCGACATTGCATATTGCGGACCCTTTTATTATTCTTAGTTCAGTGGAAGTGGCTGAATTTTTAAAAGAAAGTAATCCTGGCCGGTGCTTTGTTTTCAGCATCAATGTTGAAAACCTTCTCTACTCCCTCTGCATGAACACGTTTTGGTGTCAGTTAAAGAATGCATCACCGTTTACAACTACGAGCTTACGTTTATGCAAATTTGTGGGATTTCAGTGGAATCCTGCATGGAGCTGCTGCGTTTATACTTAGAATCAACCATTGTAGGATGGTGTGACAGTGTCTATGGGCAGAGATCTGGAATCTGTATTGGTTCGAAAGTCGCTCCCTCTTGTTAGTGACATTTTCTTGATTCATGTTGACCGTGTATTGGAAAGGAACTTGAAGGGTTTGGCCGAAAAACTTTCAGGTATGTTAATGATTACCGAGTATTCTGTGAGACTATGACCCTACAAGAAAAATATAAGATATTTTGAAAGCGTTCAAACGTCGGTCATTCAGGCTGACCTTTACGTGTGAGGCGCTAAAAAAAAGAACAATCCAGTTTTTGGACCTGTTGTTAGAGTTCGAGCAGAATCATGTATTTTGGGTCAATAGCCCGCTGACCAAAAAAAGCCGTTACTGAACAGCTTCATCGACATATTCTAAGAGTGAAATATGGGATTGTTGTCACCTGCCTCAGGTTAGCAATCTTCAAGTCTTGTTTTTCCCAAACCGAGTGTAGCTTTGGCGCACAGTTAGGTAGAGATAAAAATTCTGGCCAGCGGTGACGGGGTCATTGGTTCGGCCTGTCTTAAGTTGTTGGATTTGGTGAAGAAAACCTCGTCTCCTGCATGTGACGTTGTGAAGGAAAAGAAGGAAAAAATTGTTGTAATCCCGTGCTTGCACCATGTATACCACCGTTTGAGGTATACATGGTGCAGGTAAGTGGGGAGCAGTTATAACGTCAATATGGTGTTTTCGGCCAAACATAAGTTGAACTGCATCTGTCCCGCCATCAAAACGAGTATTAGTAACAAGTGCCGAGCAAACAGCTGCGGCGTCAAACATAAAAAACAGTTTCTTCCTCATAGATCAAATGTGGTCTATTGCATTGCTCTCAAATGTGCTCGCATTTATGTTGGCCAAACGGGCCACTGATCAAATGTTCGTTAGCGGGAGCATGACCGTTCACTCAAGGGAGTTCCTTCAGACCGTCTTTCCACCTATTGCAATGATTATTGTTGTACGCCCTTCCTTCACGATACATCAGTAATATTCAGGCAGGGTGACCAAAAGGCGAGGGAAGTAGCGGAAGCGCGTATAAAATTCGAAAAATGTCTGAATCGTGTGCTTACGATCCGTCTTTTTGGCTTTTAGATGCAGAATTTGCGTATATGGATGAGTGTGGTACATAAGAACGTGCTCCTGAGAAGTTGCTTTTAATGGGTTCACATGTCATTTTTTATGTTTTTTTATACATTCGATGGCTTTATAATCGTATCTCTTCAAAAAAAATTAGTTTTTGTTCAGTGCTTGTCCCGTGTTATCCTCCCCTTTGGTCCCGTTATTGTGCACTCTGAAGATGAATTTGTACTCCACATCACGAGCGGGGTACTCGGGATCTTGCGCTCTTTGTACGGCCGACCGCTTCTGCGCAATACTCGAGATTCGATCCAACCATCCCACATGTTCTCGGGCAACGAGACGACGGCGTTCGCGCAGCGCGTCTTCTTCCTCGGGAGTTACATATTTCTTTGGCCGACCCATGTTTTGCGGAAGCACGAACAAAGTAAGTCACCGCGTCGGCGCACTGACATCATTGAAGTTTGGCTCCACCTACGCAGCTGTGCGAAGTTATGCGAGGCTCGGCGCGGCGTTTGCACCGGGCGCCTGACGCTGAAAAAAGATTCTTTTCCTGGCATTTTTCGATAACGCCACCGGTTCAAGGTCAAGCTTAAAAATCTCTGTTGTTACAAATCGTAACTGCGCGAAAAAACGGAAGGGAGGTTTAGAAACACGTAGGACGCTAACTGTTGAAGTTTGTGTCGTACGTGCTTCTAATCCTCGGTTCCGTTTTAAACGCCCTGTTATGATTTCTCTGTCGCAGAGCTTCGAAAACAGAGAGTTCCGTCTCTGTTCTGGTGCAAACAAAATATTTACATGTGTTCCATCAACTGGCTACCTTTTACTGCATAACAGCAAGCAATCAAAGAGCGTGTCCTTCAATCTGCTCGAAGCCTCGCAAGAAAAAAAGCATTCCTATCGCTGATAAGAACTACTAAAAAAGGCAGTAAAGACAGCATAAAAATTTTCACTCGGAGGATATCCTGAATCGATAATCGGATGAAGGCCGAATTCCTTCGGAGAAAGACAAAGCGTTTCCCTCTCCGAGTTGTATCCATGTTGTCCATTACGCCAAACAACCCACATAGAGTGTTTGTAGAGCTAGTTGTACCCACAAAGGAGTTCCTCAACTCCCTGTGGAGCAGCGTAGTTTCGCTGATTATTGCTGCTGCAGGCAGGCGAGTGAAGAACGTTTGTGGATTTGCTTGCGCTCCGGCCTCTTTCCTCGCCATTTTTGTTTCGTAGTAGCTCTGTACGAAAACGGCGGTTGGCTGTGGCATCTGGAACAAAGTACGGCGAGCTTCGCTGGGTGCTTCTGGTGGAATGTATTTGTGTCCCCATGTGCGGGCGACCAGCAACTATTCTGTCCATCGCAACTGCTTGCAGCTCGTAGAATACGAGTATTACCACGGGACCGCTTATGGGGGCAAACTTATAGTGGCTTTCTGCGGCCGTTACTACACAGGGTCACTGCCTTTACCACTTTTAGATGAATAGATGTTTAGAAGCGTGTCCAAACTCTCCCCAGAAGCCCCATTACAGAGCAAAAGAACGTTTTTAGCTTCTTCCCTTACGAAAGAAGAGCGAAATGATATCATTATTTTGTCAGGTACTTTTTTTATGGCTCCTTGGCGACGACGGTTCCGGGAATCAGAGGCTTGAAATTTGCTATTGCTGTTTTGTTTGCAGGGTGAAGAAGTGAACAGAGCAGTGAACTGCATAAACTTTAAGCTTCAGGCACCTCTTCAGCCTAATACTTCAGGATAGTTTCCTCCAAGGGCTGTTGTTTTAGCGCTTAGTTTTGCATTAGTACACAGTCATGCACTGACATAGAATTTAGCGACCGTCTTCAGTGTGCCACGAGAGTTTAAACTGTTGTTGCTGAGTGTTAAACATTAAAAAATAAAGATAAACATGGTTGCTGTTTCTATATCTTTGCGTCAACTAATGTGACAATAGTTAGTCTTGTTTCTAATCAGCTTTTAATTTTAAAGCAATTACAGACTCAATACATTAGACCATACTATACGCAGCAAGCACCAAGGAAGTGAGAGATTTTATTACGCATTTTTAATCTGCTATTCTGCGCTCTGTTGGAACATGGTAGATTTACATGCCATTTTCAGTCGAAACAGCATTGGTTGCTTTTAAACAGTGTTTAATGGGTTCTATTTTCGTGCCAAATAGCACAAAAACTGCGAAGAAATTTTTCGGCGCCCACATGCCTTGAAGGCTAATGGTTGGTGAACGTAATAATAAGTAGTTTTAGTTTCAGATTCAGTTTCATTTTTTTAGACAAACATAGTAAATAACATAACGTTAGTATACAGGCAGGGATTCTATAGTGAAGAACACTGCAGCCGGGACCCCTGATGATTAATAACAAAATGAACAATAGTTGAGTCGCTGAACAAAAATAAATGCATGAGGTTTATACAATTGATAAACTATTACTAAGCCATGAAATTTCAAGACAATACTAATACGCTAGAGAAAAGCAGGAGTGAAGAAATGCTAAGACTGTGCGAATTACATATAATTGAATTAACAGCTTAATAATTGTAAGAACACAAATACACATGTAAGCACACAATTAGTTATACACACATACAGAAAAATGTACATATTTATATGTACCTACCTATAGATTATGCCATTATGTATTTTAGTCAGGTAATAGAAACCTTTTCAAATACATGGCAACTCAGACATACACACATATTCGTAAGGTCGAGAATATCGTAAGACTGCAAGGAGCATGACGCCTTATGATGGGTAAAGTGTAGAACGCAGCAAGCGCTTATATGAGTTAAGAGATTTGGAAGTTTCGATAGTGAACGCCAAGTCGTTCCACTGCTTAATCAGCGGCAAATTCAAAAGTGTACTTTCCATAGTTGGTACCTTATTTTTGGGAGTAAGGAATTATTTTGTTCCGATAATCGGGTGTTAGGGATAGACAGATATCGTCAACCTATTATAAACAGGAGGTTTTGGTTGTTGAACAGGCTGTATGCCGTAATGCTTATAGTATAAGTTATGAGCCTATGTAGAGGGAAAATTCCAAGTTCTTTGTACAGAGGTGTGACACAGGCATTATATGGGCTACGAGTGATAATGCGAAGTGCTTGGTTCTGGATATGCCGTACTGGATCTAAATGAGCTTGGTATATCTGGCCCGAAGCTTCGATGCAATATCTGAAATTGCTGTGAATGAAATCATTGTAGAGTGTAAGCAGGGTATGCTGGCGAAAGTAATAGCAGGCTTTGACAAGTACTCTTATGCCATATGCCATCTTTCTTCTTAGTGCGGTGGTATGGACATTGAATTTTAAGAGGTTGTCAAGCTGAACTCCAAGGAATGTGCATTGATTGCAAGGAAAGATAGGTCGCATGCCAATGTATAACGGTTGCAGGTTATTTGTTTGGTTCCGAGAACGGAAGACCACATCCTTTGTTTTCCACGGATTGATTGCTAATTTGTTTTTATGACACTAGTTGTTTACACAAGAGAGATCGCGGGTTAATTGGGTCGTCACGGTTTTTATACTTTTATCCGAAGTATAGATAGTGGCATCATCAGCGTATATTAGACATTCTGTGGAGATGGAAAGACAGGCAGGAAAGTCATTTATGTAGACTACAAATAGTAAAGGCCCCAATATGAACCCTTGCGGTACGCCGACGTTAATTGTTTTTTTGGCTCAGATCCCACCAGACACACTAACTACTAATACTCTATTTAACCGGTAATTACGAAGAAGCTGTAAAGGAGGTCCTAATATGCCATATGAAGCGAGTTTTCCGAAAAGGATGCGGTGATTGAAGGAATCAAATGCTTTAGTAAGGTCAACAAAAACCGATCCAACAACCTTATCGTCGTCTATTTCTCGTTTGAATTTATCAGTAAGTGTATGAGCGCTAGTTTGGTCGCATATTCAGGGAGGAAAGCGAATTGTCTTGGTGTCAGATGACTATACATCTCGAGATAGATATTAAGCCGCTGGTGGATTAATTTTTCAACCACCGTGCTAAAAAAAGGGAGTATCGATATTGGTCTATAGTTTGCTCTTAGCGTCTTGTCATTTTTTATGTATTCAAATAATTTACTTTGCTTTAGTTGGTCAGGAAAAACACCAGTTTTGAAAATATGATTTACAATATAAGCGAAAGGTTCTGCTATATAGTCAATGATTTCTTTCATGTTAAAGGCGTTGATACCGTCAAGACCACAGCTAGTATTTTTAATATTAAGAATAGCACTTCTAACCTCGACATGCGTGCAACAGTACATAAAAAACGATTGCGGAAGACGTGGAAGACTATCGACTTTATTTATAGAAGACTGATTATCAGTGAGCATTACCGGTGTTTGTGTTTGGTGGTTTCAAAAAGGAGATGCTAAAAGCATTCGCGATGTCTATCGGGTCTTGAAATATGTTGTCTTCATGAATTTCGCTTATTTCACTTTTAGGCGTTGTATTTTTCAGAAAAGTCTTCAGTATGCGCCATGCTTAGAAACGTTATTACCCGCATCAGAGATCTGTTTTTCGAGGTATTTTCTTATGGCTGGCTTTTAGTAGTGACGTCAAGGTGTTGGAGTATTTTTTGTAACGTTGTTTTAAAACAGCGTTGAATAGTTTTTTTTTTCATTTTTCGATACAAGTTTTCTTTTTTACGCATACTGTTAAGTAAACTGAGCGTCACCCACGTGTTTTGCGGCGACAGATAATTCTTGCGACATAATCTGACCGAGGTGGAAGAGTCTATTGCGGATTTAAAATTGAATAAAATTCGGCATAAGCACTTTTAGGATTTGTAAGAAAAGTAACACGAGACCAATCGACGTCTCTCACTAATTCGGCAAACAGTTTTTTGTCAAAAACAGAGTGGTGAGATGGGGGGGTTCTTATGCGGTCTGGTCGAATGAAAGCGCAGTGCGATCAAATAGTGATCTGTGATATTCGCCCGTATTACGAAAGGTTCTGGAAAATTAAAATGTTGGTTCATGCAAGATCAATGAGGGTGCTTGTGCCTTGATCGAAACATCGTGTTGGAATGTTGACTAATGTTTCAAGGCCATGGCTTTGATAGCAGTCTGAGTATTCGTTTACACTTGAGCAGTCATTGAGAAGGTTTATTATTATGTCTCCTAGTACTACAACGTTTTTGTTCTCATCAGTTCCTAAGTGCAGCACTTTGTCGAAAGCGGAGCAGAAGTTTTGAATACAGGAACTTGGGGATCGATAAATACAGCCAAATAAGGTTTTTTTCATTAAGGCTACCAAATGCTGATTTGTCAATTTCTACCCAAACTGATTCGCAATCTGTGATATTCAAAGCAAGATCAAGTCTGCGTTTGTACTTTAAGCTTGAATGAACAAAAATGGCAGCATCCCCCCCCCCGTGATTGGATGTGCTCTCGATGGCAATATTCTGATGAGTATGATGGAAAACAATAAAAGTTCTTATCGGCGTTACTGAGGCAAGCTTCTGACATACAAATTATTGCAATTTGGGTGTCCACTCGTGCTTAGGAGGCACTGAAATTCATCGAAATGTTTTCTGGATACTTCGGGCAATAAAATGAACGGCCAGTTCTTGTTTTCTGAGCATAAAGACGAAAGTTCGTTGGTGTTCACGTAAGCTATGGTGGCGCGTGTACTGTCTGTCTATGCCGTGTCAGGATTTGTGTCACTGCGCATAGTATCAGCGCGCACAGTGTCAGGATGTGCGGCGGCAGAGTGCTCCGTGTCGTAGAAAACGCGTGGGTCGCTTTCGGCCTGTATCACGTACACCCAGCTATCATCCGTTCTGCGTGCTTTGATCCGACAATCTTCCGTCCACAAATAATGCCATTTCATTACCTTCTTTCGGTTCAGGGCCATCGCAAACAACTTCTTGTTTGCAGCTGTGAGGTGTTCATTTACGTAAACAGGGCTGGATTCTTGATCGTGAAATCCGATATCCTTGGCCTGCATACGTTCTTTTCGCGCCTTGCTTACCAATTCTGCCTTTCTCTCACGAGACCAGAAGCGCGCAATGAGATTTCTTGTGTTTCAGGCTGAAGGAACACGGTGGACGATGTCTAGAACACACTTTGACACGGAGCATCAATCTTGTCACCAATGGCTTGAACGATCGCCAAGCAGTCTTCCCCTTTCGTTAGAAGGACCCCTTTATATCCCAATTATTTTTACGCGAGTATTGTTCCATATTGTTAATTCGTTTCTCTAGTGCGGTGTTTTTGGACGTCACTGCCAGTTCTCCGCTTTCAGAAGCTTGTTTTCTGCTTCTAGTTCTTCGACGGTTTTGTTCATGAAAGCAAGACTCTTGCCGTGCTCGTGCACTTCCTTTTTTAGGTTTTCAACTGTCATTCGCGGCTGTGTCTCGAGTTTGAGACAAACCCGAGCGGAAAACCTTCCCACAATGTCCGATATTCTGTTTTCAAAATTCTGCTCTAACAGTTCTGCTTTCTTCCTGAGTTCAGTGTTTGTAGGCAAAGTGTCAGCTCAGTAATGACAACAAAACCAACAGCAAAACTACCAGCAGCAGCTGTAGCGGTAACAGGCAGAGGTAGGTTGAAAAAATTAAATAGGTACCTGTGCGTAGAAAGGTTGTTTCTTAGTGCAGCTGTGGGGAAGGCGGTTTGGGAGAGGCGGTTCCAATCACGTGATGTTGTGACGATGAACGATTGCGAAAAATGTCGCGTGCTGCATATATGTTCGATGCCAACTTTGTCAGGGTGATCGATTCGGCAAGAAATGTATAGTGGTTAATTAATGAGTTTGTTGTGTAGGGTGGGATGATGGTATAGTTTGTGAAACAATGTAGGAGGACAAGTGGTCCGACGGGAAGCTAAAGATGGAAGCCCGATGATGGATTTCATGGACGAGATGCTTGCAGTATGGTTATAGTTGAAGGGAATGAAGCGAACAGAGTTATTTTGTACCACTTCAAGAGCAGTAATTAGATTATCGCGGCAGGGGTCCCAGACTGGCATAGCATACTCGAGTTTTGACCTGATTAGTGTTTTATAAAGCAAAAGTTTCAATGAGATTGGGGAGTTTGAGAAGTTACGGCGCAGATAACCCAACATGCGGTTAACTTTGCCAATGATATGTTCTATGCGGACCGTCCAATTTAGGTTAGCTGAGATGTGGACACCTAGGTATTTATAAGAACAGACGGGCTCTACCGAAACGTTGTTCTAAATAGTATACAGGGGGGCTGTTAGTACTCCGCGATATGCGCACGACTTTACATTTAGACACGTTTAGTTCCATGAGCCATTCGTTACACCAGTTAGTTACCTTGTCAAGATAAGACTAAAGTATGTTAGTGACCCTCGCCGTGTTAATTTCGCGAAAGATAACTCAATCATCTGCAAATAAATGGATGTTTGAAGGTACGAGTGACGGAAGGTCATTAATGTAGATTAGAAACACGAGAGGACCCAAAACCGATTCCTGGGGAACTTAAGCAGAAACGGGGCACAGAGAAGAATTACAGTTGTTAGCAGCAACGAATTGTGATCGGTTAAGAAGGAAATACTTGATCCAATTAAAGCACGGTAAGGTCAAGTTTAAGTCGGTTTAGCTTAAAAAGTAAACGTCGGCGACATACATTAAATAAATGCTTTGAAAAAATCCATAAAAACGCAATCATCTTGAGAAGATAGGTCTAAAATACGACCTATGATGATATAGCACGGTTAAATAAAAGCGTTTATTGTACAGTGTTAGCGCACTCAGCTGCTACTCTGGCGACCCTGGTTCAGGTCGCATCAAATTTCACGTGTATGTTTATTTCCTTTCTCCTTACTGCGCTGGTCATTGTCTAGACCGGTCCACAACAACAAAAACACCAGCACTTTTTCACAGAATGCTATAATAAAGTTGTTTTGGCTAGAACTGCTGCCATTCTAGCCGGATTAATCACGTCGACTTTCCCGTTAAAAAATTATCCGGGTAGTCTTGGCACGGTTTCACGCATAAAAGCGGCACAACCCCGTTGCACAGCGTTTATTGACAGGGTCCTAGTAATACTGAGCGGTTTTTCAGTGAGCCAAATCTAGAAAATCATATTTATTGCAGTACTGTCAGTCGATGCCAAGGTGTAAAAAAACTATAGATTCTGGACTATTTTTTTTTTTGAAAACTGTCCGTGCGTCTAATATTGCTTGTCTAAAACCAGAATGATCGCAGGTTGAAAATGAGAGCGAGAAAAAAGGCCACGATAATTGAGAGAAAAATATAGGGTTACGTTTTCCTCAGTAGCGGCTCTCGTACAATAAAAATAGCACTGGGTCGAAGATGTACACGAGGAGAAAAAGATATGCTTTGAATAGTTTTCAGAAGCAGGTAACGGCGGGTTCACGAATGGAGCCGATAGGGCGAAAAATTGATCTGATGATCTAGCAGATCATAGCTGCCGTCCTGTGTCATATGGCTGTGTCGCTGCCAGTGCCATGTTGCTATCTTGATAGCGGTTTATGTAGTGGGCTCGTGCCCAGATTCTGAATTTTACAACGGATCCTATGAGTTTCAACATAAAATTCCTGAATAAAAAAATCAACAACCGCACAGCATACGAGTAAAGGGGCAATGCTCAATACTTTATTACGAGGCACCTCAGAAAAATTACTGAATTCTTCGACAACAGTCAATAAACAATTTGAAGGAAGAAATAAGTAAAATTAATAAGTGACTTCAACTAACCAAATTGTTGAATGAAATTTTTCAAGCTCGGTCTGAAATACTTCATAACCATTTGCGTACATTATCAAACATTTTTTTTTAGTACAGCTGTGGTGTGCTTGGCTTCTCGTCGTTTTTCAAGGTACGAATGCAAAACTGCCAGCTGCTTCGAGGTATCAAACTACACAGTAAGGTTTCTGATTCTCATTGTCCAACAAAGTGTGATAAGGCCCCGGTACACCTAAGGGGCCATGAAGACAATACAAGTTTGTTTCTTTCTGATAAAGATTGGTGTTCTATAGTGCATTCAGCACTTGTTCTTCAGCGAAGGATTATTTATTGACTGAAAAAAAAAAGATTTCAAACCAAAATTGTAATTTTCAGGCTAAATCATATGTTCTGCGCTCATGGCGTGCTTCGTTCTCTTTATTCAACAGCGTTTATACTCCACAGCAAGCAATTCATGGGTTCCTTTCGAAATGAAGCTTTTTTCAGAGAATGCGCGTTAAATTAAGACTAGCTAATTTGCTTCACGTAACTGGTGGGATTCCAACAATATGCGCGAACAATTTTCTACATCCACGAATTGATTTCGCCTACCACCAGTTAGCAAAAATAAGTGTACGAAGATATACTGGTTTTGCCAAAACATTGGAATTGAACGTTGAGGTGGCGATGTTCGGGAAACCTGTTCACAGAAAGGTTGAATGCTCTTGTGCTTTAATTCCTATCTTCTAGATAGAATAAAAAACGAAGTCTAGCTGATGTTGGCACCTGCATATCAAATTAACTAAGAGATATTAAAAAACTAGGATTACCGCGATGAATCACTTCGCAAAAAAGTCAATTACATGTGAGTTTCTACGTACGAACGGAATTTTCTTATTTACGACTTTTAGATGTGACGGCATCTCATACACTCGCCTTGTCCCTCCATACGGCGTTGTCGTTGTCCGTCCACACCCCTCCCCCATTCTCCTCGCCGCGCGAGGTGCGCTCTCCGCCGCTCATCCCCTCTCCTCTCCGATAGCGAAAACTCTCTCGCGAGGGGCATTGGATTGAATCCGATTGGATTGGCTTGGCTTGGCTTTGAATGGTGTGGATTGTGAATTGGATTGAATTTGGATTGGATTGGATTAAAGTGGATTGTGTTGGATTGTGTTGCGTCATAGCCGCGCCACGTTGCGTCATAGCCGCGGCAGGGGGTTCACGGCACGTTTCACGCGATGGGAGAATCAACCTAACGGAAACAACAACGGAACCCCCTATGCGTCGCACCTACACAGGGGTTCCCGCGACGGGAGGTGGGAGTATTTATTTGTGCTACAGGTGATAATAGTATCCAAGTTTGGGTCCTTTTAATTACAAATGGAGGCTTTGTTATCAAAAATAAACCTCTGGTCGTATAAAAAACAAGCTAACAAATACATACGAAACATTGATGGCAAGAATTCCACTAGTGGCAATAAATATAATATCTTTCGGTGTCAAAAAAATGGCATTAAATTGTGCTCTCAGCTAGGCAATTGATGTGAATATTTTTGCTTTATTTCTACAGGATAAAGCATAAACTATTGGCTAAAAGAGACCGCGAGCTCTGCATTGCCCACAGTGCGAGCAAACAGCGGATTCTCTTCCTTACAATCACACAAAAAAGTGCGCAATGGCTTTTTATATGTCTATATGTGGCTTTTAATAGGCTTTCTTTTGGCGAAGCAACGTCGACCACCTGCACCTTGAGATTAAAGGGAATGACAGCAGAAAGAAGCACCGGACGCCTACTCGACCCACTGGACACAAAACAAGTCGCAGCGAATTACCGGCGAAGCAGGAACTCCAGCACCGTGTGGCCGAGCTGGTCAAAGAGAAAAGGCGCCAGCGCCGTTTCAGGCCGTCAATTACACGCCGGGGTGTCTGCTTGACTGCTGCGCTTCGGAGCCGACAAGACTTACAGCATTGGCTTTCGGCTTTCCCCTTTGGCTATTGTTGTCGCCCCCGGCGTGCCTTTTGGAGCTCTCTGCGTTGTAAGCTCTAGTGAAAGGAAATAGGCGTTCCCTTGCTTCGTTATTTACGTGGAAACTGGTGGTGGTCTACCACAGTATCTGAAAGGATTCGCCAGTAAGACTGCGGTTGAATGTACATTATAAATGTTTAAACAAGAAAGCCTTTCCTCTCGGCCTGCCTCAGTTAAAAAAGTATATACCTGCCCACGCAGGCTGCCATAAATGGAAGCACCACGGCTTTTTCGGGCTCCTCATGGTAGATTTTATAAACGCATCCTTTAGTAATCGGGAGTTTGGTACGTGTCCACCTTAAAAAATACGCGCGGGCGCCTGTCCAAGAGCGCTATACTTACAAGCGAAGGGCTACCTAAAGGAAAGCGAACAATTTCAAAATATAAGCAAATAATTAAAAAATGGCTTTTGGGGAGTTTCTACTTATAGTATCTGTCTTTTCTTAGTATTGCGACAGCCTTGGCCGGCCTACTGAGTGATTTTTGTGGCTGTTTGCCCTCCGCAACTGCCGCGGTTATCAAGGGACTATGTTAATACACCACCACGAACCTCAAACGACTACGATGGTAACCAACCTCGAGCGCCCGCCTTGGACTGCAATGTTGCACAGCGAATCTTGAATGTCAAGAGAAAGAGGTGTGCCGGTAGGCTCGCCAGAATTAAGCAAGAAACGAAACGCGATTTCAACAACCACCGCTCCCTCGCTGCGAATTCCGTTCTACCGCCGTCTGTGCTCGTGCCAATTACTCAGTTTCGCCACGAGAGCGCTAGTAGGCTCATTTAGCCATCCGTGTGCTCCGCCGGGTTTCCGCAAATTCTGTGGTCCTCGATTGTCAGCGGAAAAACCACGGCAGCGCCAGCGAGAAGCAAATGTCTACTGGTAGACATTCTGCAAATGTCTACCATGTGTCGAAAGGAGGAAGCGTGAAGGTAGTTTCACTGACACCGATGTGTTGTGGATTCTGCTTCAAAATAATGTGCCTTCTGTTTAATTATAACGCTTGCATAGAAGTTGTAAAACAACAGATAATGCGGTCTCAAAACCTAGCGAAAAGCTTTTAATATGAACAGAGACTAAGTTAATTGTTGTATAATGAGAAATAAAAAGAAATATATGGTATCTGCACATGAACTTAATAATTGCCTTGGAATTTTTTTTAAAACCTGGTACCTGCCGTTAGGTCTGTCGGTCTAACTATGAATCACGCCACACGGACAAGTGCGAGCGATCAACCTAAGCGTTCGCCTTTCCTGGTCACAAAACACAAGTTTGAACCACTACAACGTTCGCGTTATCGCTTAAACTGAGCAACACCCGGTTGTCACGTGCTCTTGCTTCGATTTCTCAAACTGACCTACGGTGTTGATACTCCACCTTATTTTAAGTCGTCTTATTGGGGAATGTTCTCCCCATTTCTTCGAACCTGAGAGTAGCGGAGTGCAGAACAGCAGCCCATGTGGTGCACCAGTGGGCTTAAACATGCATATGATCAATTTTTAAAGCTAAAGTGGCTTGAGGGGGAAGTGCATACGTTTTTACTTGATGAAACAAGTTTAGCGACTGTGACACCCGTTGAAGAGTCTGCACGGACAAAAGGAACAGGAAAGAAATTCTGGTAGGAAAGCCTACTATGGCTGAATGAATTCTATAAGGTAGTTTACAAACGCTATGAAGTCAAGCAGTGGTAGCGTTCAAGAGCAGAACACTTGGATCTAGTGGGCTGTAATCTGGCATTGGCGTAGAAGTACAGTGTCAGCACAAGCAACGTTTATGTGAGCATCCGAACGCAGAAGCTGTCTCCGTATCAAGTTATTGACACAAAACAATAGTGTTTGTCAATCAAGGTGATAGGCCCATCAGTGAACGGGAAACACAGATTGCGTATAATTGTTCGTATCAAGATAGCATCCTTCCGAATCGCGAAATTTAAATGATGAAGCAAGAGCACTAAGTCAATTTGTTCAGGTGTTATATGGTTCCGTACATTCTTCATAGGAATAAATCTGTGCTGATGTAGAGAAACGAAAAAAAAATTTAATATAATTTCATGCTAAGCTTGTTGGAAGCAATACGTTATTTTTTGTGTTGTGTATTTACTGACAGCAATACCCGTTATAGAACAGCATTTTGAAGCACATTTTAATAACGATACATAAAAAAACCATCCGTTATGTATTACACTTTCTGAAGAACCACCTCTGTTGATATGGCATAGGTCTCAATGACAGAGACATGAGAAGATTCAATGTGATGGCATCCAACGTGCGTGACTACGCCCGTGTTGCTAGCAGCACACTACTATTATTGGCAGCAAAGCCCCAAAGGACTATTGTTATGGCTGCAGCATTACCCCTGGCTTAAAAGTACATAATTAGCCTCCATTGGCTTCCATGCACGCCCTTCCCTAGAAGCTGAACAAATCCGAGCAAAAAAAGAAATGCAAAAGGAGAAACCTACGGAAGAATATTAGGAAACACGAGCAGTGTTCATTCCTTCTTAGATCTGGCTGAAAGGATTTACGTGTATAGACCTCTTAATGCACCCAAAATGACAGTGCACGCGTGCCCTGCCTTGCGAACGCAATGCGCCACTGGTTTTCTTCACAGAGATTATTCGACACTTCTTTGCCCGACTTTAGGGACGATAAAATGTGAATGTGTCTTTCGTATGCAAAGGTAGATTTTTCTGATGAATAATACTGGGCAGACTAGCGTTCGTTGGTTGCGTTCGCACTTTTTGAACCGGTTATATTTTCGTCTTTTCTCCGGAGAAGATACCTTCAACGGGCTCCAAGAAATGTTGACTCTGAATGCTGGGATGAGGTTTAGAACAGCAAGCGTTGGAATGTATATATTTACTTGTCTTTATGGCCGTTACACCACTAACTGTGAGCAGACAAATATTTGACATTCATTAGTGCTCAACTTCGGACTTCCGGGTTGTTATTTGTATAATCGCACGACTTGCATCTCGCTCCTAGTAGTACTGTAACGATGTAAAAAATACAGGGGAGCGTATTTCTGGATTAAAATTTAGGATGTTTTTAAAGGAGCAATGAAGACAGATAACTTTTGGTTCAATAAAAAGAATGCCTAGTGTCTACAAAACTAATACCAATGTCATCGTAGGTTTCAAAAACGTAAGTAATCACGATATTACAGAAAAGATGAAGCAGTGGTGTCTCCCCATTCTAAGTCCAATGCTTTTTGTTTACTTCACAAAGTATTTCTCCGATTAGCGGTCGCTGAACCAAGCTACCACCAAAAAACAGCACTGGGCCTGAGGGACGAATCTAAAGTTTGATGCAGACTTAAACTAAGGCGGAGTTAACGTACTGAAAACCACGTTTTTAAATGCATGAAGACAAATAAAGTGCGTTTCACTTTCAGAAGCCGTTTTTGTCTAGAACTGAATTGCTAAAGCGACAAAATATTCCAATTGTTAAAGAAAACATATTCAACATCAGGGGACTTCCCGCCCAATTCGCCAATGCCACAGAGTGTTCTGGGTTTGGGGGCAGCCGACCCGCCATCCCCAAAATGCAATAAAATGGGCGGCGCACCCGCTGTTTGATAAAAGGATTCAAGTTCATAGACACATGCCCATTACGTCACTTGGGATATTGAAGTTTTCAAATTTATCGGATCACTTAGCTAAGGGAGTAAGTACTGACAACCACTTTAAAGTGTGCATGAAGACAAATAAAAGTTTGTTTCACTAAAAAGGCGGTTTTGTCCCGATCATAACAACAGAAATATAGCAAAATGCAAAAAATAATCCACGTTTTAAGAAAACATATTCAACATCGGCGACTCCTTACCCAAATAGCCAGCAATTTTTTATGACGTCACAGAGTGTTTTGTGGTTGGCGGCAGCCGACCCTAGCCATCACCACAAAAAATGACTTATAAATTGTAGCGGAGTCCCTCGTTATGTTTCATAAAACCTTTTAATCAAAGTTCATAGCACGTCACATCTGCCCATGTTACGTCACTACACTATTGCGTGGAATGTGTAAGTGGTTCAATATTACCTGCCGTTTTTTTCGTTTAAAGACGTCTTTAGTGCTTGAAATGAATCTGAGTGAGCTACCGAATTCTCGTTTTTTCAAGCTGAACAACGATGTGTTTGGTCTTCATGGCCCCTTTAATGCAGATTTATTACTTCACTGCAGCGCAAAATTTTAAACATTTTATTAGGTCTGGCGTGCTTTTTGAGTTAAAAAGGTCATCAGTAGTTGGGTTGGAGGTGGTTGAATTACAAAATGCTAGTGCTTTTAAATCGTACGAAGTTGTATTTTGTTTTCGTGGCTCCTTCAAGACTCTCAAGAACTAACGAAAATAAGCCTCTTTCTTTTACGGGTGCTCATTGTTGAGCCTATTTTTTCTCTTACACAACCGTGCATTGCCCATAAAAACAGCCTCCGGTGTAACCTTGCGCGATAACCCGAAGCAAAAATGTAATACTCTTACTAACAAATCTGCCAACAATCGAGCCAATAATACATTGGCTCCTTACATGGCACAATCACAAACTCTTGAGGGAAAAAACCTTAACACAAAAAGATAGCGCTGCCACAGCCATGGCTTTAGCTCAACGGCATCACATCACGAGTTTAATTCTGAGGCAACATTTAATGTCTCTCGAGAACTTCTGCTTGTATAATGCAACTCATGGGAGTCGCACACCGCGCTAGAACTTTGCTGGAGTGGAGACGTACGAAGTGTCAGTAATTTATTTATTTATTTAGGTATTTCTTCATAATAAAATTAAAATAGTACAAATAAGCTTGTGATATAATATAGCAAGCTTATTTGAACTATTTGCATTTTCCTTAGGAATAATTCGCCCTAGAAATTGACTGTGGTTAATTCTTTTCTTTGAGGGGTAGGCGGCGGAAGCGATGAGCGAAGGATATTTTACTAAAGTATAAATATTTCAACATTTAAAATGATCGTAACGATGGACAACTAAATAGCACTTGATGCATATTCAATTTTTGTGTCCAATGCAAGTCACCACAATATCACTTTCACCTGCAAGAGTCCGCTGCAATGTTCTAAACACGCAGATTAGGTTAAACGCGGAACACTGTCAGGAGATTCAGCGCTCGTGATGCAAGTAACGATGAAGAAGTGTTCGGTCTCAGCGTACGCAATCACTGGTAGCATTGTGTGGGCCAAGAACTAGCACATTGCAGCACCTCATAACGACTTGAAGCGCCTCATAACGACAGCGACGTTAACTTCTAGCAGAAAACGCAGTTTCAAGCTTATAATTTGCCTTGGGCCCACCGAGAGTGGGCCGCAAACTTTTTCGGAGGGGAGCACCTAGATTTCTTTCATGTGGAAGAGAAAGAGAAAATGAATTCAGAGATTCTGAAAGCCACCAAAACTGCTCAACGTGTGGTTTTCTTGAAGAAGGTGGCCATGCACTGCGAAAAATAATATCAGGATGAACAAGGGACACACAAAGTAGGTGGAACACAGTGCTACTGGCATCTGAATGATTTGTACTTACACTTTTGCGATTTTACACGGGCACAAACCCAGGCAAAGGAATTGAGCGGGACAATAGTTCTACCTCAACCTCCGCAATTAAAGCTTAAACGGTAGAGTGATATGTGGAAAGCTAGCTGTACAAAGGTACACGTGCTTGGTGAAGCCTAATGTTTTGATAAAAACTGCGGTTATCTCTTTTAACTGTATGGAAGCAGCGGTAACGCCTCTGTAATTAAGCTGAATTGTGTGGAGTGCGTCGATATTTTTTTTGGTTGATTGTTCCCTCATGTCGAACTACAGTAGTGGCTCTATCAAAATGTGGCGTCCACTCACGCTCCCTCCAATTGATACCATGATGTCTGTAAAAGTTTCTGTATGTTTTTTCCTGTGTTTGTGAGTATTTCAAGAGACCTGGTGCAAAAATGACGACACTACGAATCACAGGAGTAGAAAGCGCTTAACCGTAATCGATCCATGCATGAAAGCGACTGTGGACGTGTTCCACCTGCCCGAAAGGTCACTGGCGTAGCTCCACGCTACGAACACTTAAACCCGAGGGATTACGCTTCCCCACCACACAGTTTCTCTCAATTGAAAACCTTTAGAACTTCTACAAAAAAAGCCATTTTTCATCCCGTGTACGCTTTGTCAAGCACGTGTGCCTTTGCAGGACGGCCTATTATCTTGTCACGCTGTATTCAACTTTTAAATCCCTGGGCATGTTGCTGTGGACTCAACGAGGCATCCGGCCTGTCCATCTGGGACACTGCATGGTTGTACTTTGGCAGCATAAGAAAATTTCATGCTTTACGAACGAAAGTACAATAACCGAGCAAACAGCTTGGCAATCAATCAGAATTTACCGAACTGGGATTTGAACCTATGAATACATGGTTTTCCAAGCTGGCATCTTACCCACGACACTACGGCTTGTTCTCGTAGCCGGTACTAATTTGGCTGGTTTCAATGTGAGTATCGAAACATGGTAACACAGCATGCCGGTGGTCAGCTGACAGGAAAGATTTGCTCCCTGCGCTACGATTAAGGCGCTCTTGTTCGCTATCATGTCAACATGGCCTCGCAATTCACGTGAGAGCGTTTAAGTGACAGGGAAAGCACGTCTGGTTGCTACGCACTTGCGGGTGTGTTTAATTCCCTAGTACTCCTCGCATCGTCGTTCTAACCATTTGACGCCGCTAGTGGTTCTTTGTTGCGGAGACGGGTGCGGTTTCTCGCTGCGTACTTGAGACCACCAACCGTGCTGCTGTTATTGAATTGCCGTCATGGCCGCCACAAATGATTTGTGAAACATATCGCATGACGTGTTTTTCGATAGCTTAACTTGAAAAAAATTCCAAACGTTGATTTCAAGTCTGTTCTCTCCGCTTAACTATGTTTTTGCACTAATCTATCGCCGATATTAATCACGCTTTTCTTTGCAGATAACAATGTTCTTCGTTAATCTTGCGCCGACGCTTGAAAGCGGACCCTTTCGTAGTGCCATGTCTTTCGTTGTTCTTTGACAGCGCGATTGCGGAAGTGTGCTTTGCAGTTACACGGTGCACCTTTCAGCGGATATAAATTTTAACAGCATGACGCACTATATCTTGGTAGAGTTCACCAAGATACATTTGTTATTCAGAATGCTGACATCACCTTTTTTTAGGACAACATTTCCTGAAAGCCCATCTTCACTGCATGTGTTTTAGGCCGTGCCCTAACAAGTTTCTGGCATATCAACACACTTTCTTTGGTCGGCTATCCTGAAAGTGGTTGTTAAAACTGAAGCCAGGCAAGCATTTCATTTTGTGAACAGAGTAGCTAAGAAATTCATGGTGTTGGAACGCTTTAAATAAATAAATTTTAATGATAATAATAACATTATTGTGGTCTTTGTTCCACTACAATCAGCAAAAAGCAAATTGAATGGTGCTTGCTGATACAATTAAATGTTTTGGCTTGCAATATAAAAGTTGGAAAACAGTAACGCAAGACTTTTAAAATTTATTGGCCGTCCGTAAGTCCGCTTTGTCTTCAAGTAAATGCACTCGTGCACACTTATAAAGAGGGATATATTGCCAGGTGTCATATTTTTTACATGCACCTTATTCTCTAGAAAACAAATTGATGTGTTTGTTTAAATCGCAAAGCTGCGAATACTTCATACAATACCATGTACCATAATAAACTGCTACCGACACCACGAATGGAACAAACTTTGGTCGAAAGCACCAGTTCCTAAAGTGACGCCCTGCAGCTCCAGCCCATGCCTACGTCGGTTCTCCAACATCTGCTTTCGGCAAGGGCGGCTTAAACGAAGTAAAAAGAAAACCCCACATTTCTGAGGGAAGCATGGCTATTTGAATCGGCCTCGCTATCAAGATCTCGGCTCTTGTAATAGCAAAAGAGTCCAGCTCAAGCTAAATGTGATGTGTTATTAGGTATCTTCCAACTGTCCAAGACCCTATTCGAACGGGTGCCATGGATGTGTGCCCTGGCACGGAGCGGGTGATCGCGAACGCCCGTGTATGGGAAAACGTCTAAAATCGATTATATAATAGACGAAAACACAGCTACAAAAGGCGTAGGCTTAACGTCGCAACCAACCTTCCCTAGGATTTGTCAATTTTTAGATCTAAATGGCTACACACTAAGGTTGATGAGACTGCAAGACACATGACATTGGTTATTTAACTACCGCCATTAGGATTGAAGTGGTGCACTACAAGTATTTTTGAATTGACACTGTAAACTTTTTACACACGTTCACTTCATCGAATTTGCTAGATTTATTTTGCCTCTTGTGCTGAGGTAAGATTGCGTAGTAGAAATGTTTGCATTTTTTTCGGACAGTTGTTCGCCAATAAAGCAAGTCTTCAGCGGATGTGCTGATACGGTAACTTAACGAACCTCCTGCACGTAAACACCACAACTTTTTACAGCAAAGCGTATACCACTTCCCCCCAACGGTTTGATCGCTATGGGCAAATACGACGTCCGTGTGCAAAAACGACAAGGCGCCAATGGCTAAGACGCCGAGCGCATGCGTCAGGCTAATCAGGCATACAGCATAGAAGTCTCAATTCATTTGAGGAAACCACAAAATAAGCATTGAAATGGCAGTTTGATGATCCTTCACCTGTGAACAATGGGAACCACCCACTATATGCTTCCGGGAAATCTTTCAAGGCTAGGCAGGACTAGTTTCACTAAATAGAGCAGTTCTAGCAAAAGACGCTGAGCGCACGCTTCAGGCTAGGCAAGACCCAGCATTTGCCGCCAGAGAGGCCGAGCGTAGTGTCAGTGGATAAGGTATTAGACTACCGCCACTCAGAGACACAAGTCAACAAAGGCGACTTTTTGTCGTTTATCAGTGTTGCGAGATTTCCGCATCTAGCGCATCACCGCTAACTTCGACCGGGTCGTTTGTTAACAACACTACAGAAGATGCAGCAAAATGGCATCTTTGGACACACTTCTGCTGCTGAAATACTGGTACACGCGTTATCTTTGATCCGCATTCAGAACGACGCCTGTCGCGCGAAGCCGCAGACAAGGGAGGACAAGCTAATCCTACCAGAGTTGACCTACTGAAGGGCATAAACAACAAAATGCCTGCGCCTCGAATCATCGCTGTGCAAACAGATCTCACGTAATGCGAACTGACCAATGATCTGAAAAAGCGTGGTAGCGCGGGCTTGTCACGGCGACGGCACGGAAAAATAGAAGAAAAAAGGGCCGACACTCTGTTCTCTGATCTAGTGACACTACCGGAGCGCAAGCCACAAGCCCGCTGCCACGACGAGAAACATTTCATATACTCCTCCTTCACCATTTGTAATATTTTACAAAAGCTTTGCTGGACATCCGCCTTCGCAGGGCGGCATGGGGACCAATTTTCTTAGTTTGTTTTTTCTCCTGCAACTGACTCGGTGTAGTGGGTGATGAGTGTGGTTTCGTTTGAAGCCCAGCTAAGCTGACATGAATTCTTCGCATTGGACCCCTTCCGCATCGTAAAAAAACCCTTAACGGTATGTACAAGGCTTAGGATGACCATTATGTTTATTCTCTGAAAGCTTCACCTATTATATAGTGCGATTAAAAGCCCAACCGAGTTACGACCACCGTTATCTTCTGGACAGACTTTCCTCTCAGGATTGGTACTTGCGGCAAGTTGTGGTTAAGGCTATCAGTTCGGCGTTTTATGTCGGCATGGCATTTTGCCTTTGAGTGTTTTAGGTGCCTTAACACGTTTCAACGACCAAACGATTGCTGAAAGGACGCCTTTTTAAGAACTTGATGCTCTTTCTGGCTCCTAAAATTGTTGACAGGGTGCTAGCTGGGATACTCTACCAGGCGGCTACATTGTTCTTTCTCGCCGGCGGAGATGCCATTTAAAATTGTCAGCTTGTCTTGAAAAGACACTACTTTTCGTTTTCTGATTCATCACCGACAAAACCGACACCACACACAGCAGTAGAGACGCATGACTACACGCCGCCAGGACGGCCTAGCAGCTCAAAACTTAGGTCTCTAACCGAAACCGCACTCCCACCAGGAAACGCACGGTAGTTTGCAGTACAGGAAACGAACATGAAGTGTAGTTACTCTTGCTACCTGTTATGGTGTCACGCTACACAGGCAACAGAAGTGGGTGCTACTTTAGGGATGGGATGGCGAAATCTGTGCCATTATTCATCACCACCATCATCATCATTATCATCATGAAGAATGTCCTTTTCAAGCGGCTCCAGACGTTTTCATTGCTGCCGGCTGCTTACAGCAGTGCAAGTATTCCGTAAATGACTTAATTTCTTGCGCCGATTTTTCAGTAAAATTGAAGAAACCGACGACATATAAGCTTGAATACTTCATTACGTCAAGGTTACCCGCCAGAACGTTTCGTTACATGGAGGTTTCAAACACATTGGATTCAATGTTGCTAGCAATGGGGAAGTAAAAAAACTTCATTAAATCCCGGAATTTGTTACATACAGGTTCGTTATATGCAGGTATAGCTGTACCCGATTTTTGGGAAAAACGAAGAAATGCTGCACCTTAAACTCCGCATGTGGTTTAATTTTCACATATTTTATAACACAACTGCTCTATTAATTGCTGACCTAAATCTTATTCTGACAAAAAGTAGCTACTCAATGTTCAAAAGCTATTGCTTTTGAACATTGAGTTCAGAAGCATGCTAGGTCTAAGCAAGAGAGGGCTGTTTGAATATGAACATTGTATAGCGAACCAGACGTTGCTAGGAAAGTAAAAATCACAATAAGGAAGCAGTCGCAACCGTCTTATCGTTTTTCACTTGTGGGGGTAATCAGCCATTGGATATATCACTCGCCGAAGTATAGGGAAAATATTGAGAATTTTCAAACAGGAAATGACACAGAGCGGCTACCGAGGGCTCAGAATATTCGCTTCACTGATGTATTCAACATCAAAGCTGCTCGGTCCAGCGTCATTGTATTCTTCACTTGCCGAAACATGATAAACATCGGTATAGAAATCTTCTTCGCTAGAACATGACGAAGAAGAAAAGCTTCATTTTTAGACTTGAGGGGCCAGCTATGGAAGTGTCGCCGCCACCTGACGGCATCTTTTTCCATCCAAAATCACGCTCCTTCCGCAGGAGAAAACAAAATGGTGCTTTCATCTGGTGGCCGCCACAGAATGTAAGCCTTAGACGAGCGCTTCCCGTTCTGAACACTCAAGAGGACAACTTAGCTTGGTAGCACGAACTCTGCTCGTACAAAACATTTTGAGGACGCTTTGGCTAGGGCGAGTTGCGCTCGATCGGAATACCTAATGACTGATTTCAAATAGACAAAATATTTCCGCCAGAAGATGATTTATTGTGGTTTTTGACGGGACACCTTTGGTGGAAAATACAATTCTTTCCATCGTCAACACGAATTGTGCCCATCTCTCGCATAAGTGCAGTGGTTGGAAGATAACGAACAAAAATTGACGTGCGAAAATGACATTTCTAGAGCACTGTCACAGTTTTTACTATTAAACAATCGTATTAAGAAAACGCCTGACAAGCGTTACTGTAAAGTAATTCGAAGGAACTAGGCCGTACGCATAAATTTATCTAGTCATCACAACATGCGTCGAGATGACGCGAAATGATTGTTGTAGACTAAAATTGAATGAGGATCATCAAAGCCGAACGTATAATTTTACCTGAATTTGAACTTTTGCAGCGCAGTGACACCAGCTGAATTCACTTGGCTTTCCAGAAGGCACCAAAAATTTATATTAGTTTTTATAATGCTCTTGGTCCCAAATGCATTACCTTACAATGATGCGTAAAAAAAGTAAGAGTAGATCAGACTTCATATAGCCAATCAATGTTGACTGTTGGGTAAGGTGATATTGCACTCCCAACAAAAGCACGAGGTAAAATAACTGAAATCGCCTTGGGAACTGCTGACGTTTCGCACGTCCCACTGTCGGCGAAAGATCTTTTTAATACGAAGGCGCATGGGTAAGTGTTCGCCTTTGTGTCAACTTGGTTTTAAGTGGCTAACCATTGGAAAACGTAACGTTTCAGACACTTATAATTTGGCTCATCCGATCATTTAGTTTCACCTGGTAGAACTGAATTACTCGCAATAGCTAAGGTACACAGCACTACTTTTAGGGAAGAAAAGTCACCCTTCCTTATTGCAAGGAAGTTTCGAGACACCTTTTTGTTCCATTCTCCGACAAACATTCACGAACCAGCATTCACAAGCATTAAACGTAGTAGGCGAAGAGGTCTGGGAGTTTCGCTTCCAGAGAAATCGATTGACAGCGGACGCCGCAAAGTTTGCATCATTGCGGGGCAGTGTTTGCTGGAGCAACCTCCAGCACAGCTTGTACCGTGAAACAGAATGCAAGGAATTTAAATCAAGTGCAGCAGAAATAGAAACACCCAAGTGAGCGGGGCTCGGTTTCCCGATATGGAGGGCCCTAATGATGGCATTCGCGTATCATGGATGGAAGAGAAAAAACCTTTTAGTCCCCCCATACCCGGTCTCCCGCTGCCAAACCAAGCTTGAGGTAAGTCGTAGTTTCCCGTCGCTTTCGTGTTCAGGCCAGGTATTTGTGTTTCTGGTGAGGAAGTGTAAAAGAGCTACAGCTTGATGTCAAGTTTAGTGCACAGAGCAGCGTTTCGGTACCACTTCTTCTGTTCTAAATTCATTTGGATCAAAGAAACAAATGATGACGCCGATCGTAGGTTAGTTTTCTGGATGGTACCCTACTTTGTCGCATAAAGCCTGCTTGCGAAAAACGAGCTCCAGTCCAATGCTTTTGGTGATGAGGGGGCCCTTTTGTAGTTCAGTACGCTGTTAGTGTGTTTCTAGCTAACGAAGCGTTGCCATAGTACATGTGACTTAGTTAACTCACGCATAGACTTCGACGAGAGGAATATATGCAGATTTTTGTGATATTTGAATACTTTTTTATGGATTGCTTAAGAGCTAACAAACATTCGGTGAAGTTATGTCGCAAAGTGTGTAGAACACGTGCAGGTGGCCGCATTTTCTTTAAAAAGATACAAAAACTTTTTAATCTAACCCAAACAGTGGGTCATCCTTCGAAAAATACTTGTATTACCAGAATGATCACACAATTGATTGCTTTGATTGAAAAGGCGCCAACGATACACAGGCGGTGAGGCGCGCCATGGCGGAGGCCTCCGTAATAATTTTGATCACCTGGTGATAGTATAATCATGTGATCGCATTGGTAATTTTTATTTCTTACTTTCACCTCTTGTGTCCGAGCTCGTTCTGAATAGATTGAGCTTGAACTGTAAAACAAATTTAACCCAGTACAAACCGGTTTCTTATTTTTGTGAAACTTGTCAAACCTTGGGTCATTTTTTTCGTATATGTGTTTAAATAAGTCACTCTGTAACTGTCATTGTAAACACGATCTTCGTAAACACGCTCTACAGCAAAAATCACAGAGGGAGAAATTTTATTTCAGGACTTGACACATAGCGAAACATGAGGTTAGGGGTTTGTCGGGCACTCATTTAGTGTGATATTTTATGAAGCGCAGAATGCGCATGCCGATGTCTCTTTTAGTGCACTATGTGCCCACCGTGCTGATGGAGTTGCCTCAAGCGCACCTTGGCCTTATGCTGTTAAGCGCAGTTCCAACGAAGTGGACTGTTTTGTCATATCGTGTAACACAAAGCGCAATATTACCAACAGTAGGCGTTCTTCGGTGAACTGGTCCTTTTTGCTTGTTTTTCCACCTTGTGAGGTGGCTTATAGCGATTTGCCTCCGGAATTTATGTTGAGTGATTTTGGATCCAGTACTTGGGGTACGCTCCCAACCGTTGCTAATGCGACCTCGAAAAGCGAAGTGAATATCGGTGATCACTATTTCTTGCCACGAATTGCAATTTGGTAAGTGCCTACGGTTGTACCCATCTAGTCAGTTCCTCCAATAAAGCAGTTATACTGGGTAACAGCATTTGATTCTTTTTGTCTGTGCACACGAATACCTGTCTGCATAGGACATGAGCTCTATGCAAATGCATGGTGCTTGCGATTCTTACAACAGAGTTCTCCATCCAAAGCACCATGATTACCCTGTAATCTAAAAGCGCGTGCTCCCCGCACCCACGGGTCTTGCGTTTGATATTAGACCGAGCGATGGGGCATTCCTTTGGCACACGGTTTTTCCTCACTGCACCCATGCCTCCATAGTTCTTTTCTTTCAGGTGCCCCAGTAGCTGAAGGCTCGTGAAGAGATTGTCGAAATCAAAGTGATACGGCAGATGATGAACTTCGATTGGAAGTTCATCCACCATTTTAAGGAGGGGTGTTGCTACCTTCCCGGAGCCCTTTTCATACTGCGTGCTTGTTCCAGTGTCTTTCTGCTTTCCTTGGTAATCTTCAAGTTTGCAAGGTAGACATTTCTCGCATTTAAGCACCACACCTTGTACCCGAAGACAAGTGGTTTGGCGCGTACCTATTGCTTGCAGCCATGACGACCATAATATTCTATTATGGTTTCGTCATAATTCAATTGACGCACAGGCTTAAAGTGCTACATTACGTTGCATTCAGTAGTTTCATCAGGGTGCGCATCTTTTCAGTTTGTCGCATAGAGTAAGGTTCGTATTGTCGGGAGAGTGAACAAACCTAATGATTTCCACGATACGGTTTCTTCGCAAGGCGTTGAATACCATGTCATTCTGCATGTCTGTTTCACTGTACTTGTAGCACTTCTTTCCTGGCAAGGGGTTGCAACCTGAGAGAACAAGGGCGCCAAGAGAACACTTCATGTCTTCTTTTGTGACCTCACGGTGAGGCATATGCAAAAATAAATTATAGCTTCTTGTTTGTTCCACCGAGAGATCTATGACGGCGTCGTGGAAAAAGAGCTCATGCAATTTCATAGCAAAATGTTCCTGAAAAACGGTGAAGTTTGCGTCTCGAAATATTGCTGAACTTCTCACACGGTCATTATTCTTCTGCTTGGTACTTGTAGATAAATTGCCATCAGCGCTTTTCTCTTCTGCACATGAACAGCCATGCGGGGAGTCATCTTTTGTTCTTCACACTCTGCTTCATCTTCATCAGAATCCCCTCCCCCAATACGACAGACTTTGTTAAGAACCGTTTCACCACCTGCTCTAAGCTTGCTTCTACTAAGGTTGTCTCTAGGAGCACCAGGAACATCATATGCGGAATCTTCGCCCGAATAGATTGCAGAATTAGGTGGCTCAACAGAAATATCCGACCCATCTGCATCATCTTCTTACACTATTCCGGCTATTTGTTCTTTAGTTCACCTTGGGAGGCAAGAAATTGACGCATGACTACGCTAAAAAGAGCGTAAATTGGAGTTACGAAGTTAGTCTAAATCCGGAGCCTAAAGGTCTTTGCTTACCATATGGCAACTCGTAAAATAACAGGCGTTTTCACTAAGAACCCATCCATCAATCTATCTGAAATTGTAATTGTAGATAACATACTTCAAGTGCTCTACACGGACATGTCCATCACGCTATTGTAAAAACCGATATTACAAACAAAATCCGCTTATCCACGAAAGCGTTTTTTTTTATTTACTCATACTGTTGGCCGGTGAGGCCGATACAGGGTGGGGTTACAAAATTCTTGTAATAACATATAAGCGTCCGTAAGAACGCACAAAAGAAAACACTTAATCGTGCATGCCTATATTATTGCACAAACAATACAAACAAATAATGCCAAACAAACGCAATAAAAATACAGACAAGCTAATGAGTACAATAAAGAAATCTATACATACACGCATACATATTCATATACATAAACACATACATATACATACACACACATGTGTGTGCAAACATTCATTCAGCACTGCTAACAAAGTAGGTTAGGTACATTTGTACTAGGGCTCGCAAGAAGGCGGTTCTCAAATTCCGAAGCAGTCCGAGCTAGAACGATCGATTCTGGTAATGCGTTCCAGTGACGTATTGTGCGTGGAAAAAAAGAATATGCGTGAGTGTTGATGTGGAGTTGCGGTACCGTGAATGCGCGGCTATTTGTGTTTCGCATGTCTCTACCTTGTCTCGGAATTAGGTATTGGGTTGTTTCTATTTTAAAGGCATTCTGGGTAAGTAGAAAGAAAAACTTGAGGCGCGCATGTGTGCGGTGATCTGCTAGTGTTGGCAAGTTAGGAATTTCAAGCATATCTCAGACAGAGTCAGTGCGTGAATAACGTGATAATATAAACCGAGCCGCCTTTTTTTGCACTTTTTCAAGTTTATCAATCAAACCATTATGATGCGGATCCTAGATGATGCTACCGTATTCTAATCTTGGCCTGACAATTGTTAGATAGGCAGATAGCTTCACCGATGGGGGTGCCAGTTTTAGTTTTCTACGCAAAACCAGAGCTTTTTTTCGGCAGCTGAACAAACATTAGTAATATGAGAAGCCCAACTTAGGTCATTGTTAATAGTCACACCCAAATATTTTACTGCTTTGCTTATCTCGCCAGTTTCTAGTGCATATGGGAAACTATGGACATTTGTGGTTTTGTTAGTAACACGTAAAGCAACCGTTTTTTCTTTATTTAGTTTCATTTTCCAACGTTCACACCACTTTTCAATCGATGCAAGACCTTTGCTAAGTATCGCGTGGTCGTTGCTGTCATTAATTTCCCGGTATATTACACAGTCGTCTGCTAAAGGACGTACAGTAATTGTCTCATCTATGTCAAAAGCAATATCATTTATATACATTAGAAAAGGATGGGGCCCAGAACGGACCCCTGCGGGACCCCAGAGGTAACTTCTAGCTAGCGAGATTTGATGCCATGTACCTCTACAAATTGAGTCCTTCCTGAAAGATAAGCCGTTATCCACTTTACTACAGTGCAGTTAATTTCTAATCGTATTAATTTGTGGATTAGGTGATCGTGTGGTACCCTGTCAAATGCTTTTGACATATCTAAAAATATTGCATCAATTTGCTTTTTATTATTTAGGCCAAGAGAAAAGTCATTTATTACCTCGGTAAGTTGTGTGATCGTCGAAACCTTTTGGCGGAGGCCATGTTGATGTTGGAAAAAGGCACCAGCGTTTTCGAGGTACATAGAAATGGATTTTGATATTATATGTTCAAAAAGCTTACAACACACACAGGTTAGTGAAATGGGCCTATAGTTTTCAATTTTGTGGCGGTCACCTGACTTATGCACCGGTACAACTTTCGCCACCAGCCAATCTTTCGGCACCGAAGATTGGGAAAGCGATGCGGAAAAAATGATTTCGAGATACCGAGCAACCCACTCTGCGTATCTCTGCAAAAATGCACTTGGTATGCCATCCGGCCCGACAGACTTTTTATTATTGATGTTTAGTAGAAGCGATACGATACCTTCGTAGCTTATCTCGACCTCAGGCATGTCTGACATACATGAAAAGCTTAATGATGATGCGCAGCCGTTGAGCGTCGATTCTTGTGAGAACACAGATTGGAAGAATTTGCTGTAACAAGACGCCATTGTCGCATAGTCCGATATTAACTCGTTGTTAAAAACAATATTTTTATGTGATTTGTCAGACTGTGATAGATGACGCCAAAACTGTTGAGGACAAGATTTCATAAAATTTGCTAGCGTGTCCTCATAATTTTTTTGTTTAGCTTCTTTAGCTGGGTTTTTAGTAACGAAGAAAGCTCAGTTATCTTTTGACGATTCCTTAGTGGTTTCCTTCTTAAACGCCTTATTTTACGCTTAAGGTGTATGAGCTGACGAGTAATCCATGGGTTTTGTTTGTTTCTTGCTTTCTTCCGTACAGGCACAAACGCCTTGACGCAGTGAAACGCTATATTTTTGAACCTTGACCATAAAGTGTCGACGTCATCCCCCGAGCAAAAACTATCCAAGTGAAAGGCTAGGTAATCAATAATACTCGTGTCATCTGCATTTTGAAAGTCCGGAACATACGCGATACTTTTTTAAACTTTTGGTTGTTGTACATCAGTCTTCAGTAGAACAGAGACAAGTTTATGGTCAGACACTTCGTTTTCTAATACAACATCATAATCCGCGAATCGGCCATCAAGAAATACTAAATATAGTACAGATTGCGCAACTTCTGTTACGCGTGTGTTGTCTTTTACGACTTGCGTCAGGTCATGGCAGAAAGCCAAATCTAGAAGAAGTTCGCTATCTGCCCGTTGATAAGAACCAATGCTAAGTATGTCCCAATTTATTTGTGGTAAGTTAAAATCTCCAGCCAGTATCAGTCCCTGGCAGCGCGTTTTAGCGCTATCCAAATACTGCTGAAGTTCCACGAGGTACTCGACTGGAGAGTTAGGCGGTCTGTATATTGCACCTAGTAAAACAAGCATGTTTCCAAAGTTAATTTGACACCAAGCGCTTTCGTGGTTTGGAATCCCGGGTAGCTGGATGAATTCGATATTTTCTTTAAGTATTATCGCCACTCCACCTCCTCTAGATCCACTATCAGCACGTATTACAATATAACCCGGTGGTACCAACTCGCTGTCGAGAATTTCCGGCCGTAACCACGTTTCAGTAACCACAATTATGTGCGGATCATGACTGAGTAGTACCTGCTCCTTTCTGTACTTTTGTTTACCACACTTTTAGCATTAAAATTGACAAGCCTCAGATCCGTCGATTGGGGGAGGGGATCGGGTCAATCTTCGTCTGATACGGGAACATCTTTCTTGACACGGCGAATTTTCACTCGAGTGTCCTTAGTAAAGTCCCAGCAGTACAGATCATTTTCGATGAGTAGCTTATCACGCTCTAGGCGCACTTTCTTTCCCTCCTCTTTTTCTTCCAATGCCGATTTCCAGAGAAGCTTGCGCTTGCGCAAAGTCTCCTTAGAATAGTCATCAGCAACAGACAAACCCGTACCTTTTAATTTTTTACAGTTCGAAAATATTTTATGCTTTTCGTTGTAATCGTAAAGCTTTAGAATGACTGGTCGTGGTCGTACGTCCTCACCAGGAACTGATTTCCTGATTGTTTCCCAATCCGGTGGATTCCTTCAAGTGATGTTATAGTGACACCAAGTTTTCGCTCAAAAATTTCTGTTATAACCTTCCGGTTGAGGTCACCTGAGGTTTCTTTTTCGCTCTCTGGAATACCGAAGACTATCAGGTTATTCCGCCTACATCTATCCTCTAAATTAATCAGTCTTTCTTCTTGTTTTTCAAAAGCTTTGTTCATATGGCTGTCTTTTGCAGCTTAGTTATACTATTTGCTTGGTTTCTGCAAAGATCCATGACTTCTAACTTCTGAAGTCTGTCATTTAGTTTCCCAAGGTCTGATTGTATGATTTTCTGCCCTTCACAAAGTTCTTTCAGCAACACCTTTGTATCAGGCCCAGGGTTTTTCTTCGACATCCCCTGCCAGCAGCAAACACAAGATGCAAACATGGAAAATAGCACTCGTGGGCACGGCAGCACTACAATAAAGCGATCATCGTTCTTATAGCCGCAAGAACAGCAATAACCAACCTGTTTTAAAGACGAAGAGCATTTTTTCAGCACGCATTGCTTGCCGAGTGCTGTCGCGCCCACTGAAGATTCCTGGTGAAGGACGGGTGTTTATATACTTCGTCGATGGTTACTCCGCCATGGTTACCGCCATGGTTATACTCCGCCATGGTTACCGGTGTCGAGAGGGTCTCCGATGCAGGGGCACGTGGCAACGTAAGCTGCGTCAGCAGCCGGCGCAGCCAGGCACCTTTCTTCCACGCTTGTTTGGTAGCATGCGCACGCAAAATAGGACCTGTTCAAAGACGAAGCGCAGTTGTAAAGACGAAGAGCTTTTGCATGTAGACACGCATAAACGCACAACCACAGTTTCGTGCCTTTTTAGCAGCTGCCAAATAAACATAGACCATTTCTGACCCTTGTTTTCTGTAAGGAGTACCCTAACCTACCATAAAACATTGCGGGGTAATTTTGGATTGGTTTTGTAAACCTGCCTAAATTGAAACGCGTCATGACGATATGCGTGACCATATGGTCTCGCTGCTACCTAATGGGTGAAAAATAACGCAGTAAGGAGATCAAAAACAGGACCAGTGTTCGGGCTGTGTGGCCTCCGCGTTTAATGTAGTCCTTAATGCGCTGTTTCAAGTATTTTTCTCACTCCAACTGAACTACTAGTTCGAATTATTGCACTGACGATTGAGGTTGTGTGTATTGAACGAACGTTCGCAATGCTGCTGAAGCTGGGCTCGAAATGTAAAAGCAAATAGTTTCTTCGTCGCTGTGCTCAATCCTTCGGGAAATTGTCACAAACTAGTCCCAAATCTTTAGTACAGGCGATTCTGCATTCTTCCACGCGACTGTGTTCCATTATGGATAGTTTAGGTTTGTAAGAACAGTTGGCTTCGACATGTCAATTACTACATACAAATTTCTTTAATGATTGATTGATTGATTGATTGATTGATTGATTGATTGATTGATTGATTGATTGATTGATTGATTGATTGATTGATTGATTGAAGGGTTTAATTCGCTGACGCAACGCAGGCGATGAGGCGCGCCGTTGTGGGGGGCTCCGTATTAATTTTGACCACGTGGGGCTCTTTAACGTGCGCCGAAATCTCGTACAAACGGGCGTTTTTGCTTTTGGCCTCCATCAGAAAAGCGGCTGCTGCAGCCGGCAATCGAACCCGCGTCTTCGTGCTCGGTAGTGCAACGCCTTAGCCACTCAGCCAACTCCGCGGTACAATTTCCTTAATCCGCTCAAATTCTATGCCCATGATAATTATTTCGCTTCTAGCCCTATTCCTAAAACATTTATTCGTCTATAACACGGTGTGATGGAGGTTGTTTTGTTGATATGGGGAACGTTAAGTGTAATTGGCGGAGAAGAAGCAAGGTGGTTGGCGTCAGACAAGGACAACATATATTTACGGAACAAATAAATAACAACATGAATAAATGAACATTATCCTAATCAAGTCAAGAGTGACTGTCCTACACAAAGAAGTCCTTCTTTTAAAACCGTTCACGCTCACGTGCGAAGTCGATGGCCCTTCGAAGCTCTCGAGCGGTGCGCTGGCCCGGTGCCCTTGCCGTTAGCGCTGTCCTTTCCAATGATGACGCGCCGCTGTTGCCCGCGCGCTCGTTGGTCACCGAAGAGCTCTACGTTGCGGACGCTCTAGGCCTTGCCAGTCCTCGAAGATCCTGAAGGAGATGTGGCTCAAAGCGGACGTAACCTGGGCGTTGGCGCCCAGCCGGCAACTCCCGAACACCTCGTTCCTAGTGACACCCGAGGGGCTTGCCTACGCTGCTCCCTGCTCTCAGAAGAGGCTTACTCGCAGTCGCTGTATAAGCGTCGTGAGTCTTTGATGCCAGCAGGAGGATGTGGCTCGACTTTGAGTCACTGGTCGTCCTCGTCCAGAAGAGAACTCGCTGAGACCCGCGTACCTCCTATCTCCAACTTGCCACCTCGCTTCCGCTTCTCTTCTTTCTCCCCCTTCTTCCTGGCGTACTCTTTTCCTTCCGTCAGCAGCACAAGCGCTTAGTCGTCTCCACTTCTTTCAAGCTTTCAAAAAGAGCCTCCTCATACATTGCGTTTAAAAACGTTTTTATCTTCGTCAAATAAAATCCTGTAAGCTTATTTAGAACTTGAATACATCAAGAGAGGCCTCGCACAAGCAGTGTAATCGAGATCGCCAGTGATACACATCTATAGGATCGGACAGTAAAACATTCCTGACCTACTTCCCACAAATTAACCTACACTTCCGTTGGCTTTGATGCACTCTGAGCAATGCACCATGCCAAGCATGTATACTTTGTTCATGCCCCAGCTTGCTGAGGCGTCAATAAATCAATCGATTCATCAATGACTACTTTTAGCGCGAGCACTAGGAGATCAACCACAGGGAATTTGTGCCCGTACAATGAGCACACTGGGCGAAAACTGAAGAATGCGAAAGTTTTACATACCAAGACAGTAGCACATATCTGTGTTTGGAGTATCGGACGACGTTTTATAAGCGGAACGTGTGCTTCTTGTGCACGAAAATGTGTGGTTGGCGCAGCCAAACCGGCTGCTATTTTTTAACAGAACCCTTTTTCTCTGCAAGCATCGTGACTGATCTGGTTCAAATTCCCTAATGCGCACCCAAAATTATAGTGCACAGTTTAAATTCAACGGGTCAGGCAACCTAGACAATTTCTCGTGAAGTGGAGATTATCTGCCAGTAAAGATTTTTACCTACATCGAATAACAACTCCACACATTTTTCTTATTGAACTTCCCGACTTTAATGTAAAAGCGCTAAATAGCACTCGCTGAAACGTGAGTGAAAGCTGACTGTGCTTTCCCCGTACCCAACTTCATTAGGAGCGCTCTAAGATAAAACACATGTTAACCTGAAGCAGCTCTATGTAATCCAGTCGTGTGCTAAATGCTGAGTATGCATGTATCAAAAATAACATCGCTTTGAAGAACCGAACTTCTCGTTGACAGGGAAAACGTTAACCAGCAATTCCTCGTAGCTGCCCCCGTTCAAGCATTGGAAAGGATGCATGTAATATACATCTTCCCGAAATGGTTGTTTGAACGTTTGCTAAAACAGTTTAATTCGAGGACTTAAACTGCAGCTTACTTGACATTACAAATGGCTATTTCACTACGTTACCAGAGTGATTTAAAAGTGGGGGAGAACCGTTTGGAAACTGTCGCCATATATGACAGCCGAGCACGTGTTGCACCTGCTTTATAGCGCCACGTTAGAGCAAACTGAAGCAGCCGTGTAGTTTCAGCGCCGAAATTGCGGGAGCGGGAAGTATAAGCCGATAATGAACAGATTCCCCTGCGAAGGAAAAGACTGTTCACACGTGGCGTCGATGTGGAAAGAGGTGTCGTTAGGCTGATCACCCGCTCGCTAAACGAACCCACGCTTCCAGACAAAAATAATCTCACATTAGCTAGAACAAACTAACAGGCAACCATGGCGTCGCATTCCCGAGGGGTCGCCAATCTGTAACCCTGTCGGCGGGAACAGAGCTCTAGGTTCGTGATGGGGAAACATCCGAACTAAAAGACCCTGAACTGCGCTACAGGTAAATGACAGGTACTTGCTGGGGCAAGGTACAGGCGTTCGATATGCAATATTTTTATGAGAGGTTGCGTACAGCCAACCATTAATTTAGCCCCTCACCGCTTTACCTTCTGTTTCTAAGTTAAACAAATCATGGTGCCGGCATGGTACGGGACGTTGGAGCAAGTGTAATTTTCTGGAACATACAATTACAAACGCTGCATTTCGCATTACTACATTTTTCACATACTTTCTCTTACTGCTCAAGCACAGAAAGAAATAGAGAGAGTGAGTGAGAAGGGTCTCTTTGTGAAGGTAGAGTCTTGCCGGGGTTCTTTGCCGATAGGCTTCTCTGCTGAGGATTAGGGATGTAAGGAAAAGGGACCCAGAAGCAGATAGACAGGAAAGAAGAACCAATATGGAGGGACTGGGGTGGGCTTGGATTGCGATGGCGGACTATTTCTTCACCTCGCGTCACAGAATTTACAATTTCAAAATTAGGCCGATACCATCCAAACAAAACAATGTTTTTAGAGCCTGGCGCAACTTTGAGGCGCCAGTCCACGGTCCTGAACTCGTTAGAGTTACAGGTCATTTTCTAGGCGCTCAATCTCTAGAAGAAAATGCGATGTTGATGTAATTTAGGCAACACATTCTAATAACATATGCACACAATGCATTGTAAACCTAAGTCAGCTGCCTACATGTGTGTGCAAACAGATAAGACACGCGTAGATCACCATAAATTGGGCTGAATGCGTTAGACAGTCTTGGCCTTTGGAGATTCTTGCTGATTTGATTGCTCTCAAGAAGGCGCCGGTGGGCTACTCATAGCAAATTTCATATCTGCTTGTGTACCATGAAAATACGGCAATCATTTTCTGATGCCTGTCAGAAGGCAGCACCGGGTAAGCTTGGTGCCCCTTTGCATTTATAAATTCAATATGTTAAAAGCTTACCTCGGAGAACATACACCTGAAAAACAGCAGCGTTGTTTAAGACATAATGTAGTTTCAAAATACGCACCACTCGTTATGCATTCCGAAGCTGCCAATTGGCGTCTCAGCATGATTGATTGATTGTAGGGTTTAACGCGCCGACGCAACGCAGACGATGAGGAGCGCCGTAGTGAAGGGCTCCAGAGTAATTTTGACCACCTGGGGATCTTTAACGTGCGGTGAAATCTCGTACACAGGCGCGTTTTCGCTTTTCGGCCTTCATCAGAAAAGCGGCCGCCGCGGCCGGGAATCAAATCGTCAAAGTATGACGCGATAATTCCAAGTTTAAAACGCTAAGTATGCGTCTATCCAAGTTTTACTATAACCAAATAGCACCAGCGCTTTTACACACACAAAATGATCACGGGTAAGTTTAGGGCAACAGTAAATTCATCGCAATTTTATATCGGTGTATTAAAAGAAAAATACGTTTTTCTGAACCGGACAACTGTAATGAAAAACAATATCTCCTACTTCGTGTTGGTTGAAAGCGGAAACTACCGACGGGGACAAAAGAAAACGAAGACGAAGAGAAGCGCTACTGTCAACTGAATTTTATTTCGAAACAACACTGTTTTATACAGCAGCACAGGTCACTATAAAACAAGAACAATACGACGGAGCCTTAAAAGATAACCCTAAAAATATATATATTGTCACTTGTAACAAGCCACTCACTTCTGTTAGCCACGAGCCGATAAAAGTGTTTCGCTAAGTGTTCGAAGAGACAATAAATTTTTAGTTTATCATTTAAGCCTATCTGATAATATGTTGTTTCACAGTGTGTATAAGTGATGTTGTTTCGAAATAAAGATTAAGTTGACAGTTGCGCATCGTGGCGTGTTTGTATTTTTTATTGTCCACGTCGTGTGTTCCCGCTTTCCACCGCCATAATATTTTACCAACTCGCCGAATGTTCTCATCTTAAAAATATTATTTTGTCACACCGCCAGGCCTCATGGAATTTTTTGACAAAATTTCGGGTTCCAATGCCCACTACATCGCTCACACGTCCCCTAAGAGGGTTTCCTGCAACCTCTGAATAAACGAGCAATTGTTTGACAGCGATAAACATTTTTTTCTGGGGGCCCTTGTGTCCGTCTCGTTTCCTCTCCGTGTTATTTAGAGTAAATCTCCAGCAAATAGTCTAACTAACGAGCAGTGTACAATGGAAGTTTACGAGTTTGGCCGGCATAGGTTATAGATCGTAGACAAAGAAATAAAAGTGAGAGTGGTAAGCACTGAAAAATTGTCATTGTTAATCCACGATTCAGTTCAAGCCATTTCTTGCAAATAAATATTCATTGTACGCTCCCTTCGACATAAGAAAAATATTCTGTGTAGTTCTAAAAAGGATACAATGCCACTAAAATTTCAGTTGTGTCATGCCCTTTTGGAATTCCGGCAACTGCATGGCACGGGAGCCACACGCTTAATCACTCAGTAAATACGGCATAAAACATTTGTCCCGTTGGTCGTTTGCGTCGAGTATTTCTAGCTAGTAGTTATTTAGCCCATGCGCCCACTTCGCACTACCAAGTAACAAAACAATAACGTCGAACTACGTCGACGCAGGAGAATATTCAGAGCTACCGAGCCGGGAAAAGGTTGGCACATTGGTCTCTGTCAATGGGAATTTCCGCTCGATGAGTCTGTTGTCGAGCAATTGCGGCGTGGTGGTTACTCGCTTGCTCTGCCTCAGTGGTTTCTCGGGTTAAAATTTTTTTAGGTACGGGCTAAATGCTGCTTCTCTCTGTGCAGACCTGAGGCCATTTGCAATGACATGGCGAAAAGAGAGCTAAGCCAATAATGCTGCTAAACCACTTCCTTAGGGCATACCTTCTTAATATCAGCCTACTATCGGAAGCCGATTGCAATACTTAGCCAGAAAGTGCCATTTTTGAGGTTTGTTCTTCTTACAAAAATTTTACACATCTATATAGGCGCATCTATATGAGGAATGCACGTGGTACTGCTTTAAATGCTCATTAGTCCGTGTGTGGTCTGTACTTTTTGCCGCGGTGTTTATTTACCTGTGCTTGTCGTGGGCGAGTTTTTGGCAAACACAGCCGCTTACGGTTGAGAATCTACTTTATGACAGATGGGTAGTTTCGGATCTGAAGCCCTTGACCCACCTCTTTACCTCTCAATCCGCTGCTCTCGTCCTGTTCTAAAAGGAATCGCTTTGCTCTCGACAATTGTTTGAAAAGCGGTAGTCGTATATTCAGGTGGTAACCCGAGTAACTACGGCTGGGCGTAGCTGCTTACCATTATGGTACCATCATATGACGCAAAGTAGTAGCACGGGTAACTCAGGTGCGGACACTTATGACCTCAGGCTATCATGCAGACGATCAGTTTGCTCGAAGAATGAGGCGAAGCGTGAGTGCAACAAAGCCCGTACATCATGTATGGTTGTACTGAAGAACGGTTACGCGGCAGCATAACGAGTGTCCACGTAATGGATGGCGGGAAGCGTCATTATTGCGGGGAGCGTCTATTGCTCATTACATCCACGTTTGGTCGAAATTTACCGAAATACGCTGTATACACCCAGTCCAACGTACTAAAAGGCGCAGTTACGGAGAGAAAAGCGATAGCTTCCTAAATACGTTAAACATCTCGTGATAACCTCATAGAAATATATTTGGTGACGCAGTTGCGAATTTCTTTTTTGAGGGCAACACAAAAAAGACCAGACACATAGGAGGATTGCAGATCACTTAGGAAAGAAAAACATCAAAGAAATGGCAAATTACACGGCTTATGCTTGCTCCCCTGTTGAGAACAACCATACTCTCACTGCCGTCGCAGTAAGGATCTGGCAGGTCAATTTCTGCCCAGTGTTTTGAAGGAGAACGCTCCCTACTCAGCCATGTCTCTGAAGTTCAGGGGTATAAGTGCGCAAAAAAAGCACAGAGTGTCAAACGTTTAAAACCATGAATTCTGCAATAGCCTCAAGAAAACGTCCCGCATACAAAAGGTGACAACTTCATGAATACACCTCAACGTAAAAAAGAATCTTCTGCCCAAACTCAGCTTAAATATCTGAGCATAATGCACCCTAGGAGGAGACCGGTTATTTGAAATTAAACGTAACGTTTTTTTTAGGAACAAAAAAACTACCGATTACAAGCAAGAATGCCTAAACCCGAAGTTTTCTCCATGCTGGGTATTTCCTGCTAATGGCTATTACAATTGCACTTCATTCGTAATTGGTTTTGCAGAAATGTGAACCGATGAAGTGGTGCGTGTATATCACTGCTTTCGCTTTAATTCCAAACGCTAAAACATTAGATACGTCTTGCAACCGAAAACATTTCGTAAGCACCCAGATCTGAATTCGCGTTCTAAGTTAGAAACGCATTTGCCCAATTTTTAAACCCTCTCCTTCCGATCTAAACAACGGCATTCTCTGGACGTTTGCATACGCAGGTGCGGGGCCTATAAGCTAGGGCAAAGAAATGACGGCTTTTCCTACCTTGTAGACAAGATGTTTTTATGTAAACAAAGGCAGACATAGCAAGTTACCCGTCTAGGTGAAACAGAGTACACCTTCAAGAAGGTTGGATGTTCAAAATAGAAGTAACATTTTGGAGTGGTACCAAAAACAGGCAAGAAGTTGATGAATGAATAGATCCATGGTTGATTGAACCAAACAAGACGAGCCCTTGGTGGGGTTACTGAACAGCAAAGATGCAGAAACAAAAGGATCAAGAGTGCCAAGAGCCCCGACAAAAGGTAGCTTCATGGAGAAAAACGTGCAGATAGAAAAACAACGAGCGATCTTTATGAAAAACCAAATAGCGGAAAAAAAAAACAAAAAATTGAGGGGATTTGATTTTTTGTCCCCCGAAGCTTCTGATAATTGCTTGTTATGCTCCCATTCATAACAATTACCTCCAGGTGCGACTAATGAGCATAAAAATAAACCTGCCCGATAGTCTGGCATGGCCGCTACGATCGCATCAGAAAAGCAAATTATAAAAGCCTAATTTTTATTTTCTTTTGGAGTGGATGTCTAATATGTGTTGATACCATATGAAGCCTTTTGCATGTCTTAATTCTTGCAAACCGCAACTGTTGGTGCCGTATTTTGGCGATGAACATTAGCAGGCTAATTGATTTTTTCTTAAACACTGTTTTAAAGTATTAAATTTTCCGGCAGAGTCATAATAGGGCAATGACTACAAAATTATATTATGTTCTCAAATGCAGGAGATCCAATGTACAGTGTTCTTACCTGATTTAAGATTTAACCGACAAACGAAACGACCGACAATAGAATTGAATGCAGAGTACAACGACTGTACAGTGACGTCTAATATTTCACAGAAAATTATTGTATTAAAACTACTGGGGCATATTAAATGAATTTTTCTTCTTTTTCTACATACAAATATCTCGTATCGAACTTAAATGTGTTAGATAGTCAGTCAGCGATGAAAGCAGAGGTCCTGTTACAAAGGAGGCGATAAGAACGCAGTTTTAGGTTACTGGTTGTATGCGACTTTATTATAAGATGGTGGAGGCGTTAATAGTCACACTCGTTCACTTCCAATGCACTAATAAAGTCGAACGCAGGTGTAAGTTTAGGCGCATCATTTGTGCCTGCTTTTTTGGTTTTGCTTGTGAGAACGCTGTATCTACATACACCTACACTTTTTTTTCCTCAGATGAGCTTGTGGGGCACTACAAAAGCAGCCGAATGGAAGAGTAGGAGTCCATGCGTAGTATTCTCGGACTCGTGATACAATTATAACATTCCCCCGGGGAATCTTTATATGTTTTACTTTTTTGTTTTTGTTTTTTACTGCTTTTATATGTGACCCGAAAGTTTTGTTACCAAATATTTTAATTTTTGCACATCTGTATAGCAACGTTTCTAAATAAGGCAAACATCTTTGTTGCGGCCTACTGAACACTTCATTTCTTGCAGCAGTGCTGCACTTCATTGAATAGGTGTGGTAAAAAAAAAAGTGGCCAGACTGTGCTGACGGCAGTGGAAAATAGGCCTGAGCTTCGGTCGTATGTACATGGACGCAATAAAAACATAAGTAAATGCTATAATTACGTGCAACAAAAAAGAAACATTAGAACCGCCTTTTCACTCAGTATGATGATTACGCCGTTAAAATGAAGTACGTTAATTCATTGCTGAAAATCACCAAGAGTCAGTTACATTCATTTTATTTGAAACATACGCAAAGGTAATAAAATTTCAGAAAAATTAGCACGAGAGTATATAGCTATTTATTGCTGAAAGCAAAAATATGCATACAGGTAAAACAGGAAATAGTATAAAACTTAGCGATTGCCGTTTGTTCAGTGATATAAATACGCAACTCCAATTGCATAACATATTGTGATGTCGGGCTGGCATTTAGAGTATATTAGGGCTTATATATTATCACGGAGGAATGATGACGGAACGAACGCACGAACATTGCGAAATGGCGGAGAATTCACGTAGATAAAAAGAGCCGAATCCAAATGAGTTATTCTCAGTAAAAAAAAAAGCCACGAAACACACCTCACCAAAAAATGCCGCCCAAAATATCGTCATCCAGATTACAGTGTTTCTTACGGCGTTACATCGGGAAAATCTGAGCATGCAAGAATTAGAACAATAGGAAGATAAGGCAACAAGATATTAGTAGCAAAAACGGCTTACTCTGACTCAATTTAAAGGAAAACATTTTCGTTACCACATGCTTATGAATGCCTTATTTCCTTCTTCTTATCGGGTTTTTTGGTTTTGTCTAGTGGTTCAACAAAATGCGAAAGATAGAAAACACGAATAGAGAAGATCAAACACGGAAAAGCTTTTTGGTACATCGGGTCCTGAAGTCAGACAGTGGAACATCACAGGAAATGAGCTGTTGCTGCGATAGGGTGGTGTGAACACGTTCCTAGAAATTGCGTCTTCCTAGAAACTCTCAAGACAATGAAAGTCCGGAACCCGGTACACAGGGTACAATTTCCTGCCGAACAGTGAATGCGACGACGGGTAGGTAGGCCAGTTTACTTTACATCACAGGGTCAATTTCTGTGTTACAAAACGTAACCTAAAACAAGCAACAAGCACCTGAGTTAAAACAAAGTAGTTCGACGGGTTATTTCTTCTATTGCGGAGGAATTCGAGGCTTCAAGCGCCTGCAGCACGGACTGCGTTGTATTTTTGTGATATCTTAAGAAGAATCTTCTATGACAACTTCTCCGCCGCGTTCCAAACAATTTTTAGGGTCTCCCTGAATGCTGAATAAGAGGCATAATCATGATACATCCGAGGTAAATAAGTTTGTGGCTGATCTCTTTACATAACATGCCTACATCAAGCTTGCAGTCAAGAACGCGTGTCGCTTCTATGACCGCATTCAGAAAAAAAAATGTCGAACACAATCAAAACACCGAGTGCTTTGTCATGTTCTATGAGGAGCTATAAACTTCGTTCAGTTCAATTTTTTTTAACGCAGAAGAAATAATCTTTTCATATTTCCTAACCGAGCCAACAGCATTAACGTGGCAGCGCGGTGCATGCCGTATGTAAAACATGGTATAGGGAATGATTTGTAAATTATGCCATAAAATTTAAACTGCTAACTCCTTCGTTTCTTTCGCCCAAATTTTGAGCATTTACAATAAACGAATTTCATATTTACCTTCGAGTCGGGTTCTCGATAGGGGACGGATACTTTTACGCTGCTTCCTGCCATGTCGTTGCAAAAACGTGTTAATGAGATCTGCCTATGCAAAACCATCCGATCGCTAGTGTATTACAGCGCTTGGTTGAAATGGCTTCCATTATTTCGTTACGGCTCTCTTAAAATCTCCAGTAGAGAAAAAGCACCACAATCAGCCCACTGACATTCTCTGCAGGGCGAAAAGTTTCAGGTAGATTCATGCACTGTTAACTCTGTATTCCACAATTCAATATTTTCTAATACAATTCCACCACCATGGTATCTGCACGCATGTGCATAACATCTGGTGACTCATCGTTTTTCAGTAAGCCAGGCAACGTGGTCTGAGTTTAGCGCATTGCAAGTGTGGCTGCTCTTGTACTTCATTGCTTATAATTTCAATTTTTCAAAAGCTGGTGCTTTCTTTTATTAACGTTGAACTGGGATGATTTTACCTAAAATCATTCCCTAGTTCACGATACTCGAATGTAGCCCTACGTGCTGTGTATTTTAAAGCGAAAGCTTTCTTAGTGGGACCGAAGGCGTCCTGTCAAAAAAATTGCTGCATTCCCCCATAGACCGCTTGGGCGACTGAAAAGCTGTGATAAGATACAGGATACACGACACGTGCATGAAACCTGGCGTCCATTGTGTCAAAACGGTAACTGGAAATTAGAAAAAAAGAGCGGTTCTTTAAGACAATAAACGCATAAATCATGAAGACGGAGGTAAATGGTATACCTCTTACCTCCTAATCCACATATCGGCATACATGAAGGTGATTCGTGCATGCGATTATTTCGCACTCATAAAATTGTCGCTTAGGCTTGTTCTTCGTTTGCGATTTCGGTCTTTGAAGGTTTGAACATCCATTGGACGCGGTTTCAGTGAAGGTTGGACGTAGTTTTACCGAAGGTTATGGCGCAGTTTTGATTATAAGAAGATTTGGGGCTTCTTTCAACTTTCGTTAAGGAGGGATAGTAAAATTTTTGTCTTACTTTTTCTTGTGTCCCGCATGTCACGCTTTTTTCACCCCTTCCGATTGGGTCTGCTCGAGCTGAGGTGCCTTCGCACAAAAAAAAAACCCGTCCGCTATAGGTATTCACCCACTTGTGTGGATTGGACCTAAAGTTTGTAATAGACACTCCACGCTCCCAATGTCGGTTTCTCCCTGAGGCAGCCATGAAAGAAAATTATTGCCCCCCCCCCCTTTTTTTTTCTTTCGTTCCTTGCTCGATACAACCATTACTTTCTACACTGCAGAACAGCCCCTTTATTCTATACACTATAACGACGTTATGAGCATAACGACGCAATTGTTTACAATTCCTTTTTTTGTGATGATCATCAGAGATTGAAACCGGCGGCAAAGCAAGAAAGTGTGCGTCATGAACGAAGACTTGTTTTTTTTTTTCAGCCGGTAACCCCGCTGCTTTAACGCCTTTTTTGGCAAAGCAGGGCACCCACTGAATAAACAGTAAAGAAAAGAATCGGCGACAATGACGTTACTGTGGCCTCTGTCAAGTGGTGTGCATGCGTTATCTGCTTACCGTCATCATTTTTTTCCTCGTGACGCTCTCTTCCTTTTCCCTTGTTAAAACGACATGTATTTTATTACCACAACGCGCTTGGCTACTCAACAATAGGTTACTTATTCTAAGTCGCAGACCGCCACCTATCCTTTAGGTTTACGCTTTGTCAGCTGTAATTCTGGGGCTGGGGGGGCCCTGTAGTTCTCTGCTTGTCTCGAATTCCGGAGGACCCTGGTTCGAATCGCACTCAGCCCAAGATTGGACCAATTTCTCTTCCCTCGTTACTTTACAATAGTTGATGAAGGCGAAATTGTGGGTAAGATTTTTTTTTGCCATCGTGGACATGTAAAGCGCTACAAATTAGACAAAGGATGAAAGAAAGTGACAGGCACAAGCGCTCCTTCCTACCTATATTTTCTCCTAAAGACGTTCATATATACAGTAGACTCGCGATAATTCAAACTCGAAGGCACCGCAGGATTTTGTTCGAATTATGAGAAGTTTTAATTAACAGATGTTCTTCTAAACATGACTCGGGGCAACTTACCAACGCTTTGTAATAAAACATTGGCATATAATTAAAATTAAAACATTCATTCACAATACTGAGGCACTATCTACACTATGAAAAAAAAACGAATGAAACACGTGCCTACCCCGCCTACCTTCTTGTTTGTTTGTCTTTCTTCCTCAATCCACATGTGGTTGTGACGCGCGCTGCTTCTCCGTGACACGTGCAGGGAGGTAATGGGCTTAATTCATGGCCACTAGTTATATGAGGACGCAAATGTGAAGCTACAAGCGGCGTATGCATAAGATATTTTCCGTCATAGACAAGCAACATTGCAAATTAACCGCATTTGCGCACTGAAGTAGTGTAAATAAAAACGGCTTAAAATACATTAAAAGCATAACGGTCCAACCAAAAATTTCATATCTGTTTAAATTAATCGAAGGTACGAATTACCCGAGTTTGAATTATGGCGCGTCTACTATATACGCCAACCATGCGCACTACAGCCGGACATTACAGGTTAAACAGCATCCCTCTACCATGCGGTCGCATATACGTAGGGCAAAAACCGCGATGCGTGAAGGTGCGCTTGCGCGAGTAGCTACGGATCGTAAAGAGCAGGCCCACAGGGAAGCTCAGGCCACGTTGCCGGAAATTCAAAAGCACACCTGACTTTAACGAGACTGTGCTAATAGTAATTTAAATTAATCGCATTTGTGATTGATTGTTTATGAGGTTAACGCGCCAACGCTACACAGGCGACGAGGCGCACCGTAGTGGGGGGCTCCGGATTCATTTTATCTTGGATTTTTTCGTGTGCCGAAACCTGGAACACACGGGCGTTTTCTCTTGAAGGACCCTCTTTCCTGTGCAAATGGTTCGCGAGCCTGACCCCGCCCGACGAAGCGACGCCGACACACAAGGAACAGAAATCACCGGTTTATTCCGGGCAACAGAAAGACTTGCGGGAAAAACATCCCCATAGAACAGAATGGTCACGGGAGCATCGCGACATAAGAAAGCCAAATGCCTTTACTGTGCAAAAAATAAGGCGGCGCTTCCCCTTCACTCAGAATTGTTTCCGAGTCCATTGTCCTAAGCCACACCGTCCATGTCCACCAGGTGCGCCGCTTAGTCTCGGATAGCCAAGTGTCGGGGTTGCGGTTCACGGCCTCTTTCCGCTCCCATGCCTGCGATCCGCTGCGGCCGGGCTGTGTCGTCCAACTCCCCCCACTGCTCTTGTGAGCGCCGCTTTTCGCCACTCGGTTGGTTGTGCGCATGTTCCGGGTTTTAAGCGCAGTACACGTGTTTGTTGCGGCCTCACTGTTCACCGCACACGCGCGCACGGGCTCTTGACGCACTGACGCCGCTATCGGTGTTCGACGCGCGCTCACTGCACTGTTATCACCATCCACGGGCGCACGTAGGGGCCGCGTCCCTACACCGTTTTCGCCTGCATTATAAAAGTGAACGCAGCGGCCGCGAATCGAACCCACGTCCTTGGGCTCAGCAGCACAAGGCCTTAGCCACTGAGCAACCACAGTGGGTGGCTCGCTATGGTGACACTTGCATAAGCAGGCCGACTTTGGGTTTAACGCCCAACGAGGTTGCGTATCCTGCCTCGGAATAATTAAAAATGGCCGCCCGTTGCCTTTCTCTGCCTTTTAGTGTTCTTTTTTACATATTTTGTGGCATCAATTGTCACACAATTGACGGATGTTGCCCATTGTTATCTGTACACAAGGGAACCGGCTGTGTCCCAAATTATTGTCATGTGATCACAGGAAATATGGTTATATGGGCTGTAGACCCATCTATTCATGATGGCGCGCTGTTTGTGCGTACATACGAGTGTTTCTACCAATAAATGTTGGTTTGAGGTAGCGCTTGTCCCTGTGAATTTACTTCGTCCTTGGTCAAGTTTTTCGCACTTTACACGTCTACGCTAAAATAGCTGACGAATGTGGCGTTATTTTTAGCATTCATTGTCTTCTTTATATCTTTAGAACAACCGGCTATTTTGTCTATCGTTTTGGCCCATTATTTTACTCGTCCATCAACCGTTCTGTGAGCATTGAAACCAGATATTTGACGAATTGGGGTGATCAATGTTTTTGCTATAATATGCAAGGGTGGTTTCAAGCCTCTTTTTTTTAAACGTGTTTATCATCGATATATTGAAACAGTGGGAAAAACCTCGCATAAGACTGTTTCGCGATAAATTTCCAACCAAACTTTCCCTTGCCGCCCTCTCCAGTATTTCGGTCCTTCCGCTATCATGCAGAAGAAATAATTTCATTATAAGGAAACCATGAGCTTTGTCATATAGAGCTTAACGGGCAACAAACACCAAACAAAACGAGACGTGTCCTAAGTGTTGAGGCATTCCCTCGTGGTTTACGGTATGCAGCTGCGGCTGGCAGCCATCTGAAGGTTCTCTCTACTAGCGGCAATTTATCGGCAGGCATGTACAAAGTTTGGTTGGTCCATTTACTTCCACATCACTGACACCATACGCTGGCGCGGGAGTAATTCAGCCATTTACCATATTTTGCGGATAGCTCTTTACGAGCGAAGTGTCAAAAACAAGGGACTCGAATCTTAAGCTTGGCGGTTCACGCATATGGTGCTGGTAATGTGGCGAGGTGGAGGGAAACCGTGGGAGCGTGGCCAGAAATTTTACAGCTTTCATCAAAATAAAGAAAATAACTGCAACTTGACAGTGAAGGAGCTCGCACTAGGCCAATCACCTAGAAGAAAAAAAAAGTGGTGTCATGGCAGTACTTTGTTGTTCGTGTAGTCTTCACAAAAGCATAATGACGAAGATTTATCAATATAGGTTCACGCTGCGGAAGGAGGAAACATTTCAGGCAAGGTTGGTCATGTTTTTTTCCCTCGGCGGCTATCATTTTCAGTATAAATGGCGCAATGTTGAGGCCACCGCCCTTCTAAAGTGGCTTCAGCATCAACACGTTTAATGGCACACACATATTTTATATTACACATGTTTTTATGAGTTAATTATTATACACACTAAAACGCACGTGCTGCGTTTTGTAAATAGTCTGTCAAGCGCCTGCCTCCCCTGGAAATGTTGGAGGCTAAAGATTTGGAAACCAATTCAATAAAACATTTTTCGAGCTGCTCAACGAGCTGATACTGTCTGTGCACCGCCGTAAAACATTCACGGCTTTATTTACTTCCAGATCATTGCTTTGTAGTGAAAACGTCGGAAAGATACGTCTCTTAACATTTCTAAACAAAAAAAAATTATGTACTATTCTCGAATCCTTACGATTCGAGAATAGTAAAGGGATCTAACACCGCCTGACATGAAAACAATATTTTCAAGAACACTGCCTTTTGTATCGTATGCATTCCTTCTGCACCACTTGAAAGCGATTCGGGAGTTGGTGTTCCTTTTCTACGTAATCTTTTGGCTTCCGAATACGCTGTCTCGGCACCCTTCTTCATTTTTTAGTGCATACCCCTCCTCTAGAGAAAGGCCATACCTATAGCATTTTTTTCGGCTTCTCAAGCCGACCTCAATCTAATAGCTTCTTTTCCGGAATATGCACTTAGCAGTTTCCCATTATGCGTTGAAGCAGTCGAAGTAACCTGCATTGTAAAGCAAGTACGTCTGGTTCAGTGAACTCAATATTATCCTATGTGGGTTGCCAGAACCCGTAAACTGACGGTGATTTGTTTTTGGAACTGGCTCTTTGTTCAACTGAAAGCTTAAATGCCCAAAACATTATTATTTTGTTTAAGCATGTGAGAATTTTTTAGGATCTAAAACGACTTCGAACATCACAAATATGAAGTAAGAAAAAAATTGTTCATTAGGACGAACACTAAGGCAAACTGGAATCTGGGAAACACTGGGCACTGGCTGCCGATATATCACTTGAAGAAGAGGGCTACCTTGATCACCATAATTTATGGTCCAAGTGAAGACAATACCTTAAAGTTTGTTTTGCAATCATTTGTAATAACAACTAAATTCCACAATTTCGATTACCTGTCACTAGCCCATGGAGCCACCCGTGGTCGATGCGAGTTACACGCGTAAACAATATTTTTCAGTACATGTACGTACGTGCTGCCCTCTCTTCTTTGATTTCTGAAGGTCCAGGATCCTTTGTTTGTCGATAGATGGTGTAAATGTCCAAAAAACCACAAGGTGCGACAGAAAAAAAATATTGTTCGAGGGGCTCAATGGGGGGTATGCCAGCAAATCTAGAACCGAAAATACAACCAGTAGGCAGTGCGTCACCTCAGTCCGTGGTACTATAGTGCCTAGAATATACTGGCTAGTGTGCCGAGGGCGGGCTGCCTACGGGCGCCGGGAGCGATGTACGCGGCTGGCTGCCGCTTGGGGCGCTGCCGTGAGGGAGTGTGGCGTCGTTCGGGCCGGCCGAGCAGATCGCGTTAATTACCTCCGCGCTGCGTAGCAGACGGCAGCGGCAGAACTTAATTTCCATTAAGGCCCGGTACCACTTGCGACGAAAGCGACGGGAATTCTGTCGCGCGACGAACATTGGTCCCGACCATTCGACAAAAAATGATGGTCACGCGACAGAATTCCCGTCGCTTTCGCTCGCGTGAACGGGCCTTTATGCGCGATCTCCACCCCGCATAAAATAAGCTGCTTGTCGCCTGAGCATGCGGTTGATGTTTGACTTCGTTACACTGTGCTTCCGAGTGTATTTAAACGATGTCACTAGGTTTAAAACGTAAGCGCTCGGCATGCAGCTTTGTAATCATTCCGCCTGGCTGATAAATAATAAATACAATTCAACATTTCATAGTTTATTCCACCATACAATGGTAGTTGAACATCGTACAGATGATAAGTACCATTTTCTAAAAAAAAAAAAGATGGGAGAAGTCGTTCGCCTGGTGCTCACATCTCGCGTAAGTTAACGTGTCAGCTGGTGCTTTTGCGAGCGAGGAAGATCGAAGCTTCTGTGGTTTTCTTTAGGTGCGGCCACGTTTTGTTGTCTCCTCGTCCAGCGTCTCGGTGATCTCCCTGCACCGTTTCGCAACCAGCTCGTGCTTACAAAGGCTCGGACCTTTCTTTTCGATAAAACCTTCGGTATGAGGTGCATCGGGTATCCCTCGAATACTGTATAGGGACAGCATCCGGCTTGAGTCGCAGTTAGTCGCGAGGGATCTCGTTCACAACGCCGATCGCTGTTATCTTGAACGAACGCTCAATGCAGTTATCGTCAAAGTGCTTTTCGCATACTACTGGGCCCATTTGGTGTCAGCTTCCTATCCGCTCTCTTGATACGCTTCTCCCACTATACCAACCGTGAAGGGTCAATCGATGCTTTAAAGAGCGACAAGAGTGCACAGGGGAACAAAACACGAGCTTTCCTTTCGCGGCTTATTAACGCTTGCCATAATCTGGAGCTGAAGTCGGCACAGAACTGCTGCGCAACGGCATCGGCATAAAAGTAAAGCACTGTAGGCAAAGACGAGGACGCGGGTTTGATTCCCGGCCGCGCGGCCGCTTTTCTGATGGAGGCGAGAAACAAAAACGCCCGTATGTGAGATCCCCAGGTGGTCAAAATAAAATCCGGAGCACTCCACTACTGCGCGCCTCATCGCCTGAGTTGCGTCTGCGCGCCAATAACCCTACAATCAACAAATCAATACTGTAGGAAAAGAAAGCGCACACACCCACAACCAAACAGCCAGGATATAAAGCATGACACACAATTAATGAGCCAACGCAGCGAGCGAACCAACCGCACCAACACGGAAAACCGCGGCGGAGCGACCGCGGTGGCAGGCTCCGTATAAGCAGCGCCGCCAATCGGCCACCATGGGCATCCATCGCAGACGGCGCCACACCTCCCCATAAGAGAGAGCGGGCCCTCGGCAAACTAGCCAGTATATTCTAGGCACTATAGTGGCATTATCCATGCTGTGGGAAGCATAAGCATTGTGGATATAAAAAATGAAGGTCTCGCATGCACGCGTCGTTTCAACAGCGGAGCTGTTGTGGCAGAGCGTTTCCGTTAGTCCGCCTTAAGTCGTGCGTAATCCAGGGGTAGGAGAAGGTTCCCAAACATACCCGATAGGGGGCGCAGTGGTCTCGCCGTGGGCGGTCTCCATGAAACGGTTCACAGACTACCAATAGAGGGCGCAGGTGCCCTTGTGGTGCCCTTGTGGTCCCAGGGAAGTGCTTTGCTTTTTGAGGCCTAGCAGCAGGTTGCCTGCGAACTAAGAGTTTTGTGAGGAAGTATTCACAAAATGATGGGGTATGTGTGGTCTGCGGAAAAGAAACAGAAACTATGCGGCACATAGTGTTAGAATGTGAGGGTATCCATCCAAATCTACATGAAGGGAATATTGGGCTTTCAGAAAGCCCTAGGATTAAGGGTATCAGAGAGGAAGTTAACTTCATAGGCTGTCGACGGGACGAAAAGAAGATTACAATGCTGGTGGACGAAAGCAGAGAGGGGAATATTGCCTAGGACAGTTACCACCTGTAACAGGTAAAAGAAAGTATTTCGGGCCTAATAGGCTTTAGTGCCTGCCCTAAGCGAGCGCTAGTATTAAACCAAGAGTGTAAAACATGGTTTATTAGTATTTTTTGGTAAGATGACATGTCATCACCCGCTTTAAAGGGAAACCAATAGGAATCATCATCATCATCATCATGCGGGTTCCTCTTCCCTTCCAATAGGGTAGGGGGCCTCCCGCCGCTGACGTTTACCTGAAGTTTCGTTTGGGAGGTGACAGCGCTGCCTTTCTTGAACGCGCCTGTTGACTTTCGAGCGGACGCAAGAGGAGCACAGCCCAGCTGTGTCAGCAGATTTCGCACCGGGAGCAACTGTGTTTATTTTTATTGTTGATGAGCACACGGCTTATTCTACTTTACTTTTTTGTATCACTTGAACTCAGCAATGGTCATTCCTTTGGCGAGAGACGTTCACCGTGGCAGCTTGAGAACTATTTCGGGGACCTGAAACGTACAATAGAATACGCCGTGCTCACTACTACTGAAAATAGCATTCGAAAGGACAATTAACGGGTGCGTTTGAGTATGCTCGGTACCGAAAACTTGAACTCAAAGCTTTTATACCTCACAAAGATTTACCAACTTGTGTCTCAATAAACACAAGCTTATAAGGCTAGGCGGAAGTAGCAAATGTCATGTAACAATAGGAAGTGAAATCTACTAAACAAGCAGGTGACTGAATTTTAAGAACACACCCTGCACTTTCTGGTGTGCATTCAAAACAAACAGGCCTTAAGCGAACGCATTTTTTCAGCAATATATAAAGCGGTAAAAAAAGAAGACAACGTGGTCTCAGTTGTACGATGTAACATGGAGAAATGTCTATTGCTATCACATAACAATTTATTTGAACTTAAGCCACAGGTTACAGTAAGGTGCTGAAACGCTGCATGCACAGAGCCCAAAACGTCAAAACAACGATAATAATTGCTATATTTGCAACAGTTCCCGGCCTAACGGAAAAAACTATACCCATAACGAGAAACCACATTTTATTGCAAAAATTCTGAACTAGATAAATAACTGCGTATTTGAGTTTGTGAAAGGGCACGCGAAAGCACACACTTGTGCATCTTGCGTGCTCTAATCTTAATTCTCGTCAACATAGACAGCGCAGTGCTTTCATAAATATGTACAAACCAGCCAAAAACCAAGCTTAAGCTTCAGTGCACACTAGTTGTATTTTGTCTGAAAAATGAACTTCCCGTACACGGTAAGCTTAGAACTTAGAAATAGACGTTCCCTAGAAATAAATTTAAAAAAAAAACTATATAAAAATGGGAACAAACCTGCACCAGCCGAGCTATAGTAGGTTAATGCCAATGAAGAAATAAATGAACAGGGAGCCGAGGCCCCAAAGTGGTTAAGAAGAAAAGCCAATAAGTTACAAAAAAAGAAGGCTCTTGCTTCGGTCGGCGGAGAACACTGCGTGGTACCCTTCGTTTTCTGCCTGAATGCGTCTTTCCGTAGGACACATGAGGGTGGGCTGGTCTGGTTGCGGAGAGGCTGGAAAGAGGCGTGTCTGGCAGCTTTTTCGCAAAAAAACGGCTTCCTCTTTCCAATGGAAGTGCAGCTGTGGTTTTAGGACGCTACGTCGTGACTGAGGACCTCGCCTGCTGGAGCTGGGCTCCCCAGTGGAAGATGGGGCTTTACTAGTTTTTCGCCACTCACACGAACTGTGTAAAACAGGGCATCACCACGGCCACCCTCAGAAACATGATGCAGTGGTCCTGCCTCCGTACCTCGCTCAGTGCACCCGTCTTTATCCCTGGGATTCCCTCAACACTTACTGCTGAGTGTCTTTGAGCAGCAGCTGTCGGAGTATTTCATAGGGCAGCAACGAAGAAACCAAAAAGAACTATCGAATGGGCTGTCATGCTGTACGTTCAAGGGGTGCTTCACAGGTGAAGCGGAGTAAGCCTATACCAGGCGTGGGGTGCTGTTTTTCGCTCCTAACCTCCTAACTTGATGGGTAAATTCTGCAAAAGGTAAACTTGCTATAAAAACAGATTCCAGCTTGCAGAAAGAACTAATTTATGAAATACATACGCGTACAACGAAGAGGGAATGGTCTAGAAAATCCTCCTCTCGCGCGGCCATTCGTTCATCGGCAAAATAAGACGTTGTCTAAATTAGCGCCTTGGAAAGCATTAGAGCAACCTGCGTTCGGTAACCGTCCGCAACAATGGGCCTTTCATTGCAAGTCGTGCACATGCATCCCCAACGTCCACAGGGACACCGCACTTAAACGGAACAAAGACAGGCTCCCACGGGAGATCCTTGAAGCGCGCTGCCTTCCAGAAAGCGCAGCATACGGGAGCTCACCCTCTCACACCCTTCTAAGGCCTTCTTGAACAAAGTGTCTCAGGTGTGATCGAGTGAGCAAAGCCATGTGCGTTGCTGATTCTCTCTGTAAGCATTGCAGAGTTTTTGCCAAGTTATCAGTATAATTGTTTTTTTTTCGCACACCGGCAGTTCGCAATCAAAAATTAACGCACATACTTTCCCCCTATGGATAACATTTGTAAGTGGCTAGCGCCTCGTGGGCCTGCCTTCTTTTTTAGTCCTCGTCCCTGCACAGCTACAAGTGTGTAGAATAAGCGTGGTTGTGTAGGCATTTTTATTTCAACGGGTGAATGAGTTGCAGTCTTGCTGTAGATGGAGACCCGTATTTAGGTGATACACAGACCACGGATACTTAAATCTTGCGCTACCAATGTTCTCTAACAAGAAACAGCATGCTTGCCTTGTCATGCAGGAAAGTTGCAACCCACCTGAAGTTGTAAAAAATGAAATAAAGCCACTTTTGTTTTCATAAGAGGCATGTAAAATGGTTTAAGTAGGTTCCCTGATATAACAAGGAACCTTAATAATTTCAATTTGGCCTCCTCCGGGAAAGTGTGGAAACGTCGTTCCAACTTTTCGAATTGTGACTAAAACTGGTGCTGATATACAACATGCGATAACTTATTATCAAATGTATCTGGTAATGAACTCTTTTCTTACGGTTAGAGTAATCTATTTTGGAACTTGACGACTTTTGTCGCACATTTAATAGCCACTAACAATTAAGAAGCCCAAAGTTCATTCCGTAGCTCCTGAAGAAAGGTAAAGAAAGCATCCATGGCCATGTTTTGTGCCTGCCCTCTGGAACAGGAAGATATATCGGTTGGCACTTAGGGCGTACAGTCAGTGACTCTGAGGATTAACTGCAAGCCTGCTAGCTAGGCTCGCTAATTAAAGCACGGCCTTATTTTTCCCCGCGAAGAAATTTCTGGATAGCAAAGCACGTGGAATCCTCGAGCCGTGCTTAACGGCAGTCCAAGCAAAACCACAGCGCTGCTGGTGTTCTCGAAGGTTTAGTTTTGGGGCGTCACCCTTCTGGAACACGCAAGGGTGCGTTCACTTTATGGATCTCTCTCCAAGGCTTGCGTATCAAAAGTCCCAGCGGCGAGGTTTTCCCAAACAATGAAGACAAAAAAATCCTCTTAGCAATAGTTTGACCCCTTCAGAGTGGAAATTGCGTCATCCATCTTTCAGCCCCACGTTACTGCAAGACTTGCGTTATATATAATACCACTTTCCGGACAGTAAAGCACAATTAACATAAAAAACACCGGCGCCGCTTCTTTGGCCTGAGTAACTCAAGTGCACAATAAGGCGGAACTGCGACAGAGCTACTTATCTTGGCATGACCACTTCCTTTAAATAACAGGGCTTACACACATAGCTTATGTATATTAAGGGTTTCAAGAGAGGGGAAGGCTACGCTCGGCAGAAAGAGATGTCGAAAATCAAAAATGCAGTCTACTACTGGCTAGTCTACATGTTGTGTGCATTTGTTTGCTTTTACATCCTTAAAATGGCAAGAATTACCTGGACGTCCCTAACCAATCAAGCTACGTTATCAAACTTTTCTCCTGTTACCTGCATTCAACTTTAATAAGTCACGTCATTCTAGTGCCAAATTAGCTGGATTTGCATCGTTATTTCTAAAGTGAGAATTTAATCGTTCACGTTAACGATATGGTTCCTTATGGTTTGAAACTTCTGGTACAAGCTGATAGCTATAACTGGATCCTCGCCTAGCAAATCATTAATAAAGAAACAACATGGACGAAAAAACAGTAAACGTAGAAACCGTCTTGCTAAGAAGCAACACATTAGCAAATTAGAGCAGTGAAAATGAATATGCATGTGTACTCGAGCACATTTTTGGGAATTCTCGATCTTCATTAGGTGAACACATAGAAATAGGTAAAATTGATGGAAGCACATTTCATTACATATCACGTGAATCTGCCATGACATTTCCAAATTTGTTGTGCCCATTCGTGTATTTTGTTGACTTTGCACACTGTCATGCGGTTTAAATATACGATTGAAGTACAATTTATAATGGTTAATAAAAACCCATATGTAATTCGAGACTTTATTATCAACGAAACCATTTTGTTTCAAAAGTAATGGGAGGCTTAGCGCAACGAAGATGAGTACTGTGAAAGGCGACGCCGGATACAGTAAACTGAGTTTATTTCGAAGAGGGCAAGCGTATACCTCGCCTTAGTAGGTGCCCATGGATTTTCTTTGCTGTCCTTTCTTTTTCTTTAGTTTCTGACTGCCACACTATATGATTGACCTATTCGGCATCAACTTAGTTGATGGTAGCGCCTTTCTCGAGTGTACAAGTCCCCGTCTTTTTCCGACAACCGACTTTTCCGCTTACTATCTGCGCAGGCTAGAATTATGCACCTTTCCTCCTCCCCCAAATCTCCCCCTTACACTCCCAAACCAATCCTTCTCCTACACTCCCATTCCCTCTCTCGCATTCCTTTCCTCTACTGAGGAAGTACCCGTGTATAAGGCATGCGAGCCACGCGAGTGTTTGCCCTGAGGAAGGCAAGTCTCTTTCTCAAACTTTGGCAAAATCGTGGTCGCTACCCTGTTTCAAAGTTTTCGGTTTTTCTGTTGATCCCTTCCTCTTCCCAAAATTTTATTTTCTTCCACACACACACACACACACCACACATAGCGTATAGATATTATATATAGATATATACATATAGTCTATATATATCTAATAATATATATATATAACAAGAGAGAAAAAAGGGTTGGCAGTCAAGAAAACTCGAAAAACAAAGGGGAGGATATGGTAGGTCATTGAAACAGATAAAGAATTTGGAAAGACAGAAAGTGAAGAAAAATGCCCGCCAGGTGGGATCCGAACCCACGACCTCCAGAATACCGGTCTGGTGCGATAACCCCTACGCTACCGGCGGGGCTATTTTCCCCTTCACTTTCTGGCGTATTCATGTCAATGTAATATTTTCCTGTGCTTGGGGGAGGTAGCCAGCGCCACTCCGACTTCTCGGGGTGAAGGGGACCTTCTTTTTAACTACCCGGCCGTGACTCGAGTATCTAGACATGTCGAGAGTGGTCGACGAGCGTTGAACCTCTAACTCCTATGCCAGACCGAGAACTGGTAGTCTGCAGGGTGCCATAGGAGCTTAAGAGGGTTAAGCTCGTACCACTTTTGACATGTCGTCACTCGAGTCACGGCCCGAGGTTAAAAAAGGTCCACTTCACCCCAAAGTCGATGGCTGGTACCAAACACAGTATAATATTATGACATAATACCAAAATGAAGGAAAAAAATGGCCTCCCGAGTACGGTTACAGAGACTGTATTCGGAGGTCGTGGGTTCCTAGGGGCATTTTTTTCAGCTTTCCAAATTCTTTACTCTAATGACGACCTTCCACCCTTTTTCCGAGTTTTTTTGACTGCCAACTTATTTGTTTTATCAATGACCCCATTTCCTATTCGATCGCTCTTTCAAATTATAATTGTATATATATATTGATATATATATATATATATATATATTATATCCACCTCACAGTGTGCGTACCAATACGCGTTTGAAGTGTGAGCTTCATAATGAAGCAATGAAATAGCGAGAATCAATTTACAAAGCACAACTGCCAGCAAAACACTGATGTGATAGTGGGCAGCAAGTTCGCGCCGCCTTGTCGCTTGTCCAAATTTAAAGTTCGTCATTGCTTGTGTACATCAATTTTCTATATAGTATGCATACATTTATATATATAAAGAAAAGTAATTCGTACAGTAAAAGCACGATGCGCAACGTTTTAGCGAGATTGCCTTCTCAGCAAGTCTTTTGCTAAACGTTGCCACATTGTTCGTTTTACCTAGTTCGAAGTTTCTATTTTTTCTTATATTAAAGTTATGTTCTGATATTATATATTATATTTTATATAATATATATATATATATATATATAGATAATGGATTGGGGACGACTTTATTTCACTACCGTGCCAGAAGAACAATCAGGTAACGAGGTTGGCGTCTGAAAACACGAAGATATAATGGTGTGAGCAACAAGACGCGACAGAAACCGATGCACATTGGCAGTCATATCGGCATGATGATAGGGGAATTCAGTCGCGTTACAATATTATAGATTATGTAAATCGAAGATATGATTAGATAGGTATGACCATATCAATGCATGAATGAATAAATAATCTGAGGCCATTTAGCACAAGTCATAATACTGGCTTCGGGACTTATTAAGTTTGACTGAACATTCAAGATTCACGATCGTGGAAATAATTCGAAGTATATCTATTTGTGCTATTCCTGAGAATAAGGATCACTTAACTATAATATATATATATATATATATATATATATATATATGTGTGTGTGTGTGTGTGTGTGTGTGTGTGGTGTGTGTGTTTGGTGTGTGTAGTATGTCTTTATGCATAGGCATAAACTCAGCCGGCCATTGCACGCATGTTCCTTGTCTGGGTTAATCTTTCACCCGTGTCCACAGTGTCAGGTGCGGCAATTTTGTGTTTCCAATATTTTAAATACACACCTACGCAGTTCACACTCTCTGCTCTCCCTAAGCTTAGACACAATAACGGGGGGTTTCAAATGACAGAAATCTAACACATTTATGTTTTTCTTGCATACCAGGTGTATATTTTGTGTTCTTTTTAATCTCTATGGAATGTGGTCTTCCGTCAGCCTTTAACGATAATCCGTTGGTGTATTTAAAAAAATGATGTAATTGTCAAATTTTACCGTCTCTTGTTCGTGTAAGTGTAAAGACGTGAATACTTATTGCACTCCATACACGAGGCGAGTAAATAGTGTACCCTATATAACAAGGGTAACGTCCCTAAACCTAGGGAATTACTTTCTGAAAGTTAATTGTTGGTGCAGAATTCTTGTTGAGACCATCTTCAATGAAACAGTAAAAAGCTAAGCTCCCCCCCGTACCCAGGAATGGAATTTTCCCGTCATCTGAATAATTCTCTCAACGCGGTGAAAGCCGTTAGTGCAGACCATTTGATGTTCCGCGAGCTCATCAACGTCAGACTACCGTTTTGGAGGCTAATGCGCGTTTCCATCAGCCCTATCATTACGCATTTACCAAGGCCACGAAGATGCTCTCCTCGAACTTTAGGCGGGGCACCACGCGAGCGACAACGGTCATATATATTATTAAACTATGCTCCCGCTCGCCTCTCCACAGCCGTGCTATTTCCTCGACAACGGTAACGTGCTGTTTCTAATGCATAATCCAGCGCTGAAAATAAATACGCAGAACAAAAAACAAGGCTTGGAGCGTATCAGAAAAACTAAGCAGGAGAAGCTACAGCACACAATAGCAAGCAACAGCCAAGCCAGAGTCATGCGGGGCTGAAATATTGATTCGCACACCTGCGATAGAGTTTGGGGAACAGCCACTTTACTCTACATTTTTGTTGGGATATTTTACACTGGTAAATGAAATATGGCCATCTTAATACCTTGTTCGATGTTCTACATGCCGGTGTTGCTACCAATATTACAGGAAGACTGCTGTCGTACAACGTTCATGTCGGCATACGTAAACGCTAGTGAGTTATCTAAATAAAAGAACAACAGCTACCTAAGGCATCGCGAATTCATAGACCTATTTTACCACCCACAATGAAAAAGTTGCGTTCTTACTTGTGAAAATAAAGCCAAAACATAATTTCGTTTAATATACGCAATTCTCTTAAAAGCACGTCATTTCGCAGGCACTTTCATGTCGAAGCTGTTATGCGCATGTCGGTGAGAATGTCGACGATACAGTCGGGGAGAGATACGAACACAATAATTCCTTCCTCTCCTTACACTAAGTTGGGATGGTAGGGGCTTCGATTTCTATTCTTAAGATTGGCGGTGGTGTCTCAGTCTAGTCCACTGCCAAGTTGTCTTTAACTATCACCTATAACGAGAAACATAACGCCTAGGTCACCTTCACAACCTCCTCCGTTTTCCATTAGGGGCAGTATATTTTGAGTCATTATAGACCTTCACACAGCCATCATTTCCTAAGATCTGAGATATCACTACACACAATTTCCTGCATATTTCCAGCGGCCAAGCTGGATAGCTACGGAATATTACATCTTCACACAGAAGTTTTGTGCATTCGAAAACAGCGCGATATGCCACCGCATGCACTGCATAACAAGGCTCTGCATACTGTCGAGGGGAGGTCATATAATGTTATACATTTTACTTCGAATGCAGTAGTTAACTATGTCGTTAAAAAATCCGGCTTACATTGCACGCAAAGGCCGACGGATGGTACACGGAACGGACCGGGACGGCCTAAAAAATATGCCCTACAGATCAAACGATAAAAAACGGCCAGTCAATGTACGAAACGGCGCCACATATCTCAGTGAAGTTAGTTTCTAAACAAACTAATTTAGCTGACCAAAAAGTATATTTACATTTGACGCTGAGTGGATTCCAACTAGCGTACTCCGGAATGCGATGTCGAAACGGAACAAACGGACATCCACCGTTCGATGATTTCAGCTGAATATATGTGAACCTATTGAATGGGTTGGGACTTCAGACTTAGATACTAGTGTTCGAAGCATGTACTCAGCACGCCAAGACCAATTTTAGCATTGTAATTGCACAAGTAGCACTTAGGTGAGAATAAGAGCAGGGTATTGTTTAGATAGCAAGTGTGATTGGTTAAGTACTCAAAATGAAAAAAAAATAGGTCGCCTACGTCAATTATATCGTAAATATTCCCTTATCCCCTGATGTTATTTACGCGGACGACACAAACGTTTTCTCGTCAGGACCATAGCTTGCACTGCTACAATCGGAAGCCAACGCTTCGCCTAATGAATTTATTATATGGCTAAATATGATAAAACTGCGCTCAATGTGACATAAACGAAATTTATGATCTTTTCTCCGAAAAAAGAACCCATCCTTCATAATTTCAAACTACAGATTAAGCATTCCAGACTTACATTCACAAGTACTTGTCGGTTCCTTAGGGTTGTTTCAAATCCGACCTAAACTGGTCGGACTATGTCAATCATGTCTGTTTGAAGATGTACTGGTCAAACGTTCTGATGTACCCACTCAGACAAATCTTACCAATTTGGTTGAAGAAACAATTGTATTATTCACCTAATCATTCACTACCTTTGTATTGCCAATTAGTATAAAAATTAGGTAATAAAACTGACTCAGGTTCGGCTGCAGTACCTTCAAAGGACAGCTTAACGACTCGTACTCCCGATATCTCAAACAAAAAAGGCCATCTTCAGACTTAAAATTTTACCCTTTGCTGAACTCTGTAGTTTCTTCTTAGCAATTTGTCTTTATCAACAAATTAAAAATAACTTTGCCATCGTCGTTGACAAATATGTAAAATCAGGGGTAGTATACATTTTACGTACGAACTATTTAGTCGGACCTAGACCCCGGAAAATCTACCCTAGCCAAACTATACAGGATCAAATTGCATCTCTCTGTACCAGCCATTCTTCCGTAATTGATGAAGTTCATAAATATAAAACTATCTGGAAATATAAAAGGAAAATAAAGCTCCTGCTGCTAGATACACCCGGTCTTAACTGTTTTTCTGCGTGTTGAACATTGTATGTCATAACCAATTTATTGTACTGTGCATCACCTATGTTAACTGTTTATCTTGTAAAAACATACAATTGTAACAATCTATTGTTTAGACATGGGATTAGCTTCCATTGCGAATGTAATAAACATATATTGAATTCTATACCAAGTGTGCTGCTTGTTTTCCTTTCATCATTTATTCGAAGTGTTAATTTTTTTGTTCTAGTGCAGAGTTTTTGCACTGTTCTGTTTTCTTTGATTCCATACAGTGCTTTCCGGTTCACTCGGTTACGCCGACAACGCGGCTAAGCCCAGAGACGGCCGCCATAGGGCTGCTCCTTAAAAAGAGGGAGGGTGAAGATCAGTGTCACTATATAAAGAAGCAGAGTAGCGCCACTGAGGCACGCAAGTGAGCAACGGCGGCCGTTTTGGTGTTTATCAGTGTTTCGAGATAGCCGCAACTATGGCCTTGCTGCTAACTTCGACCGGGTCGTTTGTAATCACAACTGCCGAAGATGCAGCAAAAGGGCTTTTTCGGACACGCTTCTGCTGCTGAAATGCTGTTGCACGTGTTATGTTTGATTCGCGTTCGGAACGACGTCAGTCACGCGCAGCCACAGACCAGGAGGGCATGCTAAGACTACCAGAGCTGACCGACTAAAACGCATAAACGACCATATCGTGGAGTCCATGAGCCGTCACAGTGTAAACAAATGTCACGTGATCTTAACTGACCAATGATCATGGCGGCGGCACAAAACAATAGGAGAATAGAGTGCCGATACTCTTTAAATTACGTGGCACTAGTCCCGAGAATATTCAAAACGCTTTCTTAAAAAGATACGCTGAAACATAGCAAAATATTTGGCCTTGAATTTCAGTATATCATGGTCCACAGCTACGTTACCGAAAGACCAGAAAACTCCCAAAAGTAGGTCTCTGTGACGCCGAAATAAACTTTAGACCAATTTTTTTACCTTGATCAGTAAGAAAGCGTCTTAAGCACATTATTCGAAAGCACATAAGTACACACCTACAACGTAAACAAATCTTATCAGCTTGCCAACACGGTTTTTTTCAGGGACTATCGAGAGTAACGCGACTTGTGAACTAACGCACGACATATCTCTACGCATAAACCACGAAAATTAGGCCTAAGTTCTCTTCTCGCACCTTTCGAAGGCGTTCGTTCGGGTACCACACAATAAGCTATTAAAAAAAACTTGAATGGGTTATTGGCGACGACGACATAAACTCGCTGGATAAAAGATTAGCCTTATCATACCGCTTCCAATCAGTAGAATACAATGGCAAATTGGCGACATTACACATGCCACATCCGGAGTTCCTAACGTTTGAGGCCTGGTCTCAATCCTATTTCTGATTAGATAAATGACCCTACCTTCCAGTATTGCAGCCAGCAATTCGATTATTTGCGGAATTTTGTGTATTTACCGGAAAATAGTACCATGAAGACTATCAGATATCACACTCTGCACTAAGCTCCGTTCATTTTACTGGTGTAGTGACAGGCAAATGTCCCTGAATTTAAGAAAAATGGGCTCCTTTATCAATAGCGAGAAGTAAAAACAGGTACCAACACATTAATAACATAAATAACAGTCCTATAAACCGGGTGCACAAGCACAAATACTTGTGCCTGATTGTCACACGAGACTTCAGATGGAAGACCCACATAAGTCATATCGCATCGGCTGCCTTAGGAGGGCTGTTTTGCCTCAGAACACGCCTTCGATCAGGAACGCTAGAGATAAAACAATTAGCTACAACGGTTTTCTGAGACCCTCACCCGAATATTTTTAGATGATCGGGCTCCCGTGGCAATAAAGTTCACAGTATTGAACTAGAGCGAGTACAACAACAAACAATCACTGCATTTATAGTCGGTAAAACACAACTACCTCACCGACGGAACTACTGAGGAATGCAGGAATCCTCACCCTACCGAATCATCTAAAAATAGCGCGTTAAAATTATTGTACAACTCCTTCAGAAAAATCTAACCCTGATATTTACAGTATGTCAGTAGCCATCAAAACGAGTCCGACGCAGCATAATAAGGGTATCGTTTAAACAATCCAATTATCGCAGTGATTGCTCTAAATATGCCTTCTTCGTAAACAGAGTGCAACGGTATGCCCTTGTAGAGTGCTGGTAGTGCATCCATGAAGCAATTCGTAAGACTAGATGAAAAACACCTACAGCCGGTAAAACGCTTGTCTATAACAGCGTTTTCGACTTCAACCAGCTACATCCGAAAACTGCCGAAACATACTCGTTCCAAACATGTCGGAGGCAAAAGCGAAGGGCTAAGGCTTCAGAATTCCGCAGTAGTTTTATTCAAATCCCGCTCCGGCAGGGCAGGATAGGGCTGAGAGTACGAACGCTGTGTTATAGACAAGCCTTTTACCGGCTGTACATGAAGTAAGCTTACCAAAACAACTCCGCGCAGAGTCTCCAGAGTGAAGTTAAGTATTTAGTCAAGCGCGTCTACATGGTTGCCTTCTTTCTTTCTAGCTCACTTCCGATGTTTACTATTACTAAGTATCCTCGTGATAACAATGTTCCGCTGAAAATGTCTCGTTTAGTTTGGTCTTAAAGTGCTGCTGTAGAAAATAATAGCCAATTTCTGCTTGTTTCAAGCACCCTTGAATTTAGATAGGTTTATTGCTTTGTTTCTATAACATTGTTTAAACTTGACGCGTGCGCTTTCATATTTGGTATTTTAACCTACGCTTATCACGATGGAAACCTGACTCGAATCCCGAAAGGTTTGGATGAATAAAAGTGTGCTTAGTGGAACACGACCGTGGAGGTTGGGGTCGGATATAGCTGAAAAACCGGGTTAAATCATTCACCTTTAGTATGAACGACAACCAAGTTTGTATTCAGTGTATTTTAAACATCTGTATCCGCCTGTTTGCAAAAATATCAAGTGGTGGTTACGGCGTTTTAAAAGAAACAAATATGTTACGCGTGTCACTTCCGCCATATCTTCGTCCTCGTGAAAATGCCGTACGTTACACGATTCGCCATTCTTCCTTATTTTTATTCGCATTTTTAACTTTACTTTGCGTACTTTTTTGTTCATTATTGCGTTTTGGGCCGAGACGTAGAAGATGCATATTTTTTAGTTCGTCAGATCATTTTTGTGATTTTTTATTTCTTCGTTTTTCAATAATGTGGGAGACCAATTATCTCCATTAGCGCTATGCCCAGATTGAAGGTGTCACTTCCATCAAATATTCTTTTTTGAGGTAGGGCACTAAACGGTCAGGGCGGCGGGGGGCGCAAGAGGGGGGGTACTTTCCAAAGAATGCTACCCATTAATAAAAAGTTTCTGAATGTTGTTTAACTTGAGTGTTTTTGCAGTTCGCAAAAAAAGGTCTTATTTTGCGTTGGGTCTCCCCAACCTCCGCTCATGAGTTAGTTCTTTCAAACTGCGTCCTGCTTCGGAGAGACACTGCGCAGAAATATGACATCATGGACTCTTGCACACTTCAAGGTTATGGTACCTTTTTTTTAATCGCACCGCGCAGCTCTATGCTCCCGCTGAGTAGTTCTTGCTTCAATGTTTCCAAATAAACTCTGAGCACCGCATCAGCTTTTTAGTTATCTGACAGATCTTTTGAAGCACCCGAAATTACTGCATTTCATAGCTTGGAACCTGCGAGATGTGTCGAAGAGCCAAGAAAGTGTCCAAGCGGACGTGCTCGGAGGGGTCTCTTTAGTTGCAGATTTTAACCAATTTTAACTACTGATTTTTTCAAAGTGCATAGCCAGTGTTTTGCGCGATAAATGATGGTTGTTTTGGATGGATGTTTTTCACCATGTCTTTGTCATTGACCTCCACTTGCATTCAAGCTATCTTAATGTCAGGACGTTTTTTTTTCACAGTTTCGTTTGCGTGGAGATGGTTGTTGAATTGTTTGTTCGAAGCTATTTTTTTATCCAGACGTCAAGCGTCTTCTCTGCTGCGGAAGATCAGAGAATGAGTACGGCTCTCAGTGCTCTGTCTGTCCGTAATTTGTTTCTCCAGAAGTTTTGTATTTTATCTTGTAAATGCGGTGTTCGCTGAAGCTCATTTGAGAATCGCTTTCAGGTTCACTCTCAGTGTTTGATGTCTGAGATACGGGCGGGATCTTTTGAACCCCTCTGGTCTCCTTGAAACTTACAGGTTTATTGGCAGGGTTAACCCATCTTTTTTATCGTCGGTACGCCTTTGATGAAGGTGGAAGTTTGTTTTAACATGCTAATCTAATCACCCTTTTCGGCCACCCGCTCTGTTAGGGCTTTCATTATTTTTTGTTCGCTAATGTGTGGCGAAACGGGTGTAGTGCTTGTTTTAGACTTTATTCGGCGCCAATTCTTCCACCAAAGCACCTTTCCGATAGGAGAAAATATTGAGTGCTTCCATGTCGGGCATTGCTTTCCTGCAAGAACTGTTGTTGTCTTATGGAAGTGGCAATCTTTTGGCTGCAATTGCTTCGCCTATCAATAACAATTAACGAAGCCGTTCTTTCCCTTGCACTTGAGAACATGACGCTGTTCTATCGTAGTTCGTCGTTTTATGGAATTCACGTCACTGCTTCTCACCTATGAACACACATAGAAGGCGTAATTAGATATCATGCAGAAGGGCTTCTCCAGCGCACGTATTTAAAAAGACCGCGCACCTAATGTAGACAGTGTCGGCATTTATGGCCAACAGCATAACACATCAACCGGATAAATAACAAGGTTTTGAGAAGGAGGTATAAGATACCAATTTATTGTATTCAATGTGTGAAGAAAAAGCGCACAGATCAAACACGTTTTAAACCATTTACAAATATACTAGGTAGTCATGGTGGGTGCCAAATGCACTGCATGAAAAACAATTGGGAATATTCTCAATGGACGTTTTCCCGGCGTAGCTGTAATTAGTGCAATGCAAGCAGGTAGGGCCACAATTTTGCACTCGCTGAAACTGAATAATTTTGGCCATGTTAATGAAATGAACGTTTTTTGTAGTGCACTCAACTGGACAGTTAAACAAAATTTCTTCAATTCACAATAAAGCTCCCGTTAGAAATCCACACACGTAGGAGGTACGTTATATATTTGTAACATTATTCAGTAATACAATATTTATGGGTGCACTAAGGACAGCAGGTGTAAGATCGGCGAGACGTTTGGTGCAATTGGGTGAAGCGGTAAAAGCAGAAAATTATAGCCAGAACTGTTCAGCCTGTGGGGTATTTAAATACCGAAAACCAGAGATAATATGCCAGGTTTTGAAAAATCTCAAATGTTCCAACGCCCGTTGGGTGCATGCACGTATTCTGCAACGACTTGAGAACTGGCCGTTTTTCTGTATGCGGCCTTTGAGTCCCTTGTACGATGGTTTGTACTTCAGCTTGCGTCATATCTTGTGTAGTCATTTATTTTCAGAAAAATTTTCTTAGCAATCAAAAACACAATGAAAATATCACGACTGAAAAGCCCTAAAGAAAGCAGACAAGCCACCTTATTCCTGATTGTAGGCTGCTCTAACACATAACTAGGAGCAGGCTTTGATATGACGGCAGAAAAGAAAAAAATTAAACTTGGAATAAAAACCGGCAAAAAAGTCCAAACGTTTCAAAGTGCCTGTATATTGCATGCTTGTACGGCTCGCCTGCGGAGCCGACGAGTGGCAGCCTGCAAGTTTACCTGCCATGATGGTAAAAACAGCGCCTTTATTTTTCTTGAAACCCACTGTTTCTCATCCTGAAACAATCATAACCCTGTGGTGCGCGAAGGCCGGTGTCAAACGGGGATCCCCTTAAAGTCCTTCTGATTTGTCTCTACAAAGCGCCACTTTTTATATGCTCTAAATTAACGACCTTCATTGCAAACGTTTGCTTTTTGTGTGCGAAACACGGGGTTTCATAACTTAAGATGACTGGATGCCCTGCATAACGCGTTCAAGGTTAAAGATGTACTCGCAGCTATACGTATAAGTTTAGTTTTTATCATAAAGCCGCGGAAAAAATATAGAACGCCAAACGTGTTGGCTAAGACGTTGTGTTACCTACAAGCAAATTACGACCAGGAAGACAGTCAAACAAAGATCGGGAATCATATGGCAATTTTGGACACATTCATAACTGTTAAGCAAACACATCTCTGTGAGACAAGCACCCTAAATTATGTAGCCTCTTGTTGGCATGGTTGCTGTCTGGTAACGTTTATTCACCATTAGGACATGAATTGAAAAAAGCAGCCATCGCGGAGCCTTAAAATAGTCGTTAATCAGCTGATGCATCTTTTCTCGACCCCCAAAGCCCCAAAGCAACAACTTCTGGGGCACAATTCTACGAATGACTTGGCTCTATACACGGACCATTTTATACGAACCTTTAGAATCATAGACGGTTTACAAAGTGGCTGGATAAATCAAGTCAGTTTCGTCACTGTAGCTGATTTGGTAATTGTGCTCTTGCTTTGAAGAAGCAATAGAAAATTCTGAAGAATTTTGAGGGAACGCAAGACCCTATAGACGACAGAAAATGTTCCTACTCAATCGCCCACATTTCAGTAGCGCCCTTCTGAATTTGGGGTTGTGACCGGCGACACTGCGATGCGTCTTCGAACACATTCCAACCCTATTGTGCTCTGCATACGGCTTGTTAACGTTAGTAGCGTGTCTGTCCTTTCCTGCCGTTCAGAGGGCATCTTGATTCTTCGCCTGCCTGATTCCCTTCCTTGCTTGATTGATTGCATGCTGTGTTGTATATGGCCTTAACCACGTCTTTCTACCTGAATTGTTTTTTTTTTCGGTAGGCAGAAGATTAAACTCTATTCTTATGAACTCAGTATTCTTTTGGAAAAGCAGTTCTTCTTTGCTCTGTATCTAGGCGGTAAAAAGTGTAAAAACAATGTGCTTATTTGCAAATGGACGAAAAATATAGAGAATAAAACGGTACCCTCCCACCAGATGACACGCTAAGACCCGTTGGAAACCAGCGGACAGCTCTCAGCAGCCCTTTCATAGATAAAAGGGACTCTGGTGACAACAGAAGTGACATCACCACAGTAATCAGGCCTAAGTGAACCATATACATTTCGCTCTAAAACCATTTCCCTCGCCATGAACTTCACCGTCAAACGCCCAAGCGTACACCGTTATATGCCTATTTTCAATAAACAATAATACCTTATTGCAGAACTGAGAACAAAACATTCCGTAGCCAAAATAATAATAAATCAGTGTAACCCATCACGGAAAAGTTGCGAACAAATACCAACCAAATACCAATAAAATCACGCAATCCGATTCGGAGCATACATACATGCTGAAACGGAAGCATTACATGTGGTTATTTCACATCAGGGGTAAACGAACTAGCACTTACCAAGGGAAACAATTCTTTAGACCAGCGGGAAAGACCGACATAGTTCGAAACACCCTTTTTAAGGCGCAGGTAAAACGACGACAGACAAATGATATCGACCCTCGTGACGCCTACGCCAGAATGAACTCTCACGTCCCGAAAACGAACCGCTATTAGCGGTGCGCTGTGACGATTAAGCGGCTTCCAGAGCGAACGTGCGTAGTTGCCCCAATTCTTAGGGGCCATACTTGGGCCTCCGCCTCCGGCACAATGTAATTGCCTTGTAGGATGAGCATTAGCAAGAAAGCGAAAATCTCGTGATCATAATTTTTTTGTGGGTGATATATTGGGCTTTTATTTTTACTAGACTGGAACCGTGATTCAGGCTGCGTGATACCTTGACCACGGCAGGAAGGAAAGCGCCCTCCGGAAACATTAACTCCGTGTTCTGTCGCTCCTTCTCTAAGAGTCTTGGTTCTTTTGTTTGGCTCAGACCACGGTGAATAACCAGACAATGGTATTCTGAGCTGAGGTATAACACTACGTTTTGGCTTTTACTGCCCATACAATCACAGAAAACGGAATTGTAGCCCGAAAGTTTTATTCTACGAGAGAACATAAAGGTATGAGACACTAGGCACGGCTGGTAGCTAAATTATGATATAGCAAGGATATAGTTTCTAGTGCAAAATGTGTACTGGGAGTGTTTCATAAACACGGGCGTAGTCGCGCAAAGGTGAGAGGCTACTCCCTCACATGAATAAAATTGGTGCTAAAAAAAAAAAATAACGGTGCAAAAGGTTATGTCTCGTCAGGAGGAGCGAAGTGGTTGTAGGCATTCTTTAATAAATGAGGAAATATTTTCCCTCGCTCATTGGGGAGTTAAGACTTTACAAAATAAACAGATGTCTCCTTCAAAACGCCTTGCATACATCGTGAAGGTTGTAGCTTTGTGAGTTCTAAATTATTTGTCAGCCAAAAAATTGTACTTAGCAATGAATGTGTGGAACGCTGAATAAGTTGTTTAGATGTTGGGTATTTTAAATTACTCTGAAAACCAAGCGACGCTGTTAGAAAAAACGGGCCTACACACTGCCCTAGAACTAGGTGTAAGAAGCAAGACATATTTCCCTAGATATGTTTCTAAAGGCGAACAACTTTCATGAACCTTAGGGTTTCACGGCAGAACGCCGGACATGTGCTGATAATTTAAGTTCCGTTTGAAGACAAGAATGCTCAGCAGATATATAACTGAAGACAAAAATGTCGAGGAACCATTATCGAAAAGGTCAAAACACTGTCAAGATCAAAATTTGTTATTCCAAGCACACTGCAAGACGCGTTTTCTATTTTTTATAAGTCTAACTTCACCAAGGCAGTGATATACGGGCATGAAATTTAATGCCAGTGTTAACCTTCCCTGGGATACACACGTGGCGCAAGAATTTCACGAGGCCTGGTTGAAATTATACTAAGACATATTACACACACAAGGAGTATAACTAATTTCGTGTAAATATATGGCATTCATCGCAATTATTATTGTACACAAAGCATCTCCCGTTAAGGTATTAAGAAAAAATTGTCCTGTGCCGCACTACAACGCACCCGTTGGTTATTTATTACCAAGGATGCCTCGGGACGTCCTGTTTTGTTATTCCCCGCCAAATGAGTCCCAAGGTTCTATCGAACATGCAGATTAGGGGGAGTGGTTTTAAAATCTTTAATGTAGTGCACATGACGTTGAGTGCCAATCATGGAGTTCGGGTATTTTCGCAGTCATACGTACGTACTCAACAACATTCCATGCCTTCTCTAGGAACGGATGCCCTATTCGGTATACTTTTTCTCGAAAACATCGCCTATTTTCAACAGGCAAAGTAGAATAGTAACATTAATTGCATTAAAACGTGGTAGAACAGCCACACTCTCCAATTATAAAAATTGCTCCTGATGAATAGTCATAGTTTTCACCAAAACAAAACAACAACACTTCTATTCACTTGGTTTTATTGAACGTTTTATTTTTCAAAATTTTTAAAGATTCTACCACTCCGGTCCCTCGGCAGTTTTGTCCCTGTGTTTCGTCAATATGACGCAACCAGAACGTACAAAGTAAGCAAAACCGTTTTCTCGGCTGATTTCAAATTTCGCGGGGCATTTTTATTCACTTTAACCACAGGGTAAACCGGCAACTTTATGTTCGAAAGCGGGAAAACAAGCAAACGCATTAAGACCGTTTGCAGCCACCTCTACAAAATGCGGCAATGAAGTAACACGTGCACTCGTTTTTGATGTCATTTTAAGCTACGTCATTTTAAGCTACTTGTTACTGCCCAATCTAGGTTTTACGCTTAGTTTGTGATTGTGGCGGAGACATTTATGTTGCACAAACGCACCCGAAGTTCGCTAAATTCACCAGGAGGACAGGCGCATCGCCACTGGGAGCGTTATCAAAATAGCCACGGGTGGGTGAAAAACTCAGTGTTTAATCCACTCAAAATATTATTCGACAATGTTTACCTCTCTCCGTTCGTGCTCAATACTCCCTCACTTGATACAGCACAAATCCTCGCTACGCTGGACAAGAGTCATCAAAATAAGCATAAAAACGGGTCCTCCGATGCGTCGTGCAGTTAAGGAATCACAGCGCATTAGATGAATTTATCGATGAGTGTCTATTGGCGAATAATAACGATGAGAATGCGATCTCCTTAGCAGTATTTTTAACCAACCGTTTATGGTGAAATTCCTATTATTAAGCTAAAATCAAGCACTGTATTTCTATTTAGGTTTAGAAGTTCAGACGAAAATAAACTGTTTTCACTATAGCTTTCCTTGGCCTTATCATCTGGCACATCAAGAACCTAAATAATTAAAGCCGGCATCTAAGTAAAGCCGGTATCATAAATAAAGCCGGTATTTAAAATAAATTATGCACTTTAACATTTGGAAGTCAACTAAGGGTTACAATACAAAGAAGCGGAGGTAAATAAAACAAACTCCTGATATCCATTTTGCCGAGAAAAAGCGAGATGTTTCTGTCGCAGAAGGCGTCGCCTATTGGTGCTACAAAAATTTTCATGCAACCTCCAAGCCCGAGCAATTGCACTGTTCAGAGGAAAGCCTGCCCACACACAAGCACGCCAGTCCTTGTTGCGGTCGTAAGGCGTAGAACCTTGTTTGAACTAGACGAAACTTCAAAGTGGCATGCCAGAGGCATAAGGCTGCGACTAAAGACAAATCTGGGCCGCGCGCTTGCTTGACGTTATCGTGTTTCCGCTGCGAGGGCTCTTCTCGCGGGAGCGAAAAATTGTTCGCGGTGATAAATGAATGTAACCCGCCATACGCTGCTGCGTGAAGCATGCGCCAACACTGGCGTCCCTTCTCTCGTCGTTTTACTTGTAACTGAACCAACACTTTTCCTGGAAACACGGCGGTTAAGCTGACGATGCGTGCTTGGTAGGGCGTTCCGCAAGGCAGCGTTTCTGCCAGTTGTGCTTGAGGGACGCACATTTTGGGCTTCCTTAAACAGAGCCATTAGAAAAATGCAATCCAAATCGCGGTGAACGCGCGAATGTGCCGAGGCGGTTTTTACGTCAATAGTTCAGTGGCCGTGTTCTCTATTGGTCCCACGGAAATGCCTTGTTTAAACCACGTAGATTTGCTCATTTCAAGTTGGTTTTGTAAAAAAGGCTCGCTCCTTTCCTGTACTTGCGTTTCATCAGACTGATACGAAAACAGTGTGGCATTGCTTTCTTAAGGCTTTCGGAGCTTTTAGCGTTAATGTTAGTTTTAAGAATGGAGTGAAAAATTGTGTCACAGAATATTGCACAATATATACATTAGTGCGCTAATTATATATACAGTTGCGCTGTCACGCATACAATTTATTATAAATAAGGCCGAGTTTTTCAAAAGTTGTTTGCACTTTCTCTAAAGCGCCTGCTTGGAATGGACGGACACCGAACCTCCAACTCGCGCTTCCATAATGTTGCCATTAGCAAACTAAGCAATCGTATTTACTGCCGACACTCATGTTCACTGACATTGCTAGAGCAAAACGGAAAAATCCATGCAGTTCCACGCAACGTGAACACTGTCGGAAGAGCTGAGGAGGGAGTTTCACTTGTGTTATTGTTCTTAGCACCTGGTGTTCACCTTCTCTTTATGTGTGAGCTTTCAGCTATGCCGGACGAAGCTGGGGATTTTCCTCTCTCGTGCACTCTTGGCTTCTGTTCAACGTTGCTCACAGATAAATCGGCCCTCCGGCGTCGCTGTCTTTAGCGACAAGCGCCCGCTCTCGTTCGACCCGTGACAACTGTTCTGCATCCGTGGCGGGAAATACCGGTTCCTTGTTTGTAGGGTATATTCCGAGAGGCTGTGGCGTGCTCTCGTGACTAATTTCAATATCTGCATGGGCATGCGATGCCCAACGACATTGGACGGGCGACATCCTGGGCCCCTGAAGTGAGCCGCACCTAAAATGGTGTTTTTGAAAAGATCGCATAGGATTTCTGTACCTAATGGATCCTCAATAGTCAATTGTTCTCAGAACTCTACATGGCGAAGGGCTCGTGACTAACATAAATTACCGTTGCATTTTTACCACGAGCACCCTTCTCGGTGTGTGAGAATTGAGTCAGTTGTAAATCACCAATGCGGGAAAAGTGCTTGGAGGAGAAAATTTTCAGTAAGTATTTAAATAATACGTTTAAGTACAGGAAGTGAGGCCGCTAACTTTTCAGCGATATTGCCTTATTCAACTCCTTATTCAGCGATATTGCCAGTTACAGAATTGCGAACCCCGGATGCAAATACTTATGTTGTAGCTTTTTTTTTAGATGAACGACAGTGCCTGCTTACAACCAACCTCTGACTTCAACATCGCCGTTTTAAAGGTGCAATATTAGCGCAACTGTGCTCCCTTCCATTGCTTGTAACATTTAATTTCTTTACGTTCCATTACCTTGCAGACACGAAACTGTAAATGTTTTACAACGTCGTCATGCAAAAAAAATTATTAGCTATTACAGCCTGATCCACCGAAAAAGTGGATTTTTTAAATCCCTAAAGAACTTTTTCCTCTCGTATGAGAACCAATTCATAATAAAAGCGAACCCTTTATTATGAGCTCGAATACACAAAACTGATTAAGAACTCGATTACTCAAAGTACTCGATTTGTAAATCGAATACTCAATCTCTGTCGGTGAAGGCTATGGAGCTCCAGAAATTGTAGTGCAAGTATTTTGCGTAACTCCTCAAACTAACTGCGACTGGATTTAATTAGCTTGCAGCAAATAAAACAGGAAAATTTTTGTTTTGCAGCGTTAACCTCCACGTTCACTTTTCACTTAGCCACGACTGTATCTAGATATGGGGGCACTTACTCGCGATGTCTTTATTGTCTCACCAGCCATTGTGCGGATGCTTGAAAATTTGCTCTAAAAGAACACATGAGCCACGCCATCTACACAATATGGTTTGCGAATAATATGGCGGGGAGTTTTGATCTACTAAACAGAAATGAGCTGGTTGGCTTTAGTACAAACACTAATAGTGACGTCTCACATACAAATTTTACACGTCAGTCAAAAATCAGTATTCAATTGTGGCAACGACGATATGTTCAAAAGTTCATAACGAAGAAAGCTAGGATACCAGAGTGAAATGACAGATATTGCTTTTCGGGTGACTGAAACTGAGCATTAGCATTTACAGGCACTGGGTATAGTAATTTACACTTGAAAAAACAACTAGAAACGCCGATTACGCCCTGCCGCAACTTGGCTCTATTATCGTAGTGCGCAAAAAAACAAAGAAATATATAGCGCTTCGAAAAGTTTGCAATGTCTGTACTCGGTTCCAGCGTACGTACCTGACTAAGCCTCCAGTTTTTGAGTGAACGTTAGGCCCCACCAACGTGAGAGGAAATCAAATTAGGCACCGATCTTCACGGTGGGGGCATGCCTTGCTCCATGGCGCTTGTAATCTAATGATAACTGTTACGTCGGTCCAAGTCTTCGAATGGTTTATTTTTCTCGTTATTCCCCAATATTAGACACGCAAAGCCGGCCTTTGAGGTGGTGTGTGCCACTGAATACCATATACCTAGAAGTGCTTTTTTTAGAAAAGCACGAGAGGTGTGTCACTTTTTTGCATTATACCCATCGCCGCACAAGACAAGGCGATGTCCATTAGAGTATCCCCAAGGGGCAATAACAGTTAGCTCCACCACATACCGTATTAATAAACCCTCCCTCCCTCCCCTCTCTCCTACTCAGCGTGCGCCGCTACTACCGACTGCTCACGAACTTTGGAAAGAGTGTTGATTGTGTCTGTGACGTTCGTGGCGATTGCACAATCTAGAGGGAACGCTTGTTTTGACCGTTAGCGCTTTGGGTATAAATATACCCCGCCCAAGCGCTGTAGTTTCTTTCCTGTTTGGGCGGTGAATCAATGCTGTCACTCTGCTCGTGTCCTGTACTGTAACCTCGCCCGTCGGGGCATTGTTCCTTGGCTTAGGCTCACCTCTCACTATGAATTAAACAGTTACGTCAGCCTGCGGCTTGTAGCCCTTTCGGCCCTGATTTTTTTATTTCAAGCAAAACAGTGTTTTCTGTGTGTCTTCCTAAATTTTAGGGTCGCATAAGCCCACAAACGAAAAATAGAGCTGGAAGTGAAAGTAATAACAGATTTATTAATGAGGCAATTAATTAGGACATCTGGCAATTAAACATTTTGTGTAGAGCATTGACATCACTTTTGCACATTTTCCCAAACGATATGACTACATGAATGTACAAATGAAAATTCAGCTTCATAGATCACGTATTTATAGATTTACAAGCTTGGGAATAAAACTGAGACCGCCATTTTTTCAGCCTCAGCATCGTAACTTCTACTTTACCGGATGTTTTTTTCTTTTTGTAGCGAGTAGCTCCGCTAAAATGAAACAACAGTGATATCTATCGTAATAGGCATCATTGAAGGACAAGTCGCCAAAAAACTTGCAGTTTTGGTTTCGTTCTCTATGCGCTAGAGGAACTACAATGTGATGGCGTCAATTGATGCCATCAGGGCCGAAAGGGGTAGACTTGTTCACGGCTGCAACAGCGGCTGGCCGCTCGCTTCACACCACGCTACCAAACGTATGTCAGAGGCGACGGAGCTCGGCTCGGGTCGGCCTTCCCGTACGCAACACCGCCCACCAGGGTATCGTATAACGACTTCGTTTATGAGGAACCGGGACTACGTGAGACACACGTGAATTTCCAACACGCGTTTGATTTTTATTTTGTAACACTTGTCCGGCGCGTGCGTCAGAAATGTTTACGCTGCTTACTGCCTGTGCCGGACAGCGATACGGCGTTCATAGATAAGAAATACAGGGGGTGCGTTGCTCTTATTAGAACAGCCTTGTTGGCGACACACATCCAGCAGGCAGTTCTATGCGTGAGCGCGTACTCTCGCCTACTTTGCCGCTGTACACAGTGATAAAGCGCTGAGGTGTCTGTCGGTCATCGCTGCTGGGATATTATTAAAAAATTGCGAATGTGTAATTTATTTAATTGTAAACACGACGTTATGTTTTGCAAAGATCTGTGAAAAACAGAAGATGCCACAAACAAGAGTAAGTATAGGAAGGCGCGTTGCCCACTAATTCGACGAAAGTCCCTACTGTGAAGCGTCAACGCAAGAAGAACTCCCCATTCGTCTTTATCCCCTCACGAAGAAGGCCGAATTCTAATGTGCAGAGTAACCAAAATACACGTGCAGAAATTTGTGCATGCTACTGGGCACAAAAAAGACGCCCTGAAGGCCCCAGAGTGCGTTGCAAAATTAATTTCGCTCCTTCGTAAGCTGCGTGTCATTTCTACAGGAGCGACGTCTTAAAGATTTTTTGTCCATCTCATGGAATCGATTAATACAGCTGAGGGAGACACAACTACCAGAAAGCGAGCACTTATAATTGATTGGCAGCTATGTTTCCATTCCCCTCAATTGATAATTAGTCCAAAACGAGAAAGATGACTAGCAAGGGCAGAAGTTTTATGCACTACTTTTGTACGTGTCCATTCGACTTTTGTTTGTTTTGTAATAGCAGCTACCCAGAATGAAGCCAGCGGAATGTTTTCTGTACCCTTAAACGGCTGAAAAAAGCTATCCCAAATATTCTCCACTCCACTCCTAGGTAGCCAGAGCTCCTTCCGGCAAATTAGGTCTCCTTGTAATGGCGACACCTGTATGTTACTTAAAAAGATATCGGAAAGGAGCTTTCTGTCCAGCCACCTCCCTTAATGGTATCTTCACATCCTTGACGCCGCAGTCATTCTTTACGGAACGTGAAGGAAATTACACAGGAAGATCTGAATAGTGGCCACCAGCGCGGAACAAAATATAACCACACAGCCAATTGAGGATGATAGTTCATGCAAATGAAGCAGAATTATACTTGGCGAGGCCAGATTACGAACGTTTGGAAGGCTTAGAATACTGGGTTACTCCCTTGTATTTTTATCCGTCTTTAAATGGCTTGTATATTCTTCCATGCATACCATGGATAGTCTGTCACGAAAACTTTGCTGTTAAAGTTGTGAACATAGAGTACTGGAAAGCCAACAATAAAATTCATGCAATAAATGGTAACAGTGAAGTTGCGACCAGCTTACAATGATGCGTACAAAATGAGTTTAGAGCCATATTTTAGCCTAAGCACGGGAACATACCCACTAAAGTAGATTGTGCAAGGGCGATGTCAGCTGCCGTAGGAAGCACAAAAAGAACTCGCCGATTTAGTTCGAGAAAACTGCCTACAAAGAGCCGGGACATAACCAGAGGTACTGCCCGACGGGCGAAGAAAGACGAGCGTAGGCGGCAGTATGCCCTTCTTCATAGCCCCGTGCTTTAAGCGCATTTTTTTCGTCTTTAAAAGCAAGACCAACTAGCCAAGCGCATGATGTAATGAGCAATTGTAACGTTACTGTGACGTTAATATACCAACCAAAAAAATTGCTAAGTCGACTCCGGAACATTCTCAGTCACTAGAACAGCTTCAGTCAGTTGTCCATGGGTATTCGATTAACTAATAATCCTTGAAGGAGTTGTAACATTCCTATGCACAAATCTCACATTCCAATTTGAGCTGCTTCGCCAGCAAGGTATCTAAAATAAAACACTTCATAAATCGGTGGTTTCTTTCTCATTTTTGTGAACAAATTTCAACAGATAAAAAGTGCAAAGATTGCATTGTCGAGAATATGAGTATGCAGTTGAATTTATGTTGTGTTAAGATTACTTATTTTTAAAAGTGAATTGACATCTACAAATATCATCCACCATGCAATATATTTGCTCCTTTTCTTGCCGAATGAACCTCAAGCGTTGTTATCACTTGACAAGAAATTAGTATCGATTTTGAGATGTTCAAGGAGCATCAATACTAAAAAGCATCTACAAAAGGGAGCTTGTTGTAAAGGACGACTGTAAGTGCGAGCCGGTTTTCTGTTTCTGCAAACGTGATTTTAGGGTTAATGGCATTTTCAGTCTTCTCACTTCTATTGAACTCTCAATGCACAATATTAGGCACTTCGTTAGCAAATATTTTAAATCGGTGCGTCGAACACCCCGAGTAGAAAAGAGTTCCTCTTTCAGGGTAACCTGCTGCTGCGAATGAAAAATACATAAGGGTTGGCCTCAGCCAAATCACTTAGATTTCCTTGAATAGCCAACATTTACCCACAAATGCCGAACGATGAGCTCGCCAGCGCACGCCCAAAATCATGCTAAATATAAAACAAATACCAAGTAATTATGCTTACTCGAAAAGAAAAATAATTTAATCCGACATGGCTATTTAACCTGACCCCGCAATTGTTTCCTTTGTTGTAATTTAGAACCTAAATTGGGAATGAACGGTGCTGTGGCCAGACGAAATGCCGGACTAAAATCACTCGCGGGAAGAATAAATGATGTATCAAATACAAGACACGGTTCCCGGTTTTGAGGAGGCATCAGAAAGTCCACCCTAACCGTGGCTTCAGTGGCTTCGAAACAATGAACTAAACAACTCTAACAAGCCGCTCTTCTTCGCAGAAACCCAATATTCCGTACATAGGAAGCAGTGTCTGCAAATTCAAGGAAGTAATTGACCGCAACGCACTTTTTCCTTGTTTTCTGGTGTTTATATATTAAATTTTTTGGGAGAATTGCAACGAACCATCCAAGGGTAGCGCAATGAGCCTAGACATGTGAAATCAAGGTTTGGACGGAAGCACGTCTGGTCGGGACAGCGCATGACAACAATTTGAAAAACACACCAACCGTCAATGTTTATGAAAAACAAGAAAAACGTTCCGGCTCCCAGTGCCAGTGGTTAATTTTTGTGAAGCATAGAGACGTGTACACTCGTCAATTTTTCTATGTATAAAAGCTTTGTGGACGGTAAACGATTTGTTTTCTTCTAGAAATTGTTATGTTTTATTGTCTATCGAGCTACGGATAATTGCAAAGGAGTTGAAATTTTGAGCCGTTCCGTTTTTTGATGGTGGCACATATATTGATTGTACGGTATATCGCGCCGACGCAACGCAGGCAATGAGGCGCGCCGTAGTGGAGGGCTCCGGATTAATTTTGACCACATGGGGATCATTAACGTGCGCCGAAATCTCATACGCACGGGCGTTTTTGCTTTTCGACTAGATCAGAAAAGCGCCCGCCATGGCCAGGAATGGAACCCGCGACTTTGTGCTTACCAGCACGACGCCTTAGCCACTGAGAGGGGGCGCTGCGAGCGGTCGCCGAGTGCGGACGTGTCTCACTTCGGCTCCGTGCAAATGCCGCTTTTTATCGCGGAAGAAATTCGCCCAGTCTTCTGAAAGTGTGAGTACTTTCTCAGTTCAATCGCCGGCACCGCCCGGTGAAAGAATCTTGGAATTACAACCATTTTTCGGCACTTTACGCCAGTTTTAACGATCGACATGTTCGAGCGGCAGCTAACCCTAACGGATCGGCGGCTAGGCCTGGCGACGGCTTCGGCCGCCGCGGCGGCGACCACCCCTTGCGCCGGCTCCGCCGAGCGCGGGGACGCGTCTACGATGAAGAACGTGTCGGCGGAAACGCCGGAAGATCTTCAGGCAGCGATGGAAGTGAACGTGTCGGACGAAATTGGTGACTACGTGGGCCGGGATTCCGGCCGCATGACCGTTCGAGTGCGGGGATCGTCGATCGGCGGAGCCGCCTCAACGAGCGACGAAGAAGAAGAGCACGCGGGCTGGATAGTAGCCACGCGGCGAGGAAGAAAGACCGAAAGGGAGACAACGATTGGGGACGTGTCGTCGGAGCACCAACGACAGCAGCTACATCGTCCTCGTTCTCCCGGTAAGCGTCCACAATTGACGCGTACGCAGATCAAGCAGAGAGTTAATATCAAGATGGCAAGAGCGGCGCGCATGCCTAGCCTACCCGCTAACGATCACCGTATTATAGTGCGGCCGCGATGCGGCTTTGCCGTCGGGAAACAAGACCTCCTAGAATTTGTGGCGGCCATGGCAGCGTCGGCTCGGATACCGTTAGACGCAACGCTGGAATATACAGTTTGTCCAAACATCGGACAGAACATCGTAGTCATCAGCACACCCAGCCGAGAAAGGGCGGACAAGTACGACAAGGTCAGAGCTATCACCTTGAAGGGCACCAAATATGAAGTCTTTGCGTATCGCGCGGCTCGTCACGATACCGTAAAGGGAATCATATGCAACATCCCGCTTGCGTACACGCAGGCGGACATCAACGCGTGCCTCATCGGTGAGCGCAACCCAACCATCCTTGCCGCGCACCGAATGGGGGAGACTACGGCGGTCGTGGTGCTCTTTGAAGGACAAGTGGTACCTCAACACATCAAATTTGCCAGCCTCATTGTGAGATGCAAGGTATATAAGCAACACAGAGAGGTCTGCCGGCAATGCGGGGAGGTTGGACATCGAAAAGATGTATGCCCCCGGCCGGACAAGAACGTTTGCTTCGCGTGCGGGCAACAGAACCCCACGGAAGATCACGAAACAGTTTGCAAACCGAGCTGCAAGTTGTGTGGCGGCCCCCACCCGTCGGGCACGGGCAGATGCCGTAACAAGTACAAGACCCCCTTCCTCGTCCGACAACGCAAGATGGCGGCGAACGGATCGGAGAAACACAAAGGCCACGTCGGCACGGTCAGTTTTGGCGGGAAAGAGGACTTCCCACAGCTGCAGCGCGTCGAGAAGGAGAACAATGGAGGGACACGCCAGCGCTCGCTCAGCCGCAACAACAGAAGCAAAAGCAGAGAACGAAGCAAAGAGCGGAAACGTAGTCATTCGAATAACCGTATGACGTGGGCGAAAATGGCTGCGCGCAGGAACGCCCCGCCGCGCGGCCACAGCCCACTTGCGGAAGGGGGCTGGCTAAGAGGAATGAGAGATAAATCCACTCTCTCACAGAGAGCAGAAGGAAATTGTGATGAATGGCAGCGTGAGCGATTGGCCGCGAAAGTGAGCCAGCAGAAAGACAACGACGATGACAAAGAAGAGGGGCCGCGCGTAAGTGATCGCGGAAGCTGGTACGCGAACGGCTGGAAGCCAAGGGGCGGAACAGGGCGAGGTTGCGTGGGAACTACCCCGTGGGACGCTTGGTCCACGGGCCACCTGGAGCACGACCGTCGCAGCCCTCTGCCAAGGCTCGAGAGCTCGTCTGGGCGCCGTCATCGAGGTGCTGGTGCGCCGACTGCCGACGCGCCATTCCGGCTGTTGGGCGCTGCCGTTCCTGCTGTTGGAGCGCCTAGAAACGCGTCGTGATCGACTGAGAGTGAGCTGACTGGCCTATTAAGCATTGCTCTCGGACCTTGTGAACACCGAGGTTACTTTATGTGTCTTTGAACTCTGGACTGTGTGTACGTGCGACCGGAACCCATCCTCTCTGTTACGTCCCGACTTCTACTATTCTCACGTCCTGTGCTTGTCCTCCGTCCTCTTAAATGTAGTCTTCGACGTGTTAAACAGTGTTCGTCTACTGCCTGCCTGCGTGGTCCTTGGCCCATTCATAACAGAAATAACGAGGTCGCTGCGCTACGAGAAGTGATAGCTCAGTTACAGGAAACGATCAAGGAACAAAAGAAAATAATTGACCAACTCATGAAGATGAAGCCGCCGCCGCAACAATCACAATTGATGTGGCAGCTGGGTAACGTTCCGCGACCCCCCGCCTTCACACCGGCGGGCGATCGCGATGCAGCGCCATCACAGCCGCCAATCAAGATGAGAAAACGGACCGGCACGGTAGAAGCCGGCAACGAGGAGGGCATGGCGGAAGAGCCGCCCAAGGAGGACACTGGAAACAGCACCGCTGAAATTTTCAACACCGACGAGTGCCGACTCACGCCGGATGATGCGGGGATCAACTACGGTGTCCGCATCCACAAGCTCAGCAAGCGCATGGACAAGCAAGCTGGACAGATCAAAGTACTAGGCGAAAAGATCGTTAACATAGAGCAGACTACGACCAGCATAAAGAGGGACATCGTGGACCTCAAACAATTCATAACTAAACAACTCGGAACCCTCGGCGGGAAACAACACGAGACTACACAGGCATTCAACGATGGCCCGTAAAAAGACCAGTATACGTATTTGGCACTGGAACGCAAATGGACTCCGGTGCCGCAAAACTCTTCTACAACAGGTCGTTAGCACCATGACGGACCCCCCGGAGGTCATTCTGATACAAGAAACACACATGGAGGATCCCCCCAAACTATTGGGGTACCGCACTCACTTCTCACCCCCAAGTGCTCGTACGCAAGGAAAGGGAGCGGCGCAGGGGGTCTGCACGTTCATACGCAAGGGCATCACTTTCATCCACTCGATCCGCCGCACAATGGCTCGACGGCGCTCGAAACCTGCGCTACGGAGGTGGTGCTGGGAAAGCGTCAGCGTCACTCCCTCACTCTCGTCAATGTATACAGCAACCCGCAGCACGGGAGCCAGCGATTCAAGACTCTCTTCCAGAGAGTTCAGCAGCTTGTTCCGGGCACACCTTGTGTCGTGGGATGTGATTTCAACTCTGCTCACAAGGAACTAGGATATCCACGCACGACAGCCAAGGGAAGGAACCTTCTGGAAGAGGCCGAGGCAGCGGGCTTCACCCTTCATACAGATGCCAAGCAACCCTCAAGAATCGGCACGTCCACAGTGCGCGACACGACCCCGGACCTCGTCTTCACGAACGCGCCAAGCGAGGGTCCGGTAAGCTGGAGAAACACTGGTATGAACTTAGGGAGCGATCACTACATAATAGAAATCACGCTGGAACTCGGTGTCGAGAGCGCTAACACTCCCTTGTGCGTGCACAAGCTCACGGATTGGGCAGCCTTCCGCAGGCAAAGCACCTGCACCGTCATTGAAGATATCGAGGAATGGGCACACAACATAAATAAAGCGGTCCAGGACGCGAGCACGGAGGTCAGAACTGAGGACACCGTTCCTGCAATGGACCCTCATTTGGCCCACATTATCGAAGCGCGAAGGTCCCTTCAGCGTCGATGGAGGAGGAATAGAACAAGTAGGAACTTACGAAAACGTGTTGCGCAACTCGGTCGGGATATAGAGGCGTACAGCCAACAGCTAGCCAGACAGCAATGGCATGCAGTCTGCAAGGAAGCGGATGGGCAGCTTCATGCTACCCGTACCTGGAAGCCGCTACGGTCTCTCCGAGACGAAACACAAAACAAGTCCTTCCAGAGACACCGGCTCGAGCAGATATTGCACACAGCGATTAAACAGCACGGGGAGGACGGAGTACGAGACTATCTCAATAACAAGTACCTACCTTCCACGCCTAGCGTCACCCATCCGGAATATGCAGGGAAGGGAAACCCCGAATTCGACGCCGATATCAGCGAAGGCGAGGTTAGGAGAGCCGTTAGAGAACTCAACTGCAAATCTGCCGCAGGCCCGGATCGAGTGCACAACAAGGCGCTTCGCAACCTGGGCGACGAAGACATTACGGCACTCACGTACTTCTTCAACAAATGTTGGAGCACTGGTCACGTACCGAAGCAGTGGAAGACGGCCCGTACGGTCCTGATCCCCAAACCGGGAAAACCACCTAACATCGAAAATCTGCGACCCATATCTCTTACATCGTGTGTGGGCAAGGTCATGGAGCACATCCTAAACAACAGATGGCAACGCTACATGGAAGAGAACGGCATCTATCCTCCAACCATGATCGGCTTCCGTAATAAGCTAAGCACCCAAGATGCCATGCTTCTCATACAAAGTGCCCTGCTGGACCAGCCCAGCGTCACTGATTGCCGAGCGATTTTAGGATTACATGTCAAGAGAGCTTTCGATAACGTCCGCCACGCGGCCATAATGGCCCAAGCTCAGCGCGTCGGCCTCGGGAAGCGCTCTTACGAATACATACGAGCCTTTCTCATGGGCAGAACGGTGCAGCTCCAAGCGGGCCAGATCCAGTCCGAGGAACGAGTGATGGGAGGCCAGGGAACACCACAGGGTGCGGTCATCTCCCCTTTGCTGTTTAACCTGGTCATGATCCCGGTTGCCAACAGCCTGGCCGATCTCCCCTCCGTGCATCATACCATCTATGCAGACGACGTGACCCTCTGGGTAAAAGGAGGAGCCACGGGGCACATACAGGAACAGCTGCAAGAAGCCATAGATCGAATAGAAACGCAACTGCAAGGGGCAGGACTGCAATGTTCCCCGCAAAAATCCCAATTACTGGTCTTACCCCCCGCCGGGCACTGGAGGAAGAGCGCTGAGGCAGAGGCCGCCGAAATCGTCCTGCACACCGGTGATAACGGCACCATCCCTCACGTGGCCAGCATCCGCGTTCTGGGCATGCACATCAACCGGGGCAGTGGAAACGCGATGGCAGTAGACCGACTCATCACAAAGATAGGAGTGGCCACGCGCCTAGTCAAGCAGGTGGCCACGAGGAAACAGGGAATGCGGGAGGCGAGCATCCTGCGACTGGCGCAATCCTTTTTGGTCAGCCATGTAGCCTACATTGGAGCTTTTCACAAATGGCTCCGACATGAGAAGGACAAGATCGATGCGGCCATTCGCAAGGCATACAAAGCCATCCTAGGCCTCCTACCTAGCACCAGTAACGTGGCACTGGCTGGCTTGGGAATGCACAACACCCTTGAAGAAATAGGGGAGGCGCAACGCATATCGCAAATAGTCCGGCTTGGCACCACGCAAGCGGGCAGGGAGATACTCCACAGGGCGGGTCTGACGTCGCCGGTGGACCCCCTGCCTGAAGAGGGAGACCAAAGGATACACGCGGGCAAGAAGCATCTACTTGCGCAGCAACTAGTCGTGCCTCCACTTCCCCGAAACGTGCAGCCGGGACTGGACGAGGGACGTCGTAGAGCACGAGCAAATGCGTTAGCGCACATGTATGAAAACGATGGCTCGGCATATTACGTCGACGCAGCCGAACATCAGCACAAGACGGGGGTCTTTGCACTCTCGGTAATACGAGGACGCGATGGTCAGTGTGTAACGGCCGGCAGTGTCCGGACCCGTACGGCCGTGCAAGCTGAAGAAGCTGCCATAGCGCTTGCGTTGAACTGTCAACCCGGTCAAACCATCACGATACTGGGCGACTCCCTCTCTGCTGTCAACAGATACAGCAGAGAGCGTCGCAGCGTCGCGTGGCAACTACCACCCACGAACAGAATGGCTCGAGCATACCTCAGATGGTTCCCGGCGCACATGGGAAACTTATCGAAGGGGACCCCCAACCGCAATGAGGAGGCGGACAAAGTTGCACGAGAGCTCGCACACCGTGTAGCGACTGCCGAACCTCTTACGTCGCGGGTGGAGGGAAATGAGACTGACTGCGACAGCTCCAATGAAATGCACCCAATCCTGAACTATGGAGACGTACTCGCCTGGCATCGGGAGCAACGGAGGAAGACAGTGCAGCCACACCCACTCATCACCCGTACCGAGGGAGTGCTTTATCGTCAACTACAGACAAACACAGTGATTACGCCGGCGTTGGCGCGTTATGTGTGTCCAGGATACTACGCAAGTGACACGTGCTGTGTGTGTGAACTGGTGCTAGTAGACTTACCACACGTAATGTGGGGATGTGTAGAACACGAAACTCAGGGGTACCCGCGGGTGCTCCCCCCGAATGTGCAGTGCGCGCTCAACTCTACGGACCTCAGTGCGCAATGGACGGTGATCCAGCAGCTGGAGCTAGCCCTGGCTAGACAGAAACGAGGCGGATCGGGCAGTCACCAAGGTGGTGGCTGTAATGCCCCTCACGCCCGGTCTCCCCAGGCACATTAGTCATCCAGCCCGGTCCTTTCGGGGACTCCACGGACGGGGCGGAGTCCTGCGGGACGCACCCCCCGGTGCCGGATTTCACCGAATAAATGTCTTTATCTCTCTCTCTCTCTTAGCCACTGAGCCACCGCGGCGGGTACGTTGAGACACCAGCACCGTTGTGCAAGTACACAGAGAACAGTTCTTGGAGGAACTGCGCAGTAATTATGCTTTATTGCTCTGTAAGTACTGCCAGTGCAACGTAACAGAGACTCCGTAGTTCGCCACGTTAAACTCGCCTCTTGCAAGCGCGTGTACTGGAATCAGAGGCCACCATCAAACACCTGGAAGACTACGTGTTCTTCGACCAACATCACTTCGATATTAAGTACCAGATTATAGCCTACAGGTTTTCTCTCCCTTTACATGCAAGCTGCTGCAAATTTTGAGCCACCGCAATATAAAATTGCTCGTACATATAAACCTGCTTCTGTGATTTTGAAGGCGGAAGCATAGCGATACTAATGATACTCCTTCATTGAAACACTTTATTTCGGGTGTTCGCTTTCGATTCTTTGTCTTTTGGAGCGAATTGCTTCGACAGGCTGACTGGCCACACTTCTAAACGACAGCTGCTCCAGAATCGAAGCTTATGGCTGGCGTTCAGTGGCTATACATACCGGATTTCAGGTTAACCTATCAGGATGAACGCAGTATGCCAATTCTCATTATACCTTTGGCAACGTGCTGGGACAGCACAACGGCAAAGCGCCAGGCACTCCTATCCTGTGGAAGTGGCTTTTGGTGTCGCATAAAGCCAACCGTGTTTATTTCTCTTATTTGGTGGTTATAGTGTTGGTTCACAGGCATAAGACATCTATGAGAGGGTAGCCTAAGGGTGTAGTAGCCTAAGTCTAACAGTAAAAGTTATGTGATGTGTTCAAATTTACTAAACATTACATCGACCCAAAGGAACAAGTCAACGTGTTTATCCGGCGTCGGCCAGTGCCACAAACCTCAGCACTTAGAAACCTTTCACTGACTGCAGTTCCCAATGTGCTCTCAAAGAAAGGGAAATTTTCGCAAATCAGTTATTTCCTCTGATGTCATATTTAACGTCGCCCCTCGGTAATCTACACCCCCGCATCTGGCTGTCCTGAAGTTTGAACTCATTTTTCACGTGTTCGTAATCTGAATGCCTGTATTATTTAGCTGTCACAAGCTCCCGCATTCGCGTGTGTGCAAAACTGATTTCCCGGTCCCGGCATCCTAGGCTAAATATTCGTACCTATGCAACTGCAACGCATAACTTATACCTGCATGTAAATCACGCAGTTACGACCCTAATCTTGGCTTAAACCCACTTGCCCATTTCTTGCATCAGTTACATACCTGCTTTCGCTCTCTCCGCAGCCACTTTTCGCGTGCATAAGACACATGCTGTTTTCCGTCCACCGGTAACGGGTATAGGTTTATTTCTGCGTCCTAACTATAACTATCCCCTTCCCCGAATCACTTAAAGACGTTTTTTGTACGTGGGTGGTTACCCACATCTGCACGACGTCCATCAATACCTCAAACTCCTTTTGACGTTTCTGAAGCCAGCAGCCTTTCGTTCGTCTCGAATGTCAGTCTTCATAACTTCTGTTGTAATTACACACCAGCCAGAAGCACTTCCGGATGTGTGACGAGAGCAAGATAACCACCACACACAAACAAATATGCACAAATACAAATATTTGGCATTGCGCACTTGGCGGAGAACGAGTTTCCTGCGCTGAAGATGTAAGGAGCAAAAATAAGTAATCCAGTTGATCCGCGCGATTTTCGCAACTAAGTACGCTTTAAAGGAACCTCGTAAAATAATGCGCTTCTATCTGCCTGCTTTCGCTGGAAAAATTAAATTATGGCGTCCGTCATTGTCTCCAAAGAAAAAACATTCGAGCAAACATGGGTGAGAAAGGAGGCAGATCATTTTAATCGATTTTCTGAACGAATTGGCACCAAAACAACATTTAAAGAAAGGAACAGATGCGGGGGGTCAGTATTTATAAGAGACCCTGTATAAAGGGACCCTGCAACACTTGCCATCGACTACTAGTAATGTATTTTGGGATAAAGTCTATTGTCCCAGAAATCTCCTCCCGCAAGAATTATGAAAATTCATTTACAATTAACGAAACTACGCGCGATGAGAAATCGCGCATAATCGTTCCCTCTCAACTCGACCGCGGACAATGCGACGAAAGCTGCGCGCTCTCTCCCGGAGAGGGGAGCGGCTCGCGGCGTTCTCTTCGGCGGCGTTCGATATATCACATGCCGGGTAGTTTTCTCCTTTTCTCCGCAACACGGAGGGGCCTATTTCCGGTCTGGTGCCACAAAAAAGCAGGCATGGGTGCCTGCTCACCAGTGCGCGCTCGGGCTGGTAGGGCGTTTTTGTAGCAATAAACGTTTGTAGTCGATTGGTCCCGTTGAAAGGGAAGTATTGAGATCATCACTCAAGCTCTGCGCGCACTCAAAACACAAAAGAAACGGCAAAACTGTGCCTACAGGTTCAGGCATAGAAGAGGTTCGTACACAGCGATGATGACGACGAAAATGGGAGAATCTAGCCGCGAAGTTGACCAGTGACAGCCGATCGGGCAGGCATGGCCTATGTGACGTCCCTTAGGCCATGCCAGGGGTTGCATAATGAGGACAACTGAAGAGAGAGCGGTTGGTTTTTCGGCGTCTTTCACATCGATTTGCGCGCTCACCGCTTCACGTGCACGTGTAGTATTTGGCTCAGGTATTCAGGGCAGTGTAATCTAAACGTCGCGCACTTTAGCTAGCACTGCTCAAAGAGTGTTGCAGGGTCCCTTTAAAGGTTGCCCCACTTTACGGTAGATGGGAGATAAGTACCCACCTGATAACAAGGCTTTAACACACGACTTCGAAACCGTTTTCCCAGAAGTATTCGCAAGCGCTCGTTTTTAACCTTTGCTTAACGCTCATACCATTACGAATTACGTTTCATTGATTTGGACGCTTCTGGTTGAAGCTGTGGCATCCGTTTGTTATAAGCACAGTAGCTACTCTGACATCGTTTTGTTTTAAAATTTCAATTTTATAGCCGCCTCACAATGTATATGATGAGCCAACGTCCGCAAAGGTTCAATTGTGAACGCGGAAGTCGTAGTTCAACATTCAGCGGTACACGCAAGGTTTAGTGAAGGGTGCTGAACAAAGAGATTTCTTTTTTCCCGTGAACCTGTTAATTGGAAAGCCGCTTGTATTGCCGAACCCTTTACAATGCATTTTTAGTTTGCAAAAGAGCGCTTTCTGAGGGGACACCGAAGTCGTAGTTGAAAATCTCAGCGATAAAGGAGTAGAGAAAGTAACCTGTAATCTTCGACTACATGTACAACAAGTGTAATAGTACAATAATCTTTCGAATAAGAGTAGCGAGTTCCTTATCAGGAAAGCTGCCGGACAAGTTGACACCATCGCAGTAAATATATTTACAGAATGTCTCGAGGTTGTATTGGGGGAAATTCAGTGGGTGAAGTCATGAATAGGAGCAAATGAACAGTATTTGATACATTAGCAAATTGCAAAGAATATCGCCTCGTTCACTGAACCTAGAGAAGAGCACCAAAACATTGGTTAGGTACGGAAACAAGCCAGAAGTACTTCATAGGTTATATTTTCCCAGCACTCCGTTTTCCACCTAGGATCCGAAAAACTAGATCATCTGGAGGAAAAAAATATCTTGAAGAAAATTTCAGTGCAGACTCCAACCATGATAAGAAAATCACACACAGAACTAGTACTTACTGGGGCGTTTAGAAAACCTCCTTAAAGGGGCCCTAAATAGGCTGCCAAATGTTACGATTTTGCGTGCGCAGTCACTGGAGTACTATCCAAGGAACGTCATCCCGCAAAAATTGTTTAAATACGTTAAGTATTAGCCGAGTTATCGCTCATTAAAGGGGCCACCCATAAGGCCTGGGGCTCTCCTCCTCTAGTAGCTCCTCCGAAGCACTGTGGAAGCCGCGACGTCATCGACCCGGCGCAAGACCACCGAGAGAAACAGGGCAATCCATCACCCTCCTTGATGTACGTGCAGTCATTGGCTGCGCCAAGCCCTGCGCGCGCTTTTTTTTTTTTTTTAGCACTCGACGCGCATGCTCCGCCCACCAGATTCCGGTTGCACGGTGAGCGCTGTCGCTGTGGTTCGCGTTCGCGGCGCCGCACTGGGCAGTGTCTCGTGCGTCATAGAGGCGCGTCAGAGCCGGAAAGAACTGCGTCAGAGCGCGCAAGTGTGGCGGCAAGGTATGGTTGGTGAGCCAGGGGAGGAAGTGAAATCTTTTTTTCGTGTTTGTGCGGCCCCTGCTTTACGCAGAGGTGTAATATTTGGTACACGTTGTCGTGAAGGGGTACTCTAGCGATTGCGCGATTGAAATGGTGACATTCGGAAGCCTATTTAGGGCCCCTTTAAAGGAGCCATGAAGAGAAAATACAACTCCGTTTAATTTGAAAGAACTAGGATTCAGTATCTCACTTAGCTCCATTAAAGCCACAAAAGATGTTTTTTTAACGAAAAAAAAGCAAGAAGTATTTAAAAACTTTCAAATTTTGCGCCACAGTGACGTGTTATGAGCAAGATTGACGTCACACGGGCCAACAATAAAACATAATTTTCAGTGCGTTAACTGCACGTTAGCCTTCAAGTTATGCGGTCAAATGGAACTAGAGGCCCCATTACAGACGTCCAGTCATGTGTCGTCACGACAGGTGAGCTAGGCAGCCGCCAATCACACAAACAAGGTTCCGTGACGTCATAGAAAAGTTGCGGGAAATTGGCTAGGGGGTCGCGACTGCTTCACACGTTTTCTTCGATATCTCCGTTATTTGTTCGAAGATTGCGATGATATTGGTATCATTGTTATCGGGACTAAGCCGTCTTTTTAATAAACCCAACTTGTATTTTGTCATCATGGCTCCTTTAAGTATAAAACGTAGATTACGGTTTTTACTGAAGAGCAATGTGCACAGTCAATGCGTGCCCCGAGTGACAAATTCATGCACGGAAACTCGGGTGCCTACTAAGCACCTTTAAATTAATCTTGGTTCACCCAATGAGTTGCGAAACGAATAATGGTAGGAGTAGCGCTAAGGAATAAAAAACTATTGCTTCTCTCTTCTAAGAAAGCTGTCGTGGAGCAACCTAGCTCAAATAAGATAAACAGATTTGAATTCTGCGAGGTAAGTAATACGGGGAATTAATAATTGGTACACTGCCAGGGCTACCCAATGTCTATCCAGAGACGGGAATAGTAGTAGTGGAAGGCAGCTAACTTAATATACGGAAATTCGGTGAAACCAATGGGACTCGGGCAGCGCAGAATAGAAGCACTTGCAAGTCAATGGCGAGACCTATGTTAAACGGGAGACACAACCTGGCTTATATGAATGAGTATGACGACGGCGATTACCCCGAAAGAAGTGCATATACTGTTGTTTCGTGTAATCGCACACGTTGTTGCAGCCTAAACACCCAGTGTTAAGTGGATCCATTACAATGAATACCTGGCAAACCATTGCAGTAAGTTTCCGCACCGAAGCACCCAACACCGAAAAGAATAATGTCCTATTAAAGCGCAGCTTTGCATGTCTCCCTTGGGTCGTCGTTCCGCCAAACGTACTGAAAGAAAACCAACCCACACACAGGGTTGCCACGAAGGCGCATCAAGCGCTTCAACGAAAATACGCTTCCCGTGGTCGTACTGGAACCTGGGCCTTTCGCATTAGGAAGCCGACGTATATCTAATTGCGTCATTGCGCACGGTGGAAGCAGGTTGGATTTTGTGCTTTGACTCACGTTACATGGGAGAAAGCTTCACGTCCAAACGATCTTTCTCTTTAGGAAGGGGATTTGCTGGATGCTATTTCTCTCCTCCAAAAGATAATTTCTGGAAGTAATTTCCCATTCCAGGAAAACACTTGCGACCCTTTTTGGACAACTGGTGGATACCTCGAAGTTTAAAAACTTCTTTTGCGGGTACTACAACCCAGGAGACTGCTGGTAAGCTAGAAGTAAAAGAATTGCCGGAATAATGATATAGGAAGTGCGAAACCTGCCTTGGGGTGCCGGCACCGAAAGAATGCCATGCTTTCATTAATGGGGCTTTGGCGTTTCGTACTTTGACGCACTACCCTAATCCCGGCGAAAAGTGAGAAGATAATTTGGTCATGATCTCTCTCCCAATGCGCTTGTGTAATGTGTATTTCGTCTTTATGGACGCGTACGATGACATTGAATTATCGGAAACATCATCCTCTGACCATGCAGGGTACATACAAGGTGCACTCAGGCGCAAACCTGAATCGCTGGCCAAGTCTAGTTGAACGTAGCACGGTATTTGAGCGTGTAAAAACCATGTACTCTGCTCTTGCTTGGGATGATAAAAGTGGCCTGAATTCTCGATATGAACTAACCTAACCCATACGATCTAATTAGCGAACTTTGGGCGCAATCGTTTTGGCTTCAAAAACACCAAGCTGTGGCGCGATCCACTGCAGATCGAAAATCTGGGTCATGATTAGTACCTTCGTTATTCTTATCATTTCTTTTTTCTCATGCAGGGAAACCGATACTTCCTTGAGTTGTAGTGTGAGGGGTTCAATTGGGAACTGCGGTAGAAATTACGACAAAGAACACTGAAAGTACATGGCCGCTTTTTCTATTCTGCTTTGTGTCGCAGCCAAGCTTGGTGTACTCGTGTCTGAATCGACGCACCTGAAAATGATGGTTGTTGGGCGCAATATAATTGTAGGGCTGCTGGAGCCTTTCGTAACGAAAATGTAAGCGCGACGGTCATTGCCCGTTCCTCGCACAAGCCGCCGTAATGGCTTTGCAAGGTCCGATAATTCCGTCCACAGCTTCTCTGTATGGTGCATCCTCAAGGGGATGACGAAGCTTCAGTCACGGGTTCGCTGGCCGCACACCTGCTATGCCATCTTGTGACTCATCTCATCCTTGCTCTACATTACGTCCGCAGGGTGCAATGTACTTGGGGGCCGCAAAGCACTGTGCGGGCGGGAGAACATTCTCTGCCAGGGTGCTTCCTCACTCCAGCGACAGCCACTGAAGGAGAGGAGTAGAACCCTGGAATTCGAGGAGAGAGCATATGGCTCCGTGATTGGTTCATTCGAAGGGGCGCCATACCAAACGGATTCGGATATGGTGAGCGACGCACAATGCACGCGAAGTTATAAATTCTGGCGCACGACGGTAGTGGAGACACTTGGCTGTAGCTTTGAGAAGCTCACGTGAGAACAGTGAGCCTCCGTGCTTAGTGCACGTAAAAGAGGTCTTGCAGGCTAATGCGTACATTGCCAAAGAAAGTTGTCCCCGAGAGTAGCTTTAGCAGTTTCGGCTGGGCATTGATGAATCATCAGTCAGTCACCAGAGAACTTCATTTTATAGGTGTAGATAATTAATTATACATATCCCATCATCAGCCTAGTTGTGTCCACTGCTGTACATATTTGTGATAAATATATATATATATATAAAATATATATATATATATATATATATATATATATATTTTTAGCGAGGGTAATGAACATTAGCAATAGACGCAACATGCCATCAAGACCCCGCACCTCTACCACTTGTCAAGGAGACAGCCGACACGCCGGTAGCCGGTTGAGGCCGTTTAATTGCAGGAGCGAAGCCGATGGATAACGCCGGTCTAAGCTTTGCAATCACCAAGCGCGTTTCTGGAGCATGCACTTCCTGGGGTTCAGCGTCATTCACGACACCTCTTTGTTGCATATCCCATTGTGTGGATTGGGCATAATCCTATAAGGGCTATGCTGGTGAGGCACATACCCCGATGTCTTGATGGCATGTTGCGTGTATTGCATATGTTCATTACCCCCGCTACAATATATATATATATATATATATATATATATATATATATATTTTATACATATATAGTAGAACTTTGAAGATGGTAGAGAACACAAGAGAAGAAAAACTTCGAACAAGGTAGAAGCACGATTGTGGCCGACGTTTCAGCAAAGAGAACTTGCTTTCCTCAGGGCCACAATCGTGCTTCTACCTTGTTCGAAGTTTTTCTTCTATTATATATATATATATATATATATGTATATATATATATATATATATATATATAAAATATATTATATATATATATATATAATATATATATATATATTATATATATATATATATATATATATATATATATATAGGTAATCAGAATCGGGAACGACGGGCTCGTAGAAATAACATAGAAATAAGGGTTGGCAGTCAAGAAAACCTCGAAAAGCAAAGGGGAGGATGTGGTAGGTCAAGTGGAGATAAAAAGCCCTCCGGGTGGGATCCGAACCCACGACCTCCAAAATACTGGTCTGGTGCGATGACGGAGTCATTTTCCCCTCCACTTTCTGGGGTATTTATGCCAAACTAATTTTGTCTCCTGCGCTTGGGGTGGTAGCCAGTGCCACTAGGACTGCTCAGGGTTAAGGGGACCTTCTTTTTAACCCCCGGGCAGTTCATCGAGTGTCTACGACCTGTCGAGAGTGGTGCACCAGCGTTGAACCCCCTTAAGCTCCCTATGGCACCAAGACTGCCAGAGCAGAGGCCCTCGCTATGCAAGTAGCAAATCAGAATAGGAAATGATCGGCTCGTAGAAATAAGACACAAATAAGGGCTGGCAGCCAAGAAAACCTCGGAAAGCAAAGAGGAGGATGTGGTAGGTCAATGAAAGAGATAAATTTTTTGGAAAGAAAGAAAGAAAGTGGAGAAAAAAATGCCCACGGGATATATATATATATATATATGTAGCGAATCAGAATAGGAAATGAGGGGCTCGTAGAAATAACACAGAAACAAGGGTTGGCAGTCACGAAAACCCTTTGCTTACCGACGTTTTCGTGAATGCTAACCCTTGTTTCTGTGGTATAGATATATAGATAGATAGAGAGAGAGAGAGAGAGATAGAGAGAGATAGAGATAGAGAGATAGAGAAACAGAGAGAGTATTAGAGAGATAGATATAAGATAGAGAGATATATCTAGATAGATATAGAATATATAATATAGATTAGATATAGTATATATATAGATAATATGATGATATATATATATATACATATATACATATATATATATATATATTACTATATATATATATATATATATATATATATATACCTACATACATGCACACATACACACATACTATCGCGGTCACACTTAGTGGGAAAAACGGGAGCGCGTGGCGCGAGCTACTACTAGAGCATCCTAACGGCGCCGCGCGGAAACCGCACGCATGCGTGCTGTGAGGGTCCGGAGAATACAGAGCTCATCGCGCGCATCGCGTCACCGGGCGGCAGAGCGTCGTCTGCTACATGGCGCTAAACGAGCAGCCGTTGCCAGCAGCCGTGAGCAGCATTCGCAGGTATACGCAGCAATTTGTTGCTGGAAATCAATATCAGATCGCCGTTCGTTCCTCAGATACGAACCGCTATTCTGCCGTCTTGGCGTTCACAAGCAAGAATTGTCACCGTGAGCTGATGAATCTTTGATGCGTGACCACACTGGCTATGCGCGGCCACTGCCCGCTTCGTCTGTGGGGATATCACCTTTAAGGGAAGTTTTTTTTCTTTGTGGAAATAAATATGCCCGAAACGCCGGTCATGGTGAAATACGTTTTACCCCACTGATGTCGGGATCCACGCATATATATCGTTTGTGCGTGTTTTTACTTCATCAACAAACTTCGTTCGTCCTTGTTCCTTTCGCGCTTACTTACGCGAAGCTGGCATGCATGCCAGCTTCGTGTAAGTAAGCCGACCTCAACGTGAAGGGAGCCGACCTCAACGTCATCGAGAATGTTTGGGGTCGCATGAAAGTAGAGGTGAACCGGACCCCCATATATTCAGCCACTGAGGACGAGCTGTGGGCCGCAGTGCTCGCCGATTGGCAGCGGCTGGCAAGCGACACCTCACTTGTGACAGCGCTCTACGAATCGCTTCCGTCAAGAATGTCTGCTGTCGTCGAAGTCAACGGCGACATGACGCACTACTAAGGGCGTCTCAACTGGTTCCTTATTATTTTTAATGGCCCAGACTACCGTATTTCATTAAAAAGCTTGAAATAAGTGTTTCCTCGGCCATTTACTTTACAGCACCTTTGTTACTGGCATTACCATGCGAAATAATTTGCGCACTCGCGTCAGCGATAAGCCCGTCGCTCATACCTTTTCGCCTTGAAAACCATGCAAAATGTATTAACCTTCAAACAAAGTTCGTAAAGTTATGGTTCTGCCTATTGCGGAGCTCGCGGGGACAATTCTTATCTGCAAAAAAAAAAATCCTAGACGTCTGCAGTTGTTTATTGCTGCGGTTCACGGCCACTGGCAACGTCTGCTGCTCGTTTAACGCCGGCAGCTCGCTTGTAGCAGACGACGCGCTGCCGCCCCGGTGACGCGATGCGCGCGATGAGCTCTGTACCCTCCGGACCCTCACAACGCGCATGCGTGCTGTTTCTGCGCGGCGCCGTTAGGAAGCTCTAGTAGTAGCTCGGGCCACGCGCTCCCGTGTTCCCACTAAGTTTGACCGAGATAGTACATACATACACGCATGCACCCCGTGCTTCCCCTTTAAACGGAAGAGGTTTTCACTGAAACACTTTCTGGCGACGCGAGGTCTCCTGTTTGTCTTTTTACTCACCCTCATTCACGGAGGAGCACAAGCGTCACAAATTTTTCCGATGCGCTAAAAATTCACTTTATCGAAGTGCTAGTTTGCCCATAAATTTCTAATATTTTTGTCGACTATAGCTTATCAAGATGTTATGTGCTTGTTAGATTAAGTATGCGATGTGCGCTGGTGTCAGGGGAAAGATGCCGTTGTGATACCAAGTGTATTGCATCAAGCCGTGCATATTAGGGCCTAGCCTACACATGTTATTATGTGAAGAGGACATATATATACCGCAGAAATGAAAAGCAGGCGCATCAGGCTCCTTTCGCCTCATTTCCCAGAGAGGTTTGATGCTGAAACCACGCGAATGGGCTTGTTAATAATGTAATGCCAGAAGTAGTTGCACTGCGTCCTGTTTGTTTTGATGGAACTGTGTTGGCTCTGCATCCTACTTTTACAGGAAAAATGTTGCCATCAGCTTCTTAGCTCAGCAATTTCCCATTGTATTGCTTCGCGATAGTGATGTTTTTCTCATTACCTTGTGTGATCGAAGGCATCCAAAACCCATTTTTTCTCCTAACGTCCTTCCTGCTGCTGTTGTGGCCCGCTTTCTTCCGCTACTTCTTCCTTGTTTTGTCCCTTGGGCTTCAGTGCTAAATATCTTATTCCGCGAGAAAGGCAATATAGGAGAGTAGTGCTTGCTCCATCCCGTGGACAGGAAGAAAATAACAATCGGTGTTATATAACCAGCGTTTCAAGGCGTGTTCTGCGTTACACTCGTGCCTTGGTATTACGTGTAGACTTTCCTTTAAATGAACCTTTTAAGAACAGAGTTTTCAAATTTGATAGGTTTCGTTTAGATATCGGCTAAATTGTTCACGTGCGCAATATTTTATTTATCTGTGGTTGATTAAATCTTAAATTTTGACGTTGTTAACACAAAGAAGCTGTGAGCACAGGGCTAAGTACATGACTCAATTTTAAATAGCAAGTATTGGCACGCACACTTAAACCCATGACTCCTACAACAAACCCTGCCTTTTTTGTTGCGTAGACAAAACGTGAAAAGGAAAAGTATATAATGATTGGCCTCATATAAAAACTCATCAGCAACTGCACCAGTCCTTCAGTGAGTTTGTCCCCTCACGATAAACTGATTTGCAGGCTAAAATGGCACAATACACTAACAGTTGTTTGCGTCGTTGTTGCCTTAGTAACAACCAACGTAGTGCACCGTCACCCTTTCTCAGAGCACTCCTTCGACCCTCCTCCATCACAACTGTTTCTCTTTCCTGAAGCACAACTGCCGGCTACGCTTCCTGGCCTGCGACACCTAAACTTTTTGGCCGATCCTTTGTGCCCCAGAAAAGCTTTGAAGATGATAGCTTTTTTTGGCTACAGACCGGAAAATTTTGGTCCGTATGTTTGTTTTGTCTCTTTCCCCTGACTCAGCCACTTGGCCAAAGGTACACAATTTTTGAGTGCGAAACTTATCTAGGCAAAACCTTCTCAAACCACTATACCTGCAAACAAATTTCATAATTGTGAATATCGTGAGCAAAAAACATATTCGATATATTATAGGCAAACATAACTGGTGCTGGAAGGGTTATTTTTACAACAATTTGCGATAGCATCTACAGAAATACGCGTTGAAAACAATGTTGAAAACTCAAGCATGCTGAGAGAAAGCAACTTCATTGATTCAATTCAATTCAGAATCTATATATAGAATAAGAATTTAAATGCGGGAAAAATGATATGGTTACCAAAACTTCAATAAATGGATGTTTTTGTATTTAGTCGGCATTACCTCATAACATAGAATCAAACTCTCTTTTTTAAAACAAGCAATGCCAAATCGACGTAAATGCACAGCAATTCGTCCTTGAAACTTATAAGAGGAAATTTCTACATGACCGTTCACACGTGGCAGCCGCGGGTGCTGAATTCAAGCGTGAACCTTTACGACGACTGGAGTTGGCAGCACGTCATTGCTAATTAGAGCCGTACCCGCGAAGCGAAATTCTAAAGTGCGCCAAGCCCTCGTGTCGCCAGGGTTTTAAAGGAACAAATATGCGCGTTAAGTGAAAGTTGTACTGCGAAAAAATCACCGACACGCTGATGCGCCAAAGAGCGTTTATGCACGTTTTAATAGGAATCCGACAAAATGTCCTGGGGCGTTCAAGCCTGCACAGATGAGTTTCTATTCATTCTCTTTTTCCTGACTCTGTTTCGGGGGGAAGACAGCTGGCTAAAGAACTCCAAGTGAGCTTAATTTTAAAGCCTTGACTGTAGAAAATCTTCAGACGTTGCCTGGAGCTCGTGAGTATGCTACTGACAGCTGCCTTGGGGTTCCTCGTGTCAATATCCTTCATGGCAGTTTCTAAAGGTACAAATGGTTTCGAAATGTGCAGCATTCCAACACTTTTTTCCTATATTTAATGTTAGTTCAGCGGCAAAATTAGTGATTACTTCTGACTCTGTGGTTTTAAGGCGTGTGGGGTTCCCTGTTTATTAAAACTGACCGTTTATTCTCATTTCAGTGACGTGCCTTTAAGTTCTGAATCATGGTGAGGTGCAAACACGTGTAAAATCTTTTTATTAAGACACAAGCTAAAAAATATTCTGCCCTTAAATGCAAAAGTATAAGTTTATAATGTTGGCCGAAAATTCGGCGTTCATAGCACACACTGGCTGATGCGTGGTACGCAAACAGGCTGACTTCTCAACAGGCAAAAAAAAAACTGGTGAAGGATTGCTAACAATGACGCGTCATTTCTCAGGGGGTGTTTCTGAAGAAAGCAAATGATTAAGCTGAAGACACAATTGGGTGCATTTCGCGATGGATAGAATTCAAACCAGAGTCTTGACCGAAATGTGAGACAGTCTCAGAACCCCTGAACCAAGACAGCTCGACGATTCTAGCTGCCTGAAAATGAACCTAGTCGAAGGGTTGCGGCCTCCGATTCGAAAACGTGTACTAGCGACATGCACTGAGTGCTACAGGAATACTTCACCATTGTGACTATGCAACTTGCAATTAGTGTAGCAGTAAAACAGGTTCCAAATAATAGCGTATATGTAGACCTAAGAAGGGCCAATGGCCATGCCCCTCAGTAGTTGTGCGCGAAAGAAAAGGGGAACTTCGCTAAGGAAAAGTACAATGATGGTGATCCTGAGAAGGCACACGACAACAACTCGACACGTGCAAGTCTAGACAGGACGCCAATACGGTGCATGCAATGGATAGAATAGATTCGGGACAGGCAAAATGCACGGCGTATAAGTCCTCCTATGAATTCCTGCACTGTACAGACGTTTCATGCTACTGTCTCCAGGGGCATTCGATGCCCTGCTGAAAGACTTCCGCCCAAGAAAGCGCATCAAATGCATGGTATAGTCAACGTACACAAATTTGCTTTGTCTATTCCTGAAAACGCTACGTCCACGCTCAAAATCTTACCCGTGGTTCCAAAGGGAGCCTTTAAAAGAGACGGAGCTGACTGAGTACGTGCACTCGAAATTAAGCATCTACTGCGCTCTGGTATGGAACCTTAAGGTATGGAACAACAGCTCCTTTTATAAAACGGTTCCGAAGTGGCCGTTTTTTTTTTGTTGCGGACCGGGAGACCAAACGCCAGCTTTTTTTTTTTCAATAGGCCATTTAAATCTTGCTAGTTAAATCTTCTTTCCTGCGGGAAAAGTCGATCTATCCACCAGGCGCAGTGTCTATTGGCCCTCTTATCCTCAGATTGTGACCCTTTGCACGGATAATAAATAATCGAAGGAGAGCCCCCTATCGCAGTGTCAATAACAGCAGATTTTCCCCTACTTAGGCCTTATTTCATCCATAATGGCGTAAAGATTATTCAATACAATTCAATCTTCACTGAGCCTTTGCATTCTTTACAGTGCGCCCAATCCCCCTCCCAAGCACACGAAGATCCTGCGGGTAACCTATTTCGTCACGGCTAGTGTTTCCGCATCCCCACTCTTCGCGTAATTTAAAAGCCGTGTTCCTTATTAAATTGGTTTTATAGCAAAATTTTGGCATTAGTAAAAAGTCCGGCTGTATTTTTTTTTTCAATAAAAGAAAAATAGCCTTTTGAGGGGATCAGCACTGCATAAAAAAACTACCTGAGGAAGTATGCGTCGGCGGAATATATTTTCACTCAAAGAAACTGCAGGGAGGCCATAACATTTTTTCAGGATATTGCAACTGGAGTAGAAGTGGAATAATTTTTGTTTCGGCTCTTTTTTGATTGCGGAGAAAAAAACAAGCTGTATTCATTTTTTCTTGCATTTCCGTAACAACTTTATGAATTAATATAACAATTTTTATTGCAGAAACACGGGGCAAAATTATAACCATCAAACAGACAGCTGACGATTACAGCGTAAATGTTTTGTCCGAGTTATTTCGGGCATTTCTTTTAAGGGTGATCTGAGGTTAATCTCGTGCACTACACTCTACGCTGCCCCTATGCATGGTGGAGTAATAATACGGAACAACAGAAAAACACGACGCATAAAAATAATAGGTCTTTTTACGTTTTCAGTATTCAAACGTTTGGATTGTTTGAATATTCAACATCGTTCTCTTATGTATGGTCATCCCAAATTGCACCACTTCGCAATATCAAAAATCGTCCATAATAGTTTTTGGAGTGTTTTAGATGCGAAGGCATCTCATTCACCCGCCTTGTCCCTGCATCCGGCCTCGGCGTCGTCGTCGTTGGCGTCCGCTCCTCCCCCATTCTCCTTGCCGCGCGAGCTACGCTCTCCGCCGCTCAACCCCTCTCCTCTCCGATAGCGAACACTCTCTCGCGAGGGGCATTGGATTGGATTCGATTGGATTAGCTTGGCTTGGCTTGGCTTCGATTGGATTGGATTGGATTGTATTGATTAAAAGTGTGTTGATTTGTTGATTGCTTGGATTGTGTTGCGTGTTAGCCGCGGCAGGCGACTGGCGCCGGCGCGTCCCCTCACCGTTATGCGCGCTACAAAACGCGGTGCCTGCGCCGTCCGCTACATCGTTCCAGCGCCGTTGCTCCGCTGTCCAACGCTGCAACGTGAACCCCTATGCGTCGCATCTACACAGGGGTTCCCGCGAGGGGAGGTGGAGTTTTTTTTTATTGCCGCAGCCCGACCATTTTGGCCACTCCAAGCAACAGCCATTTTTCCTTTTCCATAGCATTTTTTGGCATTAACCAGTAAAATAGGCACTACCGACAAAATACAGAAAGCGCATAAAAATACCGAAAAACTTCATAGTGTACAATTACAGGCTATTGTTAATGACTTCGCTGTTATTCTTGCCTTCGCATTACATGCCCTGCCCACAGCCATTTCTTCTTAATTTCTACTAATATGTCCTTAACACGAGTTTGTTCCCTGCTCCACTGCACTCGCTTCTTGTCCCTTAATGTTACACCTACCATCTTCCGCTCCATTGCTCACTGAGTCGTCCTCAATTCAAGGTAAATCGTTTTAGTGAGCCTCCAAGTTTCTACCCCGTAGGTGACTACCGGTAAGATGCATCTGTCGTACACTTTCCTTCTTCAGGGACAATGGTAGGCTGCCATTCATTACCTGAGAAGGCGTGCCAATGCACTCCACCCCATTCTTCTCCTTCTAATCATCTCTGCCTCATGATTGGGATTCGAGGTCACAACTTGGTCTAAGTAGGTATATTCGCTTACCACTTCCACTGCCTCGCCACCTATCTCAAACTGCTGTGCTGTCCCGAGGTTATTCATCCTTACTTTGGTATTCTAGATTTTAATTTCAGGCCCATGGTTCTCTCTGCTTGCCCAGTGCGGTAGAGCATGCTTTGGCATTTGTCCCCCGACTTACTTATCAAGGCAACGTCATCAGCAAATCAAAGGTTACTGAGGTATTCTTCATTAGCCCTTACGCCTTCCTGTTCCCAACTGAATGTTCTGAATACCTCTTCTAAACACGCTGTGAATAACATTGGAGATATTGTGTCTGCTTGTACGACGCCCCTCCTTATAGGTATTTTACTGCTTGCCTTATGGAAGGTGATGGCAGCTGTGGACCCATTGTAGATATCCTCCAGTATTCTTAGGTAATGCTCGTCTACACCCTGATTCCGCAATGACTGAATGACTGCTGAGGTTTCGACCGAGTAAAATGTTTCCCATAATCTATGAAGGCTATATATAGGGGTTAGTATACCCTGCGCACTTCTCTATCACCTTGTTGATCGTGTGGATGTGGTTCATTGTTGAATTGCCTTTACGAAACCCTCCTTGTTCACTAGGTTGACTGCAATTTAAGGTGGCAGAGATTCTGGTAGCGATAACCTTGGTAAGTACCTTGTAGACGACTGACAGTATGCGGATAGGCCGATGTGTTTTAAAGTGCTCCGTGTGACCTTTCTCAAGGATTAGGATGATGTTCCCGTTCGTCCAAGATTCCTTCACACTCGCGGTCATTTGGCACTGCGTGTACAGGTTTTCTGGTTTTTCTAGTACGATTTGGCGACCATCCTTTACGAGAATAGCTGTTATTAAATCCTCACCAAGTGTTTTGCCCCCGTGCATTTCTATCGTAGTCTTCAATACTTGCTCTGCCGTAAGTGGTGGGATGTCTATCTCCTCTTAACTACTTCCTCGTGCGTTATTACCCTGGGTGTCACGGCTACTCGACAGATCTCTATAGAACTCCTCGGTCACTACCACTATTTCATCCCTATTTGTGATGACATTGCTTTGCTTGCTTTGAGTGCTGTTTCGTATCGGCCCACCGCCGTACTTTTCCGCATCACTCCTCGGCTGTGCGGCGAAACCACTGCGTGCGCCTTTGAAACAGGTTCCCTCTTGTCAGTGATTCATGTTTTCCTGCCTCGACAAGCCCGGGCCACATGCTTCGTTTTCGGCGCGTTTCAAAACTTCGGCGGCTGCCGGCGAGGCTCGTATCAACGCTTTTCAAGGACATAGAGGCCCCGCAATCGCAGCGGAGTCCTCCTTTCTCCCCTCTCTCGTACTCAACGTGCGCCGATGCTACCGACGGCTCACGAACTCTGGAAAGAGCGTTGTGTGTGTCTGTGACGTTCGTGGCGTGTTGCCGCTTGTTGGCGTTTCGACCGTTACCGCTTTTGGGTATAAATAGACCCCCGCAAGCGCTATAACCCTTTCCTGTTTGAGCAGCAAATTCATGCGGTCACTCTGCTCGAGTCCTGTACTGTTACCTCGCCCGTCGGGGCATTGTTCTTTGGCTACGGCTCACCTCTCGCTATGAAGTAAACAGTTACGTTAGCCTACGGCTTCTGGACTTCTTCACGGCTGCAACAGCGGCTGGCCGCTCGCTTCACCACGCTACCACACGTATGCCGGCGGCGACAGAGCTCGGCTCGGCTCGGCCCACTCGGTCGCAACAGTGCATACATCTGATTTTTGCCCATGAATTAATTCTTCTTCACTGCTTTCAGGCTGTGAATACGCCAATTGGACACAATGTTAAACCTGGGTGTAACGAAATTGAGAAAAAATGGAAATTTTTCGTTACATCAAGGATATTGTTACATGCAAGTTTCAAGCTAAGGATCACGTGAATGAACCAGAAACAAAACAAAAATTTTGGACATCAGTGATGCTGAACTTCCCGCTCAAGAGTTTATTTCAGTGTGAAAAACTGTGTGATTTGCACCTGCTGCGTTCCCACGAACTTAGTATTAACGTGGCACTCCAAAGAAGCAAGGTCCCTTATCCCATATTCACAAACGCAACTTAAGTTTCAATTTTGTATTTTGACACTTTCCGCTGCCCCAACTCGTTTCGAGGGCCAAACGTATGCAGAAAGGGCGCCTTTTTGTAAACTTGATGCTCTTTGCCGCACTGAAAATTCTTAGAGGGTGCTAGCTGGGATGCTCTACCAGGTGGCGACTTTCTTCTTTCTCGATGGCGGCGACGACATTAACAGTAGGGAGTTTGTCTTGAAAGGACAAAACTTTTCGTTTCATGGCAACAGAGTTTATCCCTGACGAACCGACACGACAGAGAACACTGGAGGCACGCTACTGCACGCGTAGAGGCAGGCCTAGCACCTAACGGACACCGCACTGAGACTGTAAACGCACGGACGTTTACGGTGGTCGTGAAAGTTCTCTGAATTAGCCAATTTCTCCAGCCGATGTTTCCGAAAAAGCGGAACACCAATGGATCATTACCGTAGCAAATTCGTTACATCAAGGTTAACCGTCGCAACGCCTTCGTTACATAGACGTCGCCAACACGTTGGGTTTAAACGGGGCTGACCACTGGGAATTGAAAAACTTCATTGAATCCAGGAATTCGTTACATAGAGGTTCGTTGCATCCAGGTTTACCTCTAGCACAGTCCTAACTGCACAATAGTACAAAAGTACAAAAGCACAAATACATTGTCGCGTGGGTTACGTCCACTGGTTCTTCATCCCTTCCAATAACCCGCCAACAAAAAAGTAAAAAGACTGATGACACGAAAACGCTTCTAACGGGTTGTGAATTGAAAATCATGAATGTGCGTGGAACACCTGAGACACCTGTTTACGGCTCGGAATGTCGAAAGGTGTTGTAATCTTGCCAATGTAACTCTTGCCTTTTCGGTTCGCCCTAAGGCTGTCGCATGCCTTCGCTTCTTCATCTACGCCTTGCACCGCTGCATATTTACCAAAACCGTTTAATGGCACAGTTTACGACGCTGGTGATCTTCACTCCGGGTCCGCGTTTCCCTGCTTTCTTCCCCTTCCCATCAACTGCCGTGTACTGCCGTGAGCGACAACCTCTGCATCCTGCCGTTAAATTCGAAGTATAAAACGTCAGTTTGTAGAAGACCAGGATAATTGGAGATCCATGGGAGAAGCCTTTGCCCTGCAGTAGGTGTAGGTAGACTGATGATGAAGATGGTGATGATAAAACGTCTCGCGCTATGGTACGCCTACCACAATGAAACACTTGAAAACGGCCTTTTTTGTTGTCCGAGACGCAGACACCGATTCCAATGGCGGTGACAACGCCGACATGGGCTGTTCTCGTCGATGGGCCGCTATTGCTTCACATAAACAAACGCATACCACCGAGAAGGCCACTGCAGCACTTTTGCCCCAAACATAGCCTATTGTATTGCCTATAAGCATTACATCTCTGTTTGCTTATCAAAATAAAAGACAACTGGCTATCAATTGCTTCGCATCAAGTCATGTAAAATGCGTGAAGAATGTATTTGTTGATAATTGTTCGGCATTTTACGCCACCAGTTAGGAATATACTTCCCCGTAGGACTTGAAGGTACAGCGAAGAAAGCAGGAAGAATGAAACCACTCATACGACACAAATTTTTCATTTGGTAGGAAGAATAATTACTTCATTCTCTCGGAAGCCTTTTGCTTGGTGAGAAAAAAGGATTCGAGTACACAGGACATATTATTTGAAAGGTAGATGTCGAATGGATTACCCGCTTTCTTCCAAACATACGTCCCCCTCCAAAATTTTCTTTGACGCGAAATGGAAGGCAAACTTTTTTGGCCGCGAAACACGCTGAAAGCTTGTTGACCGTTGGCAAGTTTGGGTATATATTCTCGCCCTTAGGTAAGCTAACTCAACTCGCATAGTAGGCTCGACTGAGAGCGTTGGTCTGTCCATTCGACTTCCATGCTGCAAGTATCCACGTGCTGTTCCTGTATCATAGCTGTTCATTTCTCAGCATTAATTAAACAAGTTAAATTTTTCTCTCGGTTATTCGTCGTTCGGAACAGAGGCAGCTTTCCTGCTCGCCTCTCGCTCACCCCACTAAGTGTACATGACGGAGGCGATAGAGGTCGCTTTGGGGGTGCCTTCGCCAATGTATCAGTGGTTATAAAAATGGCCGGCTTCCCCTCGGCGTGTTCCAAGGGCTTTTTTTCTCTATTTGCTTCGCGATCTGCTTTCACTTATTATATTTCGAATGGCTGCGATCTTTCAACTAGGCGTTCCGTCACTGATAATTTTTGCCTTTTTAAACCTCAAAATTTGGCTCTGTCTGTCTGTCTGTCTGTCTGTCTGTCTGTCTGTCTGTCTGTCTGTCTGTCTGTCTGTCTGTCTGTCTGTCTGTCTGTCTGTCTGTCTGTCGCTCGATTCAGCCTTGTAGCCAAAAGTTAAAAGAACACTTGAGGGAGAGGTTTACGTGGTCAAACCTTATGCAGACCACTAAATCTTGAAATACTTTATATTTGTCCAAATTATGGCGGAAAAAGAAAATATATACGTATCTGAGGCAAAACATCAAGACACATGTGGCATTTGCACTGTTGTTTTATTTAAACGTACCTGGCTGCTCCATTCCTGAAATTCAAACTAAAAAATTAGGAGTTTGCATTAATGTTTTCACCCAAAATGCAAAAAGCGTATCAGCTCGTGCATCGTGGCGGCAATCCAAGAAGTCCCACAATAACGTACGATCAAGCAGGTCGCGCGAGCAGTGGAGTGCCCTAAAACTGAATTGACTGGAGCAAACCTCCGCCCTGTTTATCGGGAGATTAGTGAGATGGGGGGCAGAAAGATCACATGAGGGCGGGGGACAGAACAGAGCTAATTATGTGGCAGCGGCGGCACCGGAGTACCGTCTTTCGGCGACATTTGCAGTGAAGTATGCAGATACTTTAGGCTGGTACGTTTTTTTTCGTTTTTTTTCGGCTGCATCTCTTTTTTTTGCACGCCCGTCCTCGGGTTTACGGGCGTGGATGGCCAGCTCTGGCTACTGCCGGCTGGAGATGACGCTTTAGAACGCCACGGGTTGTGGAACTCTTCCCTAGGAGATGTTTTGCTGTCCGATATGGTGACGCCGGGCTTTTCGCTGAAAGGCGACATAATGGCATCAACTTAATAATGGTTACGCGTTGCTTTGTGCCTTGCTTTCCTGTTTACCGGGCCCAAATAAAACTAACAGCTTGTATTTCAGTCAGATTACCCTGGTAATATTTATATACGCAAATGGAGAAAAAAAGATACATGTTAATGCATTCTTCTTCCCGTAATTTATCTCGCTTGATAATTGCACAATCCGGAATCTGCTTGGTTCACGGCTCGAGAGCTGCGGTAGACACGAAGCAGATTTTCTGGAAGCTTGTAGCATACTGAGATCAGGTTGAAGTTTTCTACACTTTTTGGGCAAATATGCGTTTGGCGTACTCGTTAAGCAATTCAATATTTTAATGTGGTAGCCCGCAGGCGCTGCATTTTGCCGTATCCGGATGTGCCCTGGGCACAAATATGGGAGGCGAAGAATTTTTCTTTTTGTGGTGTTGGCACACCTAAACGCCATTTCGAAGCTACCTACGCAAACGTGAAAGGCCTCGATGGGGTCATAAATATAGACAGGCTGCTTCGGGCATGGTCGGTATTCAAACTCACACGCGCATACGCTATATTTTTATTTATCCCTTCTAACAGCTTCCCCAACCTTTTTCACGAAGAAAAGAAACAAATCTTCAAATAGGGATTCGACAAACACAGCGCAAAAACGTCTACTCATGTTGAAGTTTTTATTGCGTGCGCATGGGCGCACATATATTTATTGCTGCATGAGATCAGGCCGACATCACCAAGCGTTGTTATTCCAAGAAGGCGAAGCTTTCCTTGGCGTCCGTTTCAGGGCGGCGCTTCTTGCTTTTGTTCTAACGCGCATTGATTCGGAAACAGAAGCTGAGAAATGCGTTTCCCCCGAAACACAGCCCAGAAAATCTTAACGCTCAAATCCTGTCCTACACAAAAACGCCTTGCAGGCATCGCTTCTGTGCCGACGTAGTTTTACGGCATGCAGCTGTCGCGGGCTGGTCACGTGCATATTTTACGCGGGATATGCGATTTGCTGAGAGGCCTGAATTGAAGGGGTAAAGTGTTTTCAAATCTTTTTTTTCTGCGGGTTGTAAATGTTCCTACCACCAGAATTATATCCCGCCACATGACATATCGGGCTGTGTTTTTTACGAGCGACGCATCGAACTTACAGTGCGAGGCTAACACCTTGTGTTTTTTTTCTCGTGTTTTGTTCTGTTGTGCGTGTGGTCTGTATTGCTGACGTGCCTTCGAAGAAAAAGTGCGCCAGCATTCCTCTGTCGTGAAGTGCGTGCTGAAAAACGTTAAGCATCGCAAGCGCTGGTCGGGAGGTATAAAATCAAGCACCGCGTTAAGTTGTCAACGTGAGTAGAAGTTACGATTCATAACTACGCAATGAGTCACCACATGGCATTCTAGAAAAGCACGGCAAGAAAGCTGCACTGTCAATTCCAAATGCCACAGCCAAACTCATTTACACCAGGGAGCAGTGTTTATACCTTATTATGGCCGAGATATTTTTTATTTCAGCCCTCATAACCTATATATTAGAGTGTAAAATCTCGCTTTGCGTTAGCCATTTATATCCGCACTACTGGGTTTTGTATCTCATAAGAAAGAAATAAACTGCGACCGCACAGTCACCTGAATGTCTTGTTACCATACAGCCGTGAGTCTGATGTTTAATTTTACTTAGGGGGTCAAGCAGATGGAGATTCCCACATGTACGAAATGTGTGTACTCCATACTTTACATAAAGGCGCAATTCAGCCCACAAGAGGGTACTCTTTCCAGTACACCCGTTTCTGTGCGATTTAAAATGCATTGAACAGATGCTTTATATTAAAAGTGTAAAGATCCTAAAAAGACAGCAATTCTGCCGTTTCTGTTGTGGATTCTTTTAATGCGTAGCACAGCCAGGATCATGTAACACCTACATTTGCACAACAATTAGAATTGGCGAAAGTAATATTTAATCCCTACAACATCGTAAGTGTAGCTAATTAGCCAAACAGAATATGAAACACCATGAAAATGAGCAAAAATATAAAAAAAAAACAAAATTTCCAAAAAATGAGCATCGGATATCAGAAACATGCATCTCGTAGAGGCGGGGACTTAATATTCCGGACCACGCGACCTCGTGGCAAAAGCCACCGATGCGCACTCTTCAGGCCCGGCGCCTGTTGTCAAGACCGGCGCAGTGCGCATGCGCGTCGTTTTTTACTCGCAAGCACGCAGATTTTCTCGCTTCCTGCAGCGGTGATACGATGGTCACTGAAGCACCGCAGAGCGACGCCTTTGTAGCCTGCCCTTTATTACTATGGCACATTTTCGACCTCATGTGACCATTGCGCCGGCTTTGGCGCAAGTGCTCCTCGCGTCCTGATAAATATTGGCGCGGAATATTTTGTATGATATCCTTTTCTATTTTGGGCGTTATCGTTTATACTCAATGAGACAAACGGTTTGCAAACGGGGTCGGCGAATGGAGCTTGTATGACGCACTATCATGGGGTACCGCGCTATCGACAACGAAAGGCCAGCGAGCTGAATCACGAACCTTTATTCTTCTTGTTTATTTTGTATTCTACGTCACCTCCGAACTTATCTTTCAGCTCGGTTTTGTCGCCCATAAAATAAGAATATCTGCAAATTTGTAAAATACAATTATATCGGTTGCGTTTGCTGTCTAATTGTCTAAACTTAAAAATGATCCAATGACGTACTCATGTAAATTGTCTGATCGCTCTGCACGTCAAAAGGCACATCAAGTTCAAATCGAAGAGCGCCGTAAGATTATTGGCTACTTTTAAGAAGGTATTCCTGGTAGCAAAATTTTCAGGCTCACTAATAGGTCAAGGAATACTGCTGGCCGAGCAAATCATGCCTGTAGGGATGCAGATATCCGGCTTGCAGATGTCCAGCGGAGCGGAAGATTCATATTCCACAACAAAAGAAGAGGACAACTTGACTGCTGTTGCAGTGGTTTAACAACCATTCCTCAGTGCCAAAAAAATTCGGGGGGCCCTAAGTAGCGAATAACCTTACGGAGAAAAGTAGCAAGCAAACTTACGGCATCCTTGCATGCATGGAACTTGAGGTGACATTTTGGCGAATGCAAGCGTGCAGAGTGAACAGACAATTTATATGCGTATATCTTTCTACCATTTTTAAGTATCAAAAGAGGCAGCAAAAAAAACGATATTTTTTTGTGAAACTTGCAGATCACCTACTTTCTCGGCAGCAAAAACGAGTTTTAAGATGGGTTCAGTGGTCAAGTTGCACACAAAATAAACAAGATAAATAAAGGTTCGCGATTAATCTAGCTGGCATTTATTTGTCGATAGTCCGGCCTCCCATGACTCTGCGTATTACACGCTCCATTTGGCGACACCGTTCGCAAGCCGTTAGCCTTATGGAGTATGAACGATAAAGCACAAAATAGAAAAAAATATCAAACAAAACGTTCCGCGCAAGTATTCATCAAGTTGCGAGGAGCACTAGCGCCAATCCAGCGCTAGGCCGCATTAGGCCGCAAATGACCATTATAATAAAGAGAAGGCTACGAAGGCGGCTCTCTGCTGTGCTTCAGTGACCATCGCAGCACCTCTGCAGGAAGCGAGAAAACCGGCGTGCTGTGAGTAAAAAAGAACGCGCATGCGCGCTGCGCCGATCTCGACAACCGTTGCCGGGCGTCCAGAGTGCGCACCGGTGGCTTTTGCCGCGCCCTCACGTGGTCGGGAATATTGAGTCCCCGCCTGTATATGTCATCTAAAAAGCAGAAGATTAACTTTAAAAAAAAACTGACAAAAGAACGATCGAAGTACGAATAAGGGAAAAGTAAAAATGAACAAACCGTGTAACGCGCTGCATTAGCTCAAAAATGCATAACTGCCGGAAGTAATATATTCAATCGCATAATCGCGTAAATGGAAATGATAGGTAAAACTGAACTAAGAAAAAACAAAAAATAAGGCAAAAAAGAAATCTTAGGAAAATGATGTGGCGAACTAAAAAATATGTATCTTATCCATCTCCAAAAATAAAGATTGAACAAAAGAGCCCGCAAAATAATGTATGAATTGTGAATAAAAAACGAAAACAAGCGAGCAGTGTAACTCTCGGCATTTCCACAAAAATGTTTAAATGGTAGGCTTAACTCATTTTCTGCTGTATGAGCGTGAATACAGTTAATTGGTCGAACAAATTTCGACAACAAAAAAAGAAACTACAGAAATTGCTAAAATGAACTTTCGAAATCACATATATGCATTGTATAGATGTCCTCTAAAAAGCAGACTACATGAAAAGAGCTCAATAAGCGCTCCATATACGACAAAATAACGAAAGCCAACGAAGCCTGCAAACACACCTTGAATCTGCAGAAAAACACCTAATTGGCGAAGTAATGACACTTAATCGCTCTAACTGGATGTATTTACATCAGTGACGAAAAGAAGCAAAATAAAACTTAAAAATAATAAAATAACCTTACGTCTAGGGCTACTCATAGGCAAATCTGGCGGTAAAGAACACACGCTCTGACAAGCGGCCTCAGAAATCCATGCATTAGTCCAGAATTCTTTAAATTTCTCCAGATTTCTTGTCGCTTTCGTTTTGTAATTTACTGATATTGTTTAGGCGGAAAGTAGGAAATCTCTCCGTTAGATGCATAATTCCATGCCACGCCGAGAATCCAGCTACACAGAAGATGCTGTTTTAAAAATATCGGGAATAAGTAGCAGCACCGGCCATGATCTACGGTTAGGGTGCATCCCTAACACGCGGCCTTTTCCCATTTAACATCGCAACACATAGGTCATCGTAACCTCGAATCTAACGTGGCGCCTAGTGGGCCGGGTCGTTTAAATGATAGCTCTCTGGCCCTCATTCTGTAAGGATTTGCCGTTCTCTTTCCCTTACAATCGCGCCCCCTATCTCCGCAGCATGATTAAAATGTCGTTTCAAATCGCGCGCCATCAGCCGCAAAGGGTTTGCACAACATCCGACAGATGGCGACGAGTGTACTGGCCAGTAGGAAGACGCAGTGAAACATCCCCCTCGCGAGGGGCACGATCAAATGCAGAGCATTTCCGGGGGCGCACGACGTTAAGTAGTTTGCGTTACGTTAATGTTGTTGCACTTGTGGCAACTGCTGACGAGAGACAGCTCGTCAGCAGTAATTTGAAAGAGTCAACGATATAAGGCGCGTTCATAGCCTCCCATTCTGTGTCGGCTTTGTGTCGGCTTTGTGGCGCAGTTGTTAGAGCACCATGTACATTGCGTTCCGCCCGCAGGGTCGAGAGATCGAAACATGGCGCCGGATAGTATTTTCTTTTTGTATAGTAGGGACAACGACGGTGCGGACTACGGACGTCAACGCGGGTGACATCGTGAGTTACTGAAATGCTCTGCATTTAAAATGCCAAATTGAAGGTCGTGTCAGGGTAATAATGCGAAGTGATTTTGCAGTACACGAATGGTAGGAAACACTTCCGTTTGTGTATCACAGGGTACTTCAATGGGAGTTATAAGGCCTGCGTTGTGTGATTTCTGCGCACGACAAGCATTCCCAGGTAGTCTAACGCCATCGTAGCGCTCTAGTATGGCGCGCCTTATAAGTCAGTGTTAGCTGCGTTGCGTAAAACGGTAAAATAAAAAAATTGGCAAATCGAGAAACTAGGTAATTTTTGTGGACTGCTTTGCGTAAAAGCCTGCAATAGCTAAAGTGGAGGTTTGGGATGTGGGCAGATTTTGGACGCCCTGTTTTTGCACAGCCTAATGAAGGAGGCGGCACAATGTGGTGCGCGAATGAAAGAAGAACGTCGGTTGCACCGATGCTAACTATATTTCACAAACAAAATCCTCCAATGATTCCCAATTTTATTTTCTAGACGACTTGAAAATATCTGTGGGGCCTTCAATCACTGAGTAGCGCAGTTATACTTGCGTATCTATGGATTAATTCTGGATAATATAGCGGAATGCTGTGAATCCCCAACTTTGGCCAAGTTGTGTGTGTGTGTGTGTTCTACAAAAAGTAGAAGGCGCTCCCACAGCATGTTTTAATCCTAAACTGCTGCTAGGTTTCTAATAAAAACGCTTTAATTTTTTCGGAGGAAACCAGAGTTACCTTGTTTTCTTCATAATTTCAAAATTGAACATACACGTTCCCCTCTCTTTTAACATGGGTTATTTTGACAGACAAGCAAAATATCTCAGTTGGTTTCCAATGCTCCCGCTCAATTCTTCCCATGCTTCGTAATTTCCTGATTAGTTATTTCGGTTGTCAGGTTCAAAACTCAATGTCGGTAAAATTATTTCCAAATTTGCAGAGGCGATGTCCATGATCTTAAAAGTCATTCCATTCACAAAAGATGGTGTCAAATCTTTTTCAACCTTTCGCGTGAAGCGGTATCGTGTTGTTTTGTCTTGGCGAAAGAGCTCTTTTTCTGGCGAAAATGGAATACTTGTATTTTTCATCTTTTATTCAAACAATGCAATAGAATTGACTAAAATTTGCCTGAAATTATTTTGCAGTTTGGCAAGTGGTCGATAAAGACTTTGATAAACTGTCCCAAAAAGGCAGCGGCCATCACCTGCCCAACAAACTAGAATGCTTTTACTATGCGCGGCTTATTACATTGACGGATGCTTTAAGAATTCGTGTTTCGCCGGTGGCCATAAGGACACAAAACATTGGGTTTGCGACTGAGCATGACCACGAGCTGAATAAAAACGCCCTTTCGCGTACGCTGTCTTGGATAGTCCACTATCGCTTCCGTTACACTGCACCACATGTCTTTTTGCGCTCTATCAATTCAGGATCACATATGTCGTCTGAGTAGAGGTGTATATAGTACATAGTATACAGCAGAATACATACCATTTAGTGCATAGTATATAGCCAGCCCCGCAAACTGCCGCTTGGTGGCACACAATAACAACGCCATTAGTTTTTCGACAATATATGCAGGGGACCAATGCGGTGTCTCTTGGTGCACTGCCTCTTGAGCTGTTGCGCAAGCGCGATTAAAATGGTTCTTTCAAAAATAAAACATTTCCGCAGATTGTTCACACAAGGTAACTTTATCAAACTTCGCGTTGATCAGCGCTACCGTGCAAGTTCTGAAAAAAAAAGTATTTTTATTGTTGAACTAAAGACGGATTTTCACAGTGCTTAAGGGCAAGTGCTTACGATCTTCCTTGAAACATTTGATACGTGAACCAAAACGAATTTCTCAATATCTGACTTGACGTTTATTGAAGAGTGATGCGTGCTGGCCATGACGTAGGCACCTAGTTGTGCCGAAATCTCACGTTACCTACTTTAACAGCAACCGTAGGATGGTATACCCTAATTTTCGCCCGCAAGCTTGGAGCCTCATAAAACTTGCTCACACACTTCTTTACCTTATTAGTGCAGTCATTTCTTTTAACACAATTAAACATTTACTCTAGGTGAGGTGTTCTAGGTGGTGGTACAAAGGTACAACCCCGGAGCTAGTCCTACGCTCAAATGAGCTAATTATGGAGGCAATATTTTAAGCCAGATTGAACAATTACCTGCTGACTATGTTTTATTGTGAATTTTTAGATTCGCAAAAAAACACTGAAATGTTTTTAATTCAATGTTGGCCCAACCATCAGGTTTTACCTACTATTCCGGGCTCTATAACAGTACTACAGAAGAAGTTCACAGCATTTGCAGCGGCAAAATTGTTAGTAAACGCTGTAACTGAAATAAAATGGTAATTTTCAGAATTATATGACTGGTTTAACTATGTTGAAATTAATGTTTTCTGTTTCACCAAGTTTCATATGAATAAGTGTTATTTCATACTTCGCTTTATTGTAGTACGGAACAGTTCGTCACCCTAGAAATGACATTTGTTTTTCGTAAAACGTTGAATGAGACTAAGATTCTGGTTTATGTACCCAATATAAGCGTATTCCAAGAGAATTAGCAGTGAAGCAGGGATTCTAGACAAGGATTTTATGCGGCGCATCATGTGAAAACGCTACTCCTTCATGACTGAAAGCCGGCTGAATTTATGCTACGATGTGACAAACCCTTAGAAAAATACAATTTTTGAATCTTTAAGAGCAAAAACGTTATGCCGTGAGGAATACCAATCAAAAAGAATTTTTTAAATAGCCTGGGAGCATACCCGCGACATCTAGACATAAGATGTCATAATAGAGCCGTCACATTCCGTTTTATATGTTTTATTACAGCTCGGACACAAAAATGCGGCTTCAGAAGAAAAAAAAAGCCTTCTGCGGGCTTGGTTCCAAACCTCCACCTTTCCTCAGACACATAAAAAGACCAATCATGCGCCTCGTCATACAAAACATACTTCGGCAATACAAAATCGATTTTATCATTGCTGTACAGGAAGTAGAACGAAGAAAAAATTGTACCCTCTTTTTGCACGCTCTTCCATAGATCTTCTTCGAGGTTTGGATTTGGTTGTATCAGCTTCTTGTAAAGGTATGCGAACTCACAATATTTTGAACTAAGTTGTATCACGTTTGTTAAGGATGTACAGCTTCCCCGTGTCCCTCGTAGGACATACAAATTCATTGGAACACATGTTCATTATTGCACAATAGTCGCCAAAATTGGGTCCGTTTTCACCTAAACAAAATGAGGCTGCTTTCACGTGAAACACAAACATTCAGCGCTTTTCAATTTCAGAGGCCCTGCTAGAACATGATGGCCACTTCAAAGGAAATGAAAAGTTTTGTAGACACAAGCGAAAACACCACTTTGAATTCCCTCATTACCGCGGCGCCAATCTAGCGAACTCGGCAGAAAAGAGGCTCCGAAATTAAGAAGTCTGAGGAGCTTGATTAAACTGTCCCGGATAAATGAAAAAGCCCGCTGACAAAAACCAAGCTCTGTGTTTGCGGAATTGAATAACGACCTAGAGCAGCAGTGAATGCCTTCAATTTAAATCTTACGTTTTCAATCTTGCGTCTTTTTTACGTAGAAAGCTTGCGACCCCTATTTTAACAGGGGATGGTGTATGTGAAAGGTCAAACATTTTATTTAGTAACAGCGTTTACCGTGGCATGGTAATTTAGGTCTATAAATTTCCTCTTTGAAAATAAAGGAGATTTGAGTCTTTCCGGCCACCATCGATCAAAATGGCTTAAAGGCACACTAAATGCTGACTGACAATTTGTTTTTAATATAGGATCACACCGTTCGTAGCTCGCTGTTTCTTTTTTTTTTTGTTCAACGAGCAACGAACGATACGTTATTTACTGCGAAATAAACAAACAAAAGTGGTCTCTCTTACCTGCTTTTCTTTCATTGTTTTTCGGTTACGTAGCCATTTCATCACAAACTAGGAGAGAAGCACCGGCAGAACCGGTGTTTTAAAGAGCGTAAACGCTGGCAACGGTGGCTTTTACGTCTCCAACCCATGGCCGACTACGGTAACGTTTCTCTGTCCCAGAAGGTTGGCTTAGACGTTTATGTCTTTTCACCGACGGAATAAGGAACGCTTTTAGATGCTCTAGAGGCCGATTTGCCCGACTACTCCGGCGTCCCAGAGCCCATCCAGCCAGCTGCGAGCGAAGCCTCTTTACAAGCAACGAGCGTCGTTTCGAATACCGAGCCCGGCGTCCCTGGCACCCGGCTATCACTGTTCAGAAGATCACTTTCTTTTCACCTCGTCTCGATATTCGAGCCATTTCATATTATCTTCTCTCGCGCGGGGTGAACTTAGTACGAAATAAACACTTTTCACGGCAGCCGGTGTCCAGTAGTCCTCGTTTCCCTTGCTCAAACATAACAAGGGCAGAGCGACGCACGCGTTACGAATTATCAACGGCGGCTCGAGGCTAACGGAAAAGCACAAAAGCGGATCGGTCAGCTAACCACTCGCAGTAAGTGGCTTTGACGGGAAATTTATTCGAACGGGGCGCGGGGACGCTTTACCGATAGCAATATCCGCGAACAGAGAACTGGAGATTGGAAGGTCAGGCGGGAAGCTTAACCTCCTGCAGTGCAACTTGTTCCTTTCGACGCTTCAAATGAAGGGAATTTAGCTGCTTCGGCCGGATATATTGCTTGAAGTAGCTCGGGCGCTCTCCGTCACAGGTCATTGGCATCTTGGGGAACAGCGCGAACTAACAGGGACACAATAAGAAAGAAGAGGACAGGACTTTCTTCCTTACTGTGTCCCTGTTAGTTCGCGCTGTTCCCCAAGATGCAAGTACACCAACTCGCCCATCTCGCCACCCTGCTACAGGTCATTGGCATCGCTATTTGCGCACCAATTCTTTCCGAAAATGCAACTGAAACAGTCATGGCTCACTGAATAGTCAGGGAAGCAGCCTTCCCCGCAGCGTATAGATATGATGAGCTCACAAAAGCTTTTATTTACGTCTATTTCACGTGCTCAACGACTTGGTAGCTCTTCGTTTAAGGAAACCATCTAGACATGCCACTCCAGTGAGCTCTCGCCGTTCATAGCTTTGGTGACGTCACAAACCGTACAACTCAAAACCGTACGAGGCATAGTCGCCTTTTTACGCGTTTCTAGCGTTTTCTGTCTTATTTAACATCTGCTCGTCGCGAGAATCGTGCATTAAAATTCTCGACACCGTAATCTATATATACACAGCAACTGTTTTTTACCCTTTAGTGTCCCTTTAGTGACGATAATATTTCGAGGTAAAAGCTGCCACTATGCTCTAGCATCTCAAGCAATGTCCCACTGTCCTCAATTTACTTCCGATTTTACCAACACTGAAACGACGTGTTGGGGACATATTTGTCGAAATTAAGAAGAAATGGGCATGTGCAGCACATTTAATGCGAAGGCAAGATAAGCGCTGGTCATTAAGGGTAACAGAGTGGATCTCTAGAGAAGGCAGGTGTGGCAGGGGGCGGCAGAAAATTAGATGGGTAGGTGATACCAAGACGTTCGCGGGGATAAATTGGTCACGTTAGCCCAGTAGCAGGATAATTGGAGAACCATGGGAGAGGCCTTTGTCCTGCAGCGGGCGTAGATAGGCTGATGAAGATGATGATGAAAACTACTCTGATTAAAAAATTCTGAATCATTCTGAATAAAAACAACGTATTTAAAAGCGCTTGGTACAGGCAGATTGTAATATGTTGGTGTACATTTAAAAGATACACTTCAGGCACTGACAACACTGTCATTGCAAAATGGCGCATGAGTGCCGCAATCACATCAGGTGCGAAAGATGTCGCAAACACAGGTTGCTCCAGGGAAAGCTAATATATTATACAAAAAGTAAAAATGCCACCGGCCGTTGGATCTTACTGAGCAAGATTATGTTGCGCTAAAAAAAAGCGTTTTGAAAATCAGTTATAAAACCCGGGCACGCACCTGGAAGGAAACAGCGGCACTGCGCGAGGGTTCTGACAAGGGGACATGGACGTAGAACAGTTACGGGTTTGTTAAGTGCGCATTCCCATGTAGGCTCACAGCTTCATTCCACGTCGCCATGGCTGACGGCGCACCAGGTAATAGTCGCTAACGGGAAAAACGAGAAAGTACTCCACGGCGGAAGGGGATAGCGCAGCTTTTCCTAACCTACGTAGAGAAGAAGCGGCTATGGATGAACCTGTGGCAGTGGCTAGAAGAGAGCGGTATGAAATTCCAAGAGAAAGTTAAACAGCAGATGAACAAATGTTCCATTTAGGCTTTAGCCTTCCCATTCTTTGAACGTTCTGAGCACCGCTCTAATATTTTCTGTGTCTTCTTTGATTATCACACCGCAGACCGATGAGAAATGCGTACTCAGACGCTAAGATACTGTTTTGAGGTAGCTGCATTGAGCAAGCAATAAACATACACGATGTAAGCGTGAAGTATCGCGAGAGCAAGCCTTAAATCTTAAGCATTCATGCACGGAAGCAGACAAAAATGGGGCGTCAACACGAATTTGTGAGGCGCTGCCACGAACACCGATATTCAAGGTGAAAGCCTCAGTTAACAACGTCAATCCAAAATCCTGTCTCCTGGGACAAAAAATGGTGAATAAATGCATAGTGGTGAGGATAGGATAGGAGTAACTTTATTAAATGCCGGCAACCGACGGTTTAAAGCACCGTGACGTTGGCCAAGCGTCGACCCGGGGTTATGCCCTACTCTGCAATGCCCCAGTTCGGCCCGTTTGTGGCGGGTAGTGAGGCTTGTGCTTTTCGAGCGCACGCCGGGCCTTCTGGACGGCCCATAGTTGAGTGTCCTTGTCTGTACACTGCACAGCAGTTTGAAGTTCGGGCGGGTATGTCCTGGAGGTAGCTTCGTTCGAGAACCTGGCACAGTCCCACATGATGTGCCATTGGTCCGCCGGACCCACTGAGCAAACACTGCACACACCACTCGGATAGAGTTCTGGGTGAAGCACGTGTAGAACTGCCGGTTCGGGGAGTGACCCGGTCTGTAGCTGCCTTAGGATGACGGCCTCCTCCCGACTGAGGGCCGGGTGGGGAGGCGGCATTGTGGTGAACAGCGCCCAAAAAACAAGGACAGAAGGAAGAAGACAACAACACGAGTGCTGTCTTCTTCCTTCTGTCCTTTTTTGCGTGCTGTTTCACCACCAATCTGCACGAACTGGCCCAGCTCTCGACAAAAGGTGAATAAATGGCGCAAAAAAACAGCCGGCAAATGGAACACAGAATGGCGAGGATACAAGGAATAAAAAACCGGTCAATGAATTCTCGTTACGCCGGGACCTCAAGTTAGTGCATAAACAACTAATAATGTTTGAATAAATTGGGTGCACATGGCTCTCGGCAACATTGGATTGAGTGTCCTCCGCAATGCTAGACGAGCGCGAAACACGTGGACTACCAACGATCGACGGTCCTAGGCGACTAACTCGAATAAAAATAGCGAATGGGTCGAGGCCCTCGAGTTAGGTACGCGTGTTAAGAACGTCCTCTGGCCTACGGAAGTAAATTCAGCGCGGGAATCACAAAAGTTGCAATTGCGCGACGCGTCAAGCCCGTTTCCGCTCATTGCTGTAACAAAGCGATGGGCCGAACATTTCAGCCGTAGTAATCAGATGACGCAGATGAAATGGAATCGTGGCAATAATGAGGCAACACGGTCGCACCACTTGGCACGTGCCGTCCAAGCCGATACGAAGAAGTTAACGTAACTGTAGCCGCTACCTCATGACTGTTCATAAAACAACCACGCCATCTTTCATGGGAGCTTTGTTTTTCGAATTTAATTGGTGTGGTTATAACGGCCATGGACTCGCAACCGTCTACTTTAATACAAACTGTGGAACGTCGCCCACGGCAATGCGCCGCTAAAGAAGGATGGGTACTGTGGAACGCGACAAAGAGGACCAAACCAGGTGCAAACCCGCGGCAATTGACCTGACATAGCCCCTAACAAAGAAAAGCGAATGTCCAAACTTCGGAGGATTTGGCAAGGGAGGACCAGGAGGCGCCCCACAGAAGAATATGAACCTACAACCATGGCCACCAATGTGTGCACCTCAACAGCAGCGTTTAAACAGCTGTCATTTCTTGGCGCCGCTCCAACAGGCAGCTCGTAAGCACTACCATGTACAAGGCGGATGAAACGCGCCACAACGTCGTCTCTAATGTGACATGTCGGTGCGCAGAATACTTGCAAATTTTTTTAACAATAAGAATTTCAAACTAATCTTTTGCATACTCTGCATTACTAGGACGCCCTCGGTGTTTTGACAACGCGTGCTTGGCACTTTAAGAGATGTGCGTTATTATACTTAATGTGATTGATCTTACGCAAATGAAAAAGGGTTGCGTGCGACTGTTTTACGACACATGTTTTACGAGAAAAATTTACGGAGGCTCGCTGTTTTGAATAACTCTAGCCCAGCTTAGCGCTGACCGTCCTGCACGCGAATATATCAGTTCGTTCCTATTGTGTATAAGCAGTGCAGATTTGACTGTCCACTTTTCAGCATAAAATAAAGCCATTGCAGAACCGAGCACTTCCCCACCTCTTTCCCCAAGTTTTTTGCTTTCGAAGACGCAGCGGCGAAAGGAGAAAGAAAGCACGGCGCGGAGGTATAATTTTGAAGCACGGGCAGAGCTGAGGTACCGTCATGGCTACACCTGCCGTCACGTTTCAAGGATAACGCGCAGAAACAAAGAGGCACGTAATGGCGTCGCAGGTATATGGGAGGGCGACCGATGAACAGCGCCCGTTAGAGAGTTTCCCTTACCGTGTGTACTGCATGTACCGTGTGTACCGGTACTCGACTTCACCTGCGGGCCAGGGAAGGGCGAGGAGTGCCAAGCCTCACCGAAACGAATACGCGGCCAGGGCGAGGTGAATGCCGCCCATGAGCAGAACTAAGTCGCCCTAATGGAATGAGTTCGTACATGTCTATTCGGGTCTCGATACACACGGAACACATGGTACACACGGTAAGCAAAAATCTCCTAAAGTTACTCCACCGAGGACCCTTTGTTGTTACCCCGTAGAAGCGCACTAGGTAGACGACGCCGAGGAATCGTGATTGCTGAAGTGCCAGTTAAAGCATTCAGTGCAAAGAACTGGGAAGATGTTAACCGCGTACACGTAATCCCCGCGGGCGAGTCTCTGAACTGGCCACTCCCCCCAGCCCGCACATAAAAAGGTGTCAGCAGTTTTACAGTAACCAGATGTTCATTTTTTCTTGTTACGACTAACCAAATGTGCATGAATAATTTCCCCTTTTCCATAGCCGTGTTGTTTAGATGGGATGTACGGCATCTGTACCGTTTACAAAAGGTTCGCATTCAAGGATGCTACCTTTTTGCTGATTACTGTATCTTAAATCTCAACAGATTTATGCAAGGAACTCAGGAAGGGTGGTTGACTAAAATTGGCTTAATCGTCGCCTGCTCAGCTAGGAAAGTATGTTTGCAAATGCACCGACGAGAACAAAAACGCAAAAAGATTCATTTACGACGACATTTTCAACCTGGAAATTATGATTATCACTTGGACATTTGGTTTATTGGCAAAAAAGTCTGTCCGGATGCATTAAATATTTACGACAGTTTGGAATGCAACCATGAATAATTATGTATGGTGTTCGCACTATGCCACTTTGAGAGAGAGAGAGAGAGAGAGAGAGGAGAAAGACAGTTATTGAGTCCTGTGGTTTCGTGGTGCGTGTTAGCCGCCGGCTTAAGTCTGCCGCTGACGGTGGCAACCCTAGTTAGCAGGAGTGTTTGCACGTCAGGCTAGAGTGACAAAGCGTGCCCTCCAGCTGCTCACCACTATTTACAAACGGAAGGGATTATGGGGGCCATTCCCCCATAGAGTGGACGAGTCTGTGGGTGTGTGTGGGGGGGAGGGGTGCTCAAAGGTGCAATTCGGTTAGGGCTACTGAGTGGGATAGAAGTGACGGAGTACTGCCAGGAAAGTGAGGATATTGGTTTGCAGGAGACGCCAACTGCATTCCTAAAAGTTAGCTTGCCCTTAATGAGCGAAGTAATAATGGCCGCGGGCAGGGCGGCAGTGCACGACGATGTCAGGATAAGTAATTAGTCGGTCCCTAGCATATAGGACACCATGGTCGGGGTTAAGGCTTTCCCCCGCACGGATAGTTAATCCTCGTTCCACATTATGGGTCGCCTCCTGCCCTCCCAGTCCAGTGTGCGCCACGGTTCAAATGACTTCCCCCGGGGAGGTCGGTCTTCTTAACTGGCTTATGGATTGGAGAGGTTGGAAGCAAATATGCGCCCGGCTACTCCATTTCACCAATAAAGGGGCATAGACTCGGCTATACAAGTCAACTGTTCATGAAAAAGTCTTCAGTTTAAAACTTGTCTGTAAAATGTCCTGCTAGGTTGGTGTTCATAGATTAACGGCAAAAACCTATTACGCCGCCAAATACTTTTACGCGAATCAGGGCGAGGTAAATACTCATTGAATGCATGAACAACATTACTTGAAAACCAGCAAAAGGCCATGGTTGTTGTAGAGATGCTAAACACACCACACGACGGTTATATAATGGCAGTTATGTTGTATAGTTCACGTCTTTCGTCGGGAATATAAGAGGCAGTCTAACATCACGTGCGAAACATCTTCCTCGGGTGCTCTGCATCCGGAGAATGGTGAGATTGCACAGTGCATTTGAAATAGAAACGATTTTGTGTGAACCACACCCAGTCACATACGATGAAACAGAGTTTCCACGCTTCGTGAGTGCTCCACATTCAAAACGGAACTGTAAAGGCGGGGTCTATTGCTTACAGCAAAGACCGCTTCGTGTCCTGATCAAACCACGCCTCTTCGGACCGTTTTTCACTTAGCTTCGGTACCATCACCCTTATATCGACGGCGATGAAGGAAAGGTGAGCTCATCGCCATGGTCGTTCCCTGTTTGGGGAGTCTGTCTGCTCTCTCATTTCCTTTTAGACCGCTGTTGCTTGGTACGCATTCAAAACTGCGACATGCACTTTATCACGGGCTGTTTGAAGATGTTCATCAATCATAAGAGCCAATACATGGTATCCGTTTTTGTCCTGAATGTTTATAGGAGCCAAAATGCTACCTTTGATTCTGAGTAAACAACCCGTTTAGCACTTTCTTCGTGGAATAAACTTGACAATGTCTACAATGACAGAGTTCCGAAGTGGTCGAGGGTGTTCTGTGGCGCAATTGGAACATCTGTTTCACACCTAACGCAGGCACTGCGAACGCGAAAGCGGAGCTACGTGCATTTCAACGTCCATCCGTGTACACATTTAGCTTGTCTACATGCGCGTTGTACACTTGCATCAGCACTAGTTGGAACAATGCAAGGAAAGGAACATTTAGCTTCTTGTACATGCTTGGTACTCCAGTAGTGATGTTAGGCTGCGGAAGAAGCCAGGGAGGGCTAGGTTCAGGCCAACGTGGAATCCAGGAAGGAGTGCCTGGCAGTCTTGGTGCATGGCAGGGAATCCTGGAACCGGTTCGCGACAATAATGCATCTGCTAATGCGTGGTCAGCGTGTTGCGTGAGTATTCGGAAAAGGTGCCGCTTTATTTCTCTGAGCCGCAGAACTACAAAAGGGCACTCTCGTGCTTCTGCCAGGACCAGGGAGCTTGACGTGGCATTCGGAACCTCCAAACACACTCGAATAAATTTTGGTATTTATAAGGTGAGTTTTTACGCGCACAGCACTTTAGGAGCTCGCCTTATCGTCGTATCTCGGTCGCTGCACCAGAGTAGAGCTACAAGGTGTTCCCTCGTAGCGTATGTTGTCGAGGCGTAACCCAGAGGCTTCGAAAGCAAGGCGGTTTTTATAGTCATAAGCGTTCGAAACTCGTGAAGCGCTGGCGCTTGTCATACATGTCCCTATTGTTTAGCACAAAGAAACGTGTTTGAGGCAAAGAAACGCCTTTGAGGCAAAATACACGTAAGTAACCGGCAGCGCCTGCCTTCATTCACTTAGGAACGCTCGGTAGGTTGGTGTTTACGATAGTAAGCGAAAAAACTTGGCGGTACAACGCCCGCGCGTGCGGGAGGAAAAGCAAGCACAAAAGAAACAGAACTCCCGCTGGTGCTCTTCCAGGCAGGGAGCGCGCGAGCACTGCGGAGGCGGGAACTTTGAAGTGCATGGCATGTTAGCAGTGAGCGGATAACGGCCCTACAGCCCATTATGGCGAACCACTGCTCTGCACTTCCGGTAGCTTTCACGCTGAATGAAAAGGCTTTAATTTTGTCTCTCCTGCAGGTGATAAACCATTGATAAATGGCAAAGAGTGTCCGATAGCGGATCTCACAAGAGCCCCGTGAAGCTTCATAAAAACATCCCTCGAGGTTCCCCAACGGTTTCCCGCTAGGTGTTGCAGAATGTGGACGATGTCGCTCACCTTCGTCTCCAGAACGTGAAGATGGTGTGGCCAGGTAGAGCCTTCGATCAACCGTTATGCCGAGAAAACGATGGTTTGGATGGAAAACACCCATACAACGCCCGGGGTCTACCATTTAGGCAATATAAATCCCTTAATTTGTTTGACAGTAAAAAGGCAATAGTACTCATTTTTTGGCCGACAAATTCATTCCTAGTTCTAATAGAAACGGGAAAACGTCATCCGTTCTGCTTTGCACTTTGGCTTGAATTGTTCCCAATGACGGTCCGGACGTACAAAGACATATGTCGTCAGCGTAAAACATTAAATAGAATGTGGGAGGTGTGTTGCTGACTGTGCAATTATTGCATTTAAAAGAGGGGGATAAGAACGCTGCCTTGGTGAACCCCTTGGGTAACAACATATTTTAATGTTTTTTTTTTGCATTCTCCGTAGTGACAAATGTTCGCCTGCCCGCAAGGAAGTCAGGATATAAAGTTAAGTGCCCTCTAACGTATTTTTAATAGCGCCCATCCTTCAAAAACGTGGACGTGACTAGCCGTATCATAGTCACACATTACATCCTTGAATATGGATACCGCAGTGTTGCCTTTGGCTTTTTGTATTTAAAAAATATCACGAAGTCGATGATGCTAACCATGACACATCGACCTATGCGGAAGCCCGAAATGTTTTCTGGTGCACTTGTTGACTTTCGAACCAATATATCAATAGTTCATTGAATATTTTTCTATGACTTTCGGTATACAATTTTTGGGGTATAGAATTAGTGTACAATAAATGTAGACTATCCCATGTATAGCATGTATAGCATTGTATAGTACCATGTATACCTATACTATACTACACTAAACTATATTATATATGGTACTTTGCCATATATAGTAATCACACTGCCACCTAAGAAATACATATAATAAATACCTAGAAATAGGCAATTTTTGTAGTATATTGGTACGTTGTATCTTCACAACACTAATTAACAGGTGAAACACTTATTGATGCAAAATATCAAGGATTAGAATCTGCCGAACTATAATGAAAAAGGTAAAACATGTAACCTAGAATCAATCATGAATAATTACGAAGATGCAACAAAATTCTGGGAGTTCTTTCTTCCACTCAATCCTGGCCCAACAGTTCTTTAATTAAAATGGTGGTCTCTTTAGTTTTCTAGCAATGTTGGACTGGAATCCTGCTTGACCTTGTAGAATTGTCCTTTTCCTTAGACCTTCCCACCTTCCTCGACAAAACATTATTAAAAGTTTTGAAACATTGTTTTTTTTATTAGTCAGGGGGGCGAATAGTTTCAGTGTTACTAACAAGGCTACTGGCAGAAAAAAAACATTTTTGTTACACTATAAAAATTTTCAAACCAGCCGATGCCATTTACAATTTCGCGCACTCTGGAACAGCAGCATTTCCAAACGGAAAAACAAACCACTTTAGAACGCATCCTTCCGTTTAGCAGCAAACCAATGACATGCTGGTTTGGTTCAACCTCACCGGCAAAATTTTGCAGCTACAACGTATCTAGCTACTGATTAAAGCCCCGACGGCGGTGCGAAACCAAATTAATCGCTAAGAAACGCTCTGCCAAAAAATATCGAGGCATAATACCCAAATTAATGTCATATCAACGACAAAAATATTTGATTCGTACTCTAGAGTGTTAATATTTGCACGCTCCCTGTGAACCGGTCACACCAAAGCTTCATTTTCGGTGGAGGGACAAACGGAGAACGCTTTTTGGATCCTGTAAGACAGTCTTTGCGAATATTTCAATTTTAAAATCTCCTGAGGTTTTTGTTTTCCTCTGCAACTTATTTCTTTTAAAAATAGGTCAGCGTATTTATAGTTCTTCACAACGAGAACAAAGAGCTTAGAATAAAATGTTTAAGCAAATCATCCTCATACACTGTCTTTTCTGAAAGCCGATCTTTATAACGGAAAATCACAGCTATTTCTTCGCCTCTTCTGATATTGCATAATACAAACTTCTGTGTTCTAACCTGCAATATGCTGGAGGTGCTTCCAATATTCCTTCCAAAGCCGCAGGTTTCAATAGAATGCCGCATACGCAAATCAAAGTATTGCTGGCTCCCACGTTTTTGCAGGGAGTATGTTTGTTGCTTTTTTAGAGACCTCTGTAAAATATATATATATATATATATATATATATATATATATGTGAAGAAATGTTTCCAACGCTCCAGAAGAAATATCAAGAAGTAGAGTCCGACGCACGTCTCAAAAACAAACAAAATATTTCCTAACGTTTCGACTAGCGGGCCAGTCTTCATCGGAGTAACAAGTAGACTACACGCTCCTACCTATACTCTAGTTCTTACTCAGATGAATTTCATTTCATTGTCCGAAGGGATTTCATTTGTGTTCTTAACTTCTGGGCTGTCGCCGCCAATCCCGCGTTCACGTACGTGCGCTTATTGTCTCTCTCTCTCTATCCCTCTCGCTCTCTCTCTCGGCAATTTCTTGGCATTTTTCATAGCGGGCACGAGCAATTACCACTGGCTAAACAGCTTCGCTGTTAAAAAAGGAAGCTTATTAAAAAAGGAAGCTTGAGAAAGTACATCCCAGAGACAGTCGGGAACCATGGTGGCTGCTTTGAGTAGTCCCTAGGACAACGTAAGCGCTTGACGGAAAGGTAGCTGGTAAATCCCCACTACTTTATTGGTTTTTTCTTAAGGGGCCCTGAAAGGTTCTTTGAGCACGCTAAATGAACTAGCACAATTGTTAAGTTCGGTGGTCAAAGTCATCTTTGCCAAGTATAACATCTTTATGTGCAGAGGAAAGCTCATTTCGTTGCACAGTTTGTTGCCGCGTTTCCACCCTTTCAAGCTTGTTTTTGGGCTCCGCCATCTTCCCACAAGTACGTCGCTGATTCCCCCATGTGTGTCATGAAACAGAAAGTTTGCAATAGTACGGCTATTTTCTCACTTCCGGCGAACACAGGCGCGGCCTGCTTGCTGTGGCTGCTTCTTCTTCTGTCCTTGCTTCGGCAGCGGGCTGTTCTAATCGCCGCTCTTCACTTATTAAAGCCCCCTTCCATCTGGAGCCGGCTTTGTGTCGTGACCATATATTATGATAGTTAGCCACTAAGACGCCGACTGATGTCCTTTACATTACATTACGCTGACTGATGTACTTGTCATAATTGTACATTACGCCAAATGATGTACTTGTCATAATTCGTTTATGGGGGAGTCGTAACAATACATGACGATCTACGTAGGGAGTATGGCTGCAGAAAACGGCTGTAGCTTCTGTTTTACCGGAGCTACCCGGAAACAAATTGCATAGCTAATTAGCCGTTAAGAGGACTAAAATTGCGCAGCACAGCTTCGTCAGCCCTTCTTCTTCACAGTGTAGAAGGGCACTGATTTTTTATGCAAAGCAGTAATAGTAGCCCTATAAAGTATGCTATGCTGTAAAACGACTGCGTGCGGGCAGCTCTATGATGTGATATATTTTTGAGCGTGTGCCAGTCCTATAATAATATCTGGCAGTAGTCGTGCAAGGTTCAAACACAAGTTCCAACAAGACATACATCGCGTCATGTCGCTTTAAAAACGATTTGCTGATGTCGGTAGAGGACGGACAGATGTTTATTGAAAAATAGTTCTTACAGTTATCTACAGCTTGATTGAGATAATTACTGTTTCATTTCGTAGGAAATGTTAAGGTACAAGCACTATTTTATATGACTTTTAAACTCAGGCCCAATCACCTGGAGGTCACAAATGAGCAGACGTAAACAGGTCTTCTCGCCCAAGAGAAACACGCCGGGAATTGAAACATTAGCGCCTATTGGAGCATTGCCATGCTCAGTCATCCTAACAACCCGCCCACTTTTCCGGGCAATCAAAAAAGAAAATACATATTACTCAGTCTTTCAGGAGCCCTGAGAGCATCGGGGGATTGTCGACCTCAAGTGAGCCTTTCATGCTGCTGCACTTCCATCTTAGCTTTCGTCTTCAAATGGTGTGGTGGTCTTTTCGCGAAACTCCGTAGCCCAGGTTACATGCAAGTCGCTGTGTATCCATCTATGTAAACTGGATAATTTGTATTCGAATTTGAGCATTGCTGACTATATTTTTGATTAGTGTTAATACTTTTCCCGCAGAATGCACCTAAGATTTCAATTTGGAATAGTTCTTTTGTGAAATAGCAGAGCTCGGCGATGCTGATGGAAGTGTTTTGAGACGATTATGCAGTTACAAGCTAGCATGTATAGATTACAAGGATGAAATGTATACATTTCTGAAGAATTCAGCAGACAAGTTTAAATTTAAATTGTTTCAGCCCCAATTATAGTGTTTTTTTTACAATTCAGTGGTCACGTGTGAAGCAGCATTGTCTTTTAGGCATATGCACGTTTTTTTCTCGCAATGAATAGAGGGTCCATGAAATAAAACACCCTCACTGTCGTGAATAATTCTTTTGTTTGAAGCGCTGAATTACGGGAAGAGGAGGTTATGAGGCGGAACAAAGACATGATAAGGGAGCGGATGAGGTTCTCCGTCAAAGTTCTTTGTTCGAAAATAAATGTCTGTGTGAGCACTATTTTTCGTCATATTCATGCTGTTAAGATTCTTCTTGTCATTGGTAACCAACCCCGGGATTACACTTATCTGGCCAGGGCACTGCATATACTGTATTATTTCCTCGGGGTACTTAAGTCATCTTACGCGCTTTTAGGGCGAACGCCCGGAGATACGGGCTACAACTACTTTACTGATACATCGTGTTTGTGTTTCTTTCTGCGCTTGTGTTTCTTTATCATTCCGCTTGAATCACTTCCAAACGATTCTGTTTTCCGACACGGTATTAGCGCCTACTTATTGGCTGTTGTTTTCTTGGTCTTATCGCGCGGATTACGTTGGTGGCACACCCCGCAGATTCCGTAGATTCATCGTTCTCTCATAGCTAATGTCAACTTGCCCAACGCAGAGACCTCGTGGTTCAGGTGACACCCTGCACGTACTATTCTACAGCCTTTAAGCTTCCAATTCATATTTTTGTAATTTTTGTGAAGTGGACACTTTAGGAACCCGCGTAGCTCGCGATTCATGGCGAAACCCTGAGTGATTATGTGCCACGGAGTAAGGAACACCATTAACGGCACCTACTATAAAACGCTGTGCAACGACCGCCGACACCACAGTGCTAGGATATTGGGCCGATACTGCGGAGAACCGGCTAAGAATTCCAAGGTATTACATAAGTCTTTTTATTTATTCTTTGGAGAGGAGGCAATTTTATTGACCAGAGGACGTTTTTCCCAAAACGGGGAATCTGCGGCTTTAGCCTTAATAGTCGTCTTTCTGGATCGCGCAGTAAAGCAACTCTTCCACAGCTCAGTACAGAGCTTGGTTGACATGTGCTTCAGCAGAATAGCTATAAGAAAAAAAAACGTTAAACGTTAGCGTATGTGAAGTTCTTATCTTCAAGGTAGTTACCAAACCTTAATTCATCACGCTAAGGATTGCCCTTGCCGCACTGTTTCCGCAGAGCCGCACGCTAAATTCAATTACACACCACTTGCCGCAATGAGCACGCCCTCGTCGGTGGAAGGTAAGGCAGGCCACACGGATAACCTGGTTACAACTCTGGCAAGCCTCCGAGTGGTACCCGTCACCCCGTATCCGCAAGTTGGTTTTTCTTATAAGCTTCAGGGACTGGTGAAGTGTTAAGATGGCAGCCAGAGAAGTGAGCACGGGTGTTTTGTTTAGTTTATATCTGAGAAAAGCTATCGTGCAATAAATGCTCATAAATTCTAGGTGGCACTGCACAATTTGTGGTAGCTTTGATCTCGAACAGTCGGAACGACAACTTTAGGAAAAGCCTCTGGATAGCTGTTTTTGACATTTACGTTATATTTAGCAAAAAATGTGCTGTGAAATTTACGCTGTGATATGCGTCTCACAATTACGCTGTAAAAGGAACAAGCTAAGGGTAACTGTCGGCATCACAGCGAGAGCGTACTTTACCGCTTGCAATACTTCTAGTGATTGCCATCAAACTCCAGATGCCCGAGCCACGTTGGCACGCGAAGAACAGAAAGAGATCTTCCTTCTTTCGGACAAGATGCGAACTTGGTCCTTTTAATAAGATTTCGCTCAGCAACCTGTGAAAACAACGCTGAAGCCATGAAAAGCGAAGTTTAGGCTGGGCCGCTCACCATGGAGAAATGTCGCCGATTGCACCGTCTATTTTGCTTGCGACAGATGATGTATTAAGTAGTTCTCAGTCGTAAATAAAACAGAGCTTTAATTAGTTCACCACAACCGAAACATAAAGATATCGTCGTCGGGTACGCCGGACAACCAAAAATAGTTAACACCAATCAACAAAGCTGAGGTAGGGAGGTAGGTTTGTTAAACACATTGTGAACAAATATTTACTCTGTTACGCATGAAAGGTTTAGACCATGCCTCGAACATACAACCGCCCTTTTAATAAGCCATGGCGCCGCATAGTATACGTGAGTTCCGCACCTTATTGTGAGGGCTCGCTCAGAGGTTGCGCCAAAGAACGATATGTTGGTGTGTGCTGGTCTGGTGTCGTTTCATTGCACAGCTGGCAGCGTGCTATCTTGCTGTCTCCTTTGCACACGTTCAGTCGAACACCCTCAGTCTGACCTCATTAGAAAACAGGCATTCCGCATGCCTGAAGTACTATCCTCACATCTTCATGCACCCCTGCAGGAACACAAAAAACGACATTGGACGACCGCGGTGGCTCAGTGGCTAAGACGTTGTTCTGCTATGCCTAAGGATGTGGGTTCGATTACGGCCGCAGTGACCGTTTTTGTGGTTCAGGCGAACAGCGAAAACACCCGTGTTTCGATATTTCGGCACACGTTAAAGAACGCAAAATGCTGAATAAATCTTTGTGTTGACTGAAATATCAAAACATTTCTATGCTCCCTCGGCGTTGGTTCGACAAGCAACGATGCGTTATTTGCTGAGAAATAGGCAAACAAAGCTGACATTTCTCTCACCCACTTCCCTTTCATGCTTTCGAAACGTAGCCATTGCGTCACAAACCAGGTGCGAAGCACCGGCAGCACCGGTGCGGTCTAGAGCGCAAACGCTTGCAACGGTAGCTTTTACTTCTCTGAGCCATGGCAGACTACGGCTCGTTTCTCTGGTAAAGGATTGGGCGTTTGTGATTTTTCACCGAAGCAATGAGAAACGCTTCTAAATGGTTAAAAGGCTGCTGTGCCCACCTACTCCGGATTCCCAGCAGGCTTCCAGCGAAGCCTCTATTGAAGCACCAAGCGGCGCTTCGAATATGAAGTCCGGCGACCCGAGCTCCCGGCTGGCCCGTCAGTAACGTCCGATCAACTCACCTCGTCTGGCGGTCACAGCCACGTTGTATTATCTTCCCTCGCGTGCGCAAAACCAACATGTAATAAGCACGCTTCACTTGGCTCAAATATAACAAGGCTCAATTATAACAAGGCTCCTGGCTCAAATATATCACGGGCAGAGCGGCGCACGTTTTAGGGATTATAAATGGCTGCTTGAGGCGAACGGGCGAATTGGTCAGCTAACCACTCACAGTAAGTTCATTTCACGGACAATTATATTCGAACCTGGCTCGCTTTAGGGATACCAATGTTTTAAATAAAGTATTGCTTCTCTTCCTGCTTCTCCGTAGGGCGCGGAGAACGGAAAATTGGAAGCTCGGGAGGCTCGCTAAACCACCTACAGTGCATCTTGTTCCTTTTCCCGATTTTAATGACGGCACTTTACCTGCTTCCTACCTGGCATATCACTCGCAGAAGCTCGGGCACTCGTCGTTGTAGGTTATTGACTTCGCTAATAACGCACCAATGCTTTTCTAGATGAAACTGACCCCATGATTTGTGACTGAATAGTGAGGGAAGCAACCTCCCTCGAATTGTATAAAAGCTACTCTTTGGTATATTGGATAGGATCACCTCTCGCAAAGCTTTGATTCACGCTTATTTCACATGCCCAACCACTTAGGAAGTGTATTTGATTGTTCAGGAAAAGATCTATAGACGCTTCTTCAATGAGCTTTCGCCGTTACCAATTCTGTGACGTTACAAACCGAAGTACTCTAATGCGCCGGGAGCGTAGTACCCGGTTTTCTCGTTTCTGATGTTTTATGCCTTATTAAACAACTGCTACTTGTGATAATGGTGTATATCGATTATAGGCACCGTAATTCATCGATGAATGCCAACGTTTTTCCATCCTTCAGTGTCCCATTAAAGATGCCCAAGAGATTCTAATAATCACGTACTGTCGTTTTGGTCCTTGCGTAACTACAAATTTCGCTCGCGATCAAAAATATAATAAACACCAATTCTCCCTTGCCATTAAGCCTTTTCACCTTACCCTTTCGTAGTACAAGGCAAGCCTCGAATTTCAATTGCAAACCTTCCAAATGTAAAAATGCACACGGTGAACGCCTTATCGAGTTCAGTTGAGTCAAATATGGATCGACCTTCCGATAGAGGTAAAAACAGCGGGAAATTTTAATATGGCCGCTAAACAGCATTACAAGTCTTGTGAAATTTTATCTTAAACTCTTGCTATGTGAATCATCTTTTTAGTGATATTGTTTTTCTGTGGTTTTTTGTGTCTACCTGTGAATATGTACAATTCCAGTTGTATGACATGTACCCTTATGTACATCTCACTTTTTCTTGAGCCCTCCACGCTTTGACGCTTAAATGCTTGTGATTTGCTCGTGAATTGCTTGTAATTTTATATTGCACCGGCCACTAGCCTATGCAGCTATTGGTCCAAACAGTGTTCTGTACATACTTCGCGTTTATGACTAAAGTTTCTCATTAAAAAAAATCTGGACCCGCCCTCTACTGTGGCGTGCCTCATAGTTGACGAGTAACTTGGCACGTCAAACCTCATCATTTGATTTTGTGACGAAATACTCAGGTTCAAGCGCTGTCGCGCCAACTAGAGGGAAAATCGGCAAGTGTTACGCAACAGCGACACAAATAGTTTTGTATTTCCATGCGAAAAATTCTGCATTATTTTAGAGTGTTCAGCTTTCTTTTTTTAACTCGTTTGGGGATCCTATTCAATACCGAACATTGTTTATCATATAAGCTCAATATAGAGACGCGGCCAGGGACATCTTTCTACGTGTGTACCGCAGCTGCACAAAATGGTATCATAAATATTAAATGCACGCCGTGAGCTTTTAGGAGAACATTTTCGGATTCGACTGCGGGGCTCGAGTTGTTTCCTCTACTTAACACAACCTTGTTTTTGGCAACATTCTAGACTCTCTCCGTAACACTCACCTAGTCTGTGAACTTTGAGCAATTTTATGCGCAATTATCAAGGCTGCAAAGCTCAGAGCGGCTTGCCAGCCAAGCTGTATGGCGCACTAGTCAAATAGAGGATTGCACGCCGTTCTTAGTGGAGCAACGATCGTGCGCTACCCCGCAGCATCTCGGTGGGCCGTCTCGCTCAGGAGTATGCCCCGTGAGACAAACATGGTGCTCTGATAAACCGCCGTAGTTTGTCTTCAAACAAACTGTGTGTTCTTCGACTGTCTTTGTTAATTCATAAATGCATAACCACCATGACTATAACGTTGCCAAGATACCTTGAACAACCAAGATTCACCAAGTAAAAGCACCCGCCTCTCGCTCTAATCTTGAATACACCACTTGAAGACGCTGTATCTTTTCTTATTCCCCACGATAATAGATTTTTATTTCCGCTGTACTCGAGGCGCTTTGCCTTCATTAGAACGCTGAGTAATGGGGCCGAAAAGTTGGTGTTTTTAGGGGACGTCTTTTCCAGTGTTTAATTAACCACCACACGACTTTTCCGCCGTACAATACAATGCTAATGGTTGGAACATGGTGGTTGGTTTGCTCTGAAAAATGATGCGCGCTGCAGTACGAACAAAAGCGTGGGTGTCACCACATACACATCAATTTCAAACTTTTCATTAATCTATAACGCGAACAGCGCTTACGAGAGCACAACAACCAAATCTCGCTAGCGTCCAGAAAACGAATAGCGGCCCAGCAAGTGTAATACGCCTTTCCGGGGTGTACTTGTTTCATTTTTTAGTGAACGGTGTATTTCCTTGGCCAACTTATCCACCCATTTAGGGTCCAGGGTAATTAATGCACAGTGCAGTACACATAGAGAAAGGCCCGAATAAGTGCGTGTAAGTTTTAGGCTCGTGATTTCTTGACATCTTGCATTGAAGGGGACAGCGCTGCAATACAGGTGTACCTGGATGTAACGAAATTGGCAAATGTTCGCAATTTTTTTTTTACATCCAGGTTTTCGTTACAAGTACTTTTCGTGTTAAGGCTCGCGTGAATGAAGCAAAAACAAAACCAGACTGCTAGTCATCACTGAAGGTTTCTTAGAAGATTTATTTCACAGTTGAAAACTGCGTGATTTGCGCCTACTGCTTTTGCACGAGCTTAGGCAATTCAGTGCGCTCCAAAGAAGCTTGGTCACTTACCCCCGTTCATTATCAAAATTTAACTGCGCGAAAGACGGATACAAGAAAGGACACGGACGAGCGCAGTCTCTCTCACCCAGCTGTCTCTCATTCTAATGCATCCTACCCCCGTATGCAGAAATGTAACTTAAATATCACTTTTGCCTTTAGACTATTTTCGTTCCAAATGAGTTTTAACAACAAAACGTATCATGAAAGGGCGCCTTTTCACGAACTGCTTGATGCAGTTTTTTGCACCTGAAATTGTGGACGGGGCTAACTTGGATATTGTACCAGGTGGTGATGGCATTTAAAAATGTTACCTGCTCTCGAAAAGAGTGAAATTTTCATTTTACGGCAGCGGAATTCATCACTGGCGAACTACAGCACGGATAGCGGTTAATAGTACACGCGCAATTACACGCCGACCGGCCGGCCTAGCACCTAAAAACGTACGTCTCGAACAGACACCGCACTTGAGAGGGAAACGCGTGGTAGTTTGCGGTGCGGGCGAAAAAAATTGGAGGTGTAGTTACTCTTGCCACCAGGTGTCACGCTACACAAGCTAAGCCTAAAGTGGGGGCTGCATTACCTATGGGATGGCGCTAGCCCCTCTGTTCATCATCATCATCATCATCATGACGACTTTTGTTTTTGACGATAATCGATGTGTACGTAGCTGCTGGCTTCTTAAAGCAGTTCTAGTACTCACTAAGCCAGTAGATTTCTCTGGCCGATTGTTCAGTAAAACCGTAAAAAACAATCACTGATAAGCTGACAAAGTTTGTTACATCAAGGTTAACGCCGCAACGCCTTCGTTACAGAGATGTCGCAAACCCATGGGCGTCTATGGGGGTGGCAACGGTGAATAGAAACACTTCGTTAAATCCAGGAATTCGTTACATAGAGGTTCATTACATGCAGGTTTAACTGTATAAGCTATCCTCATGCACTCGTACCGTATTTTCATACGAGCAGAGAACAACAAAAGTATGTCCTCACGTAATGATGTTCCTTCACCCGGCCCTCAAACCCTAACATTCAGCGCTAGCTGCTGGTAAATTAAAAAACATTTCATACGCAAATGCGGCACAATAAGGTCGGAAACACCCTCATTTTTTGAAACGTCGCCTGAGAGCAATGAGGTATAACGATATAAATATATCTACGCGAAGTGTCAAGATTTATTTCTAGAATCATACGGACCGCCTAATTGTGACAACCCTCCTTGATGCCCTTGCGGCTTTATGCCCTACACGCCTTGAAACACGGCGTTTATGACATGAGGTGAGGATATACATCCGAATTCAATATATTCAATAAATACTTCCTGTAAATTCTCCGTTCTGCAGATCTACGACAATGCGTTGCAATCAGTCTTCGTATTACATAGGTACAAATTCATAACTGTATTTTTTTCTTGCCTTCCTAAATCAAAGATGTATTCTCAAACCACTCCCACAAAAAGAGCCTTCTTTATAGAAAGCGAAACAAGCGCTACTGTTCGGACCCTAGTGAGAGCTCAAACGCGACATAAGCTGAACACACATTCCGCACCTGTTCACGTGCGAGAGCATTTTTGGCCGTTCGTTCTGGCCCAGGCATCGCAGCTGGAAGCCTCTGACAATGTCTTCAAACGTTTACTTCAAAAAAATTGTGCCCATTTCACAGGAACACAGGCACGTGACAGCATTGCAATATTTAAAGGCAAGTATAACAAAAAGATGAGGCTTTGCAATAAGAAAAACTATTCCCAGTTTCGCCTAGTCTGAAGTATGCTGAAACGGGGAAGCTATGGTGCTTCCGTGTTACCTCGAACCTCACCCTCTTCACAGCACAAATTCTATGGTTCGCGCAAAGTAATCGGTAGCCAAAAATCAGCTGAGAGGGTTTCTTCCCCTCTCTCTTCCTTAGCAGAAAAAAGAGGAACACGCCCTCGTAATACCACTCAGTCATCCATCAATGGGTCAGAGAGCCGCCGACGGGGCGGTTGTCAGACTAAGCGATAGAGGCGGCCGGCGGGTCTTGGAGCCTGCTCCCACCCCTGCGGGAAGCACAACCTTTACCAATCCGACCAACAGACTCGACCTACAGCAGCTCCAATGCTACATTATCGTAGTGAGTGAAATACCGTTATGTTCGAAGTCTGCCAAATGCATCCCCAGTACTGTACAGGAATCTGGACGACGGTCTACTAAAACGCGTGCATTCTTTTCCACCTTCTCCCTTGCACAAAATTTGCGTTTCTTTGGGCCCAGCTTGTGCGTCAACTTTTTGCTTTTTTTATATATCGCACACAAACTGCATTAGACATCTGTTCACTAGATAGCACTCCGTGAACTTTTTCGTAGCTATATTTTGCGGTAAGCTGCCAAATTAAACGACTTCTGCTCGCTTTTATTTGCGCTGGGCTGTCTGGGTGAATATTGTTCAGTTTGGTAACAACTGTTTACTTCTCCAATCAGTAATAACTACTTACACTATTGTACGGAAGAGGTTTTCATCGCTAATTCCGCATTTAGTGCCGAATCAAGCCGTCTAGCAGTTCTTGCTTTTCATTGAATTTTCATAATGTTTCTGTTTGCTTTCTGATTTTTCTGTCCATCCTACTTGCGCAAGGGTGGTGCTTTTTATTACTGTTCTTGAGCGCGAACATTGAAACTTTGTTGTAAAGTTGTCCTCAAAAACAATGAAGACCTCAGTGACAAAACACTTTCCACTGCCGCACCACGACGTTTCGGCTAAAGAACAGCAGCGATTCTCGGTTGCCTGAAAATTCGCTGTACGTTTCGAGTTTTAGATACTTTTATGCCTCCAAAAATGCCTTCGAAGTGCACAACAAGCGCACAATGACGAATACAACTGCGGGAAAATGCTAAAAGAGGAAGTTTTAATGTGTCAAACACATATAATGAACATGACATAATCCTGTTACAAAGTCAATACCAAACTGTGTACTGCCGAAGAAAATTTATTTCGACAAATTAACGCTTTTACTTCAACAGACATCAAGTGATACATTTTTGTTTAGTGAAACCCGTGGCAATATTTTCAGGAAGCGTGTTCGAGTTATGTCTTAACGTTTTCGCAAGAAAGAACAAAGTGCAATTTAAAATGAGTTTTTATACATTGCTCTATTGTTGGGCAATGTACAGGCACGTGAAAAGGTTCATTGCTTCAACCCAGCGCAAATAAAGGCGGCCGAAATAAGGAAAAGGCCACTTCAAGCGTTACCTCTGGGAGCTCGAAATACATCCTCCGTTCAATTTATTGAGTTTGCGGGGGGAGCAAATTAGGTTTCCCTCTTGTTTACACAAACGAGAGGCACGGACAATAGGTGTGCTTGATTTGGCTTCTCACTGTGAAGCAATCTTGCGTTCTTTTCTGCGCACTCCTATTTTCACCCGTAATTGATTAGTACGGCGGACAGTCCTATGCCCCGAAAGCTAGCTGGACCAGCGGCAACTTTGGAACTCTCAGAGAAAGTCGGTGACACACTGCAATTCCTGCCACACTAATTGGCTGCAAAGAAGCTCTTGTCCAGCCAGAACTAGCTGCCAGTAGCAGGCACCGTAACGAAGAAGCCCATTTAAAATGTATGGTAACGCGAGAGGTTTAGCTTAGCTGTATTTTGCCACAGAAAGAAAAGCCTTCTTATTTTCTTATCACTTTTGTTTGTTGTTTGTGCACATTTTTTTCTGGTTTGCATAGGAAGATGGTGTTCTTCCACCTGCACAATGTAACAATCTGGCGTTGCGGAATGCTTGAAACGCTGTACTCTTCGTTTGCAAGTCAACCAAACAATTACTACGAAACCGGGGACCTTAAGAGGTTACTGCAGAAAACTGTAGTCATTCGGCTTTTGTGGCTGCTGCGAGTATTTCCAAATGGGTGCCTGAATGGGTAGCAGCCTTTTGAAGTTCAGTCAGTCGCATTATTCGGTATTTGCAACAGAAAGCTGACCTTAAATTTTTCGGACGTATTGGCCAAAAGAACTGTAATTTCCATCAGGTGAATGTGAAAAGGTGCCGTCCATGAAGTTGCAAACATACGAAACGTCCATGAAGCTGTAAGCAAAGTAGTAACCAAGGAAAGCAGAGACCGCATTATTGAAGCTTCAATCAAGGTGAATGCACCATGTTCCCACATACGTGTTTTATAAAAACATTGCGGGATTACTAGCGCAAATTGTAGTCCGGAATCTGCAGGCCATGTTGCCACCACTCTGAGTGCGCTTACGCAGATTTATTTAGTAGAAAAATCAATTCGAAAATGTTGTCCTCCTCTCGGCATCCGAACAAATTTTCTCTGGCGTTTTCGTGTGACGTCAGGAGGAGATGACTTGGCTTGACTGCGCTATACTCGGGGACTACTTTCTGTGGCAATGGAGACAAAGCTACGCGGGGGGAGGGGGGGGGGCGAACTGCTTTGTGTTACTGGGCCAAAGTAGTTCCCAGTAAACTAGTTTCGGTTTCGGTTTCGGTGTGACGCATATGCATTTGCTACAGTTCGTTTCTTCGCATGAGCTCTGTGGTTGAGTCCGATGAACCGCAATTACCAATCATGCAGGCCTATTGACGTCTCCTTCTCAACGTTTCATTTGATTCTAAGCAAAAGCCAACGCTTTCAGTGGAGAACTCGCACTGACGTAATATATTATAGCGTGGACGCTACCGTCGAACTCTGAACCGTCCAGAAATGCCGTCAATTTTGTCGGCGCTGCAGTTTCGAGGGCAGGCACTGATATTTAAACTCTTCTTGAGCCGTGCACTGGGCAGCACAACGGTCACGTGTAGCGTGCTTACATAGCGCAGGCTCGCTATACCGTTATGACAGAGCGCGCACACTAAGGCGCGAAGTGAAATGCCATTTCGATCGCTCTGAGTTAGGCAGGCCGCAAGAAGCTTCGGTGACCCGAAGCTCGGAGAGCGTATAGGGGAAGCTCGCGCTGCTGAACCCATGAGTCCAGCGCTCAATCCCCACCCGTTCCTATTGCAATATCTTTGATGAACATCGTGCAGGGTTTCGGGCGTGTCTCGCTATACTACGTGGCGCAGGTTTCATACCTGAACATAGCAGTCCTACTGCATTGGCTGAGTTGCCTATTTACAGCATAAAGGCGTGTCTGCACATGGACCTCTGAAAAACGTAACGCCGTTTAAACACCTGCACAGTTAGCGCTGGTCGTAAAGTTTAAAAACAATTTTTCACTAAACATTTTGCCAATAATGTGGTCACTGACATTGTAAAATACATTGCGTTAGCTTACTTTGCCAAACGCCAATATATCAAGCCGTTCTCAGATTGGTGGTTAAGCCATCCCCTTTCCATTTTTTCAAATGTGTGATCACTCGCACACTTCTTGGCTCACTTGCCGGAAAAGAGCGCCGTCTCCAGAGCCCCGAAACTGGGCCTGTCAGCAAAATTTCAATTGGCTTCCAAACCAGGCAACAGAATTCGCGTTGGCTGCGTGTAGCCGCTAACTCCTCATCAACATTCCAATTGGCTGCAACAGCCTCCTTTCTTTGTCACTTACATCAATGTTGTGGGAGCATGGCTGGTTTTACATTAACAATAGCTGACTGGTATCCATGGCTGTCATTTTAATGTTGGCCTCCCCTTGCACTTACTTCTTCCCCCAACACGTGGGTTGTTCATTGATACTCGTGCTCGTCCAATTTTTATTTGGCGCGACGTGACCTCCACCAACGCTAAACTGCTCCAAAATTTCGCAAAAATGTGCAATTTTTTGCTATGGCCAGGATTCGCACACAATTCCAGAACCACCAATAAAACTCACAACTCAGGGCTGCCACCGCCAGTTGCAAACAGTTTGACATCGGTACACCGTGAGCATTATTCAGCAGTAATAATGTGTGCTACGTGAAAATTGAAGCAGAAGAAATAATGTGTTTTGTTTCATTTATTTATTTCCTGCATAATCAGCTAGGCAAAATATGGAAGTCACTCTAAGTAGTCACACAACCACAAACATGCACACGAACCCCAGTCACACGAGTAAACCTTTAAAACCGTGGCCCCTTCTTTCAAGCCCACTTGAGCACTCAAAGCCACGCAGCCACGTATTTCCAAACAAACATTTCTGGCTCTGTTAGCAGTTATTCGCAGTCACTGAGCACGGTGTACAGTAACTTTCTGCATGATAAATGTGAAAACAACATATATGTACCAGAAATTGCACCGAAAACATGACAAAGTGACACTGCCCATCCCCATGTCAGTGAACATTCCTGTAAATTCTGTTTCATGAGAGCGTGCTGTTACCTTTCGGGTGTTCGACCTCATACCCCAGGGCCTCGGAAAGCTAGTATTTTTACAAAATTTAGGGCTAGGAGCAGGGAAACCCACAACGTCTCGACATTTGAAAGCGAGGCATTAACGATTCGTACTAGTCCTCGCCATTACACCCTGTCAATACGCATTTAAAAGAAATTATTTGAGTCGGACATCATCTTTTACCTCATCAATCTACCCTCTGTAGTCGAAAAGACCAACAAAATATCAGCAAGTGAGTAGAAATTATTACCTCACTTACAATGTGCAACTGATGGCAGTATATTTTTTCCACATGACTGAAACAATGACAAATGATAGACAACTCAACAATGCATTTCTGGACGTCATCACTACCCCCTCGCAGTTTTGCCAGACAATTCTTCGTCGTGACATTTCATGCACAGGTAACTGCTATTTGCCAAGGCTGTTTACAACCTCTTGGGTTGCAATAAATTTTCATGTTGCATTCCTTCTGGTTGAAACAGGATAAGTGACGTGCCACTCCTCACTGCTTGCTACCAGCGTTCGTCCTCAGGTTACATTTTATGCAAGGTAAATATAACTGGTAGCGAAGCTTCCATAGAAGCCCATACGTTCAGAAAATGGCGGCTCTTAAGCTGCTCATGGGGCTTAGCGCCATCTGTGTGAGGAGGGAACACTTCCGGCGGAACAAAAAATAAACAGGATGTGACGCAAGATCCGGTCAGAAAGTGACGTCATTTTGGTGGCATTAGCGGGAAAATTTGACTTCAAAATAGCCTTAGCAGGACTCTGATCGCTGAGGGCTCATGTCATTGCCATCTGACGCAAGTTGGCGAGCCCTTGGCGTGTGTGCTTCAAGTCAACGCCAGCTTATACTCGTGACTAGAGAAACGCACTTTAGCATACTGTCGTATGATTCGCCTCGGTGTTTATAAAAGCATCTTGCATCTTCTCTGAACCTTTATTCTGTATTCATGCCTTCCACTGCTGTATAAAAGCAATCAGTTTATTTTGATTGCAGCGGGTGGCAAACGTACACCCCCCCCCCGGACCGGAATTTTTTTTCTGCCTTGGGATACAGAGCGCAAAATGACACTTGACCACTCTCCGCGGCCTCCCTTTTATATAAGAAACGTGCCCACTCCTTACCCCGATACCAATTTCTACCAACGCCACTGCTAAGTTTAATTGCGTCGCACATACGCAGGTAGGCGTGCGTGCCTTAAGTATAGATCAAGGTTATATAATGCTTGCTCAGTTTGTGTACTTCTGTTCTAAGAGAAGAAATAACGCATAGTCATGCTACAGTCAAGACATTTGAATTTTATTCCAGGATGAACATAAAACAAATTTACCACACTGCACAAAATGAGCACGTATACAATAAGTACAAAATGTTCGTGGGCACTGCATGCATTATGATTTTCTTTACGCGCCGAAAAATTGACTTTACCCGTAACACATAGCATTATGAGCAATGAAAGCGTCAACAATAGAACTACTTCGAAACAAGAGAGAAGAACTAGGCACTGCATCTTGAGGTAGAAAACCGGGCCGCAGGAATGCCGATTCACGAAAGTGCAGCGAGCACACTGCAGCTGTCCCGGCGTCTTATCAAGTAGACAAGGGTTTCTACAGAAGTTCACTCAGCATTCACGCCTACAATTTCCTGGTTGCATTATTTGGCAAGTGTCGCAACAGATAAGTAAAAAGAGGAAAAATAGATCAATGCAAACGAAAGCGACGGCAGTATGTAAAAGCACATACCAGGAAAGATCTGGCAGCAGCGCAGCACGGAGCAGCACAACACAGTACTGCGATGGAAATAATGCTTGCGCATACAAGTGCGGGAAGCAACGAGCACTACAAGCGTTGTAATGCAATAGAGAAGACACTGAGATAGACAATTAAAGCGACTCGTTTAAATTCGAGTGGTACTACGCCGAGAAGTCCTAGAGTAATTGACACAACTTGCTCTGAGCCAGCCTGAGGTGAAATCACGAGATAACTGTGACATAACAAAGCTTTAGACCCATTTTTTTCGAAGCACCACCACGTCCCCTTACACAACCCCCGTGCACATATTAACAGTACAATAGTTTCGCGTTACCTGTGGAAATGAGAGGAAAATGGTGCAGTAAAACGCCAGGTGTACGGGAGTTGCTGTTGCAACTTGTACAGCACATCGTTTCCGTAGGTACCGACGAAAGCGCTCCGCTCCAACCGTTGGCAGCATCGTCCCGTAGTTCACCGTGCTGCCGGGCACGGTACTACACGTGTTCACCGACGATACAACGCACCTCGCAACTCCACGCACAGCAAAAATTAAGTGCACACCAAATTAACAAGGAAAAACGAATGCAAATGCGCACCACCAAAACACGCGAGGGGCGTTTCCTAGCAGACGAACTTTAGGAGCGCCTTTCCGATCACTACAAGGACTGCATCACAAAGCAATCACATGTGCCATTCTTTAGAGGGCGCTACAAAGAAGGTTTTTGAGAATGAACGGCATTTTCATAAATTATTTATACACTGTGCCTAAATAAATGTGATTCACAAATAAATATAGTTCGTAAAAAATAATTGTTGTTTTATTGTTGAACAAAACTTGGTTTTTTGTTACTAGTGTTTGTTCCCTCCTCACCTAGTCGCGCTTCAATCGCCACTCCCATAAGCCCCCATGCTGATGTCGCTGGCAATAGGTTCTGAACCGCTTTTTGCCCGAACCTTCGCTACCATTTATATTTACCTTGTTTTATGCATGACAAAGGTACAGGAAGTGCATCTTATCCGCCACCCACAACCAACAATCTGAAGACCTATTCGCATACTGACAACAAGCACTCCTAATGATTGCCTGGTGCTGCACAAATCCAGCACCGTATGAGCAGCTACCTGCCAAGTTGCTGGGCAACAGAAAGGTAAACAATGTGTCCTGTAAGTTGTTGCACACAAACAGCACCACATAAACCAACAAAGCGTACTTACAAGCTTCTGGCCACCAGGAAGGAAAACAAAGTACCTCTTCATTTTCCAAACAAGGCCAGCACCACATAACCAACAAAGCGTACTTCCAAGATGCTGGGCATCAGAAAGGTGAACAGTGGGTTCTGTAAGTTGCCACACAAAAGCAGCATCGCTTAAACCAACAGAGCGTACTTCCAAGCTTCCGGTCACCAGAACCGTAAAAAAACCACCTCGTCACTCGCCACACACGACCAGCACCACATAAGTCAGCGCACACCGGTTTCATCACAGTTCCTGTACATCGCTTATTTCGCTGTCACTGCAGTCACTGGAGCTGCTGGTGCCGGAACCTAGCGGAATGACGACGTTGTCGATTCTGGTGTCGATTGCATCATTCCGCTTTCTCAAGATACGCCACATGAGCGCAGTCGCAAACCCAGTTATTGCGAGTCACGATGGCGATGGCTTTTTGGAGTACTCGTTCGACTTCAGCGAGAGGGAATGAAGTGTTGTGGGCAGAAATATACCCCTTAACCTGGCTCCACACTATTTCAATGGGGTTGAATTCAGACTGGTAAGGAGGAAGCCGAAGCATGTCATGACCAGCAACTCTGGCCAGGGATTCAATCCGGTATCCAAAAAACTTGTGTTTGTTCTCATTACCAGCCGAAGGAGCTCGGGCTTCAACTGGTAATCACACCACGGGATGGTTTTTGCAGTCAACCAAAACTGAATGTCTGCCTAGCGCTTACGACGGCGAGGGCAGCTTTTCGATCTGAACACTGTGGTACGGAGCATTGTCGATGACAATAACGTTCCGTGGCTAAATGTTGGGTTGAAGTTGTTCTGCGAAGCACTTCACAAAGCGCGGACCATCCATTTCACTATGGTAGTCAGGGGAAGCACTCTTTGACGCACGGAAAATCAGACATGCCGTGTCCACAAAGCCATTCTCACTTCCAGCATGACGGACGATGAGCCGATCACCTTTGCCACTTGGTGAACCAAGCCCAGTAGTTTGACGCGTGCGAAAATCGCCTTCACGGGATTTCACAGTGGTGTCCTCCCACACCGTGCCCTTGTTGTGCCCAGCATTGACCCAAGTCTCGTCGAGGTAATATATATTCCCGCGAAAATGAAAGGAATACGTCTCATTTTTTGGGGGGGAGAGGGGTTAGTTAAGACAGAAAAGGCATTTATAGCTTGCACCTAACATCATTCTACTACGCATGCAGGTACGTTTAGTTTTTGGTGGCACCGCAAAATACCAAAATAAAAAAAGTTCGCAGTGCGTACGCCACCCACACGGCTAACCAAAACCAGTCAGTGAGTGCTACCCATACATTATTAGAGCCTTTCGATGCATTCTTGTCCCTTCATTTGCTGAACCAGAATAGCATGCAAAATACGAACAAGAGGCAGGGATCCAGAAAAACGCCAGGAAAAAAATACAGTGAATGCCAGTATGCATGCGGAGCGGTGTTGATAAGTAACTCTCAGCATTAAATTATTTGGCTGTGCGAGAACTTCCATCGTTATTTTTTCTTCTTACATTTCAACTGTCAAATAATGTTACATACGAAGTTTTCATTTTAATCGCGGGAATTAACATTTATCTATCTGTCCGCCAAATCTAAACAGTAACCACGTACCGTTTCTGCTTTCACATTTCTCGAATGGTCCGCAGATATTTCCGCCGCCACACGGTGAGGTCCTCCCTTTCCAGAAGCGCAGAGATACGTTTTCGCTTCATGAAAGAAAATCCAATGTCATTCGGAAGCCGACGCCTCGTTCTAACACTCAGCTTTGGCAGCCCCATCTCGGGGTCACTGGTCACATCGCTGAGGATCTTTTCTGCAGTTGGCGCCTCGTTGCGAGTGAAGTATTGAAGCACTTTCCGTCGGAGAGCAGCAAGGGTGAAGCTGTCGCACTGCTGTACTCTTGTCTTTCCTGTAACGGTAGGTGGTTTCCCAGGTAACAAACGAAGCCTTATGCGCTTTGGGGACTTCAGGGTGCCACGCAAAACCTCATTCTTGAGCCGCGCGACCGTACACTCGCCTACGCCGGCAAACTGGCTAACCGAACAAAACACGGAAACGACGGAGTGTCCTGGTTGCGTCAGTCTCACTTGGGCGACACGTTGCAGACATCTTGCTTGTTCTGTTTTGACAGCTTTTGGTTGTGACGCTTTTTTAAAATCTTTTGCGGCGAATTAAGTGGCGGGCTATCGTACGGAAAAGAACCTCCTGTCTTCGAAGACGCCATTTTTTTCTGAAGAGAACCTTCGCGCCACCAGTCGTAACGTCCGCAACCAAACAAAACCAAAAATTTAAAAAATATATTGCTTACTGGCGATTATATTCTGGCGATTTATTGGTATTGCAATGCAAGGCTAAAAAAAGAAATATATTTTTTGAATTGCATTGGTTATGCCCATTGAATAATTTTTGTAGAACTACTTCCTACTGTGCCGCGAAATGTCGTGGTTAAGCCGGCCACTTCGCCCCCTCCCCTCCCGTAGTTTTATCTCCATAGCCACAGAACGTTGTCCCCGAGTATAGTTCACAGCTCTGTGACCTTTCCATAGAGTCAGTTTGCCCAGCATTTAAGGTGCAGCGTTTAGTCCGCCGGCCGCCGACGGGTTGTCGCAATTCGTTGGCTCAGTTGAAACTAAGCCACGACACCTTTGTGGATGGAAGAATGTGCGTTTCTTTAGTTTGTCAGTTAGTACACTGTATATCACGCTTCAAGTCCAGTTCGCTCCACACAAGCGCTGCACAAGCGCACATGTGACGCTTCGCTTAGTGGTTCGCTAGTAAGAAAATCTAAGGCCACCTGAAGGGGGAGAAGTCAGCGAAGACTATATAGGTACTAAGGAATTAAAATCAACTGAAACGTTTACCGTACAGCGTAAAACTATGGAGCAGGAAGCACTTTTTTGCACTGGGTCAACAAGCACAGCGGCAAGCAGCACGAATTTGCATCTGCGAACGCTTTTCCGTCTAAGAAATGCAATTGCTAGACGTGAGATATTGTGGAAATTTGGCGGACGCTCACTGCACGAGCGCTATACAACAAATAGTCGCCTAAGCTTCTTAAAACGCTGGCCGAGTGGTCTCGAGCGCTAGGCATCATATTTTGCAAGTCGCAAGTTCGAATCCCCGTGGGTACTTTTTTTTATAAGCTGATTTTTTTCCGTCTTCGGCGGATGTTTTCTATATTGAGTTCACCATTTTTGGGCCGTAACGTTCACTGATCCACGTGCGAGTTCGCAGAACGCAGGCAGACTGACACTGACGCGCTAGCCAGTTCTCGTTGGCGTGCTGCGCCATAAGCACCGACTGCTTGTGGGCAGTGGGCACAGGGCAGAATCAGCAGACCCTTGGCCTGGTGTGAATACGCTTTTTCCGATACGGGCATGAGTGAGGCAAGCTCCAAATATGGAGAAAATTACTCCCACATCCCCTCGCGGGAACCCCTGTGTAGATGCGAAGCATAGGGGGTTCCGTTGTTGTTTCCGCTAGGTTGATTGTCCCATCGCGTGAAACGTGCCGTGAACCCCCTGCCGCGGCTATGACGGAACGTGGCGCGGCTATGACGCAACACAATCCAAATCCAATCCGATCCAATTCAATTCAATCCAATCCAATCCACTCCAAGCCAAGGCAAGCCAAGCCAATCCAATAGAATATAATCCAATGCCCCTCGCGAGATAGTGTTCGCTATCGGAGAGGAGAAGGGGTGAGCGCAGGAGAGCGCAGCTCGCGTGGCGAGGAGAATGGTGGAGTGGTGTGGATGGACAACGACAACGCCGTATGGAGGGACAAGGCGAGTGAATGAGATGCCGGCGCATCTAAAAAACGCATGACATTTGAGCGCCTACGGTGACGCGGAGGGCGTTCATCCACTGCGTAGGCCTCGGTCGGTGGTTGCTACGATTCCAAGCCGTCTTGGGAGGCTTATCTTAGGTGTTTTACAGCCGACAACATGGCAGAAGCCCGGTATGACGTTTACTGAGATATCGAGAATGCCCATCAGATAACGTCGGATATCAAGCATGTTGTTTTACAGAATCGAAACCGAAACTTGTTTGAATGCTAATCGTGGGCATCGTCCAACTATGGTGCACCTCGTCCGGTCGTCACAGAGATTAGTTGGTCCGGCCGCCGCAGACCGCGCATGGTAGTTTTTCTTCTTTCCAGCTTCATAAAATAAGTACCGACTTGTCAACCGGATAAACGATGAAAAGTCTGCTAATTTGAGCCAGTCTACGCAGTGCAAGCAAAAAACGGAAGCTTGACAAATTCACATCAGTGTCCCTTTAAGGTGCGCTTCTGAGGCCATACCAACGCAAAGTACACCGCCTCTTGAGGTTTTACTTCACTGCTTAAAGCCCGTAATACGTTTAAGGAGTATTTCAGCTAACTTATCATCACTCCAAAGAGCTATTCCCCTTCTTTCAAGCACGTAACTAACACCTGAATTGGCTGCTTTGAGGGCACCAAAAAAGTTTTATTTCATCAAGGGCAGCGTTCAGGTGGCGACAGTACTTCTGTTGGCAATTAGGAAGACATTTTTTTCTTTTTACCCTATTTTAGGATTTAGAACCTGTTACAGGCTCGCCTATATAAAATTCAAGAGCCACTACACTCTGTGAAACCGGATAGCCAGCGAAGCATTTTAGCGCCCGACATAGGGTTGACACGGAACTTACGTGAAGGGTATGAGCAAATTTTACTTTTATTGGGCGTTGACGCCGTAGTTCTAAAGGAAGGGAGATAACGTTAAATACGTTTTCTGCTGTGAGTTTGCGATAAAGTTGTCTTTGCAGCAAGGCACTTTTTCAGACACAGAAGAAGACACCATGGAGCCCTAGCCTATGTTCGTAACACACTCAGATCACTTCATCCTGTGAGTAAAGTAGTTTCAATAAAAGAAATGGTTTCTCAACCCGTTCGCGTATTGTGCTCTTCTCGAGCCCAGGTCCAGAGCTCTTCTTACTTCGACCTGGAAGATAGTGTGTAGGTCTCCAAGTGGCTCAATCATTCCAAGGACAAGTTAAGCAACTCATAACCATCAGAGGATGGTGACTCAATATAATCAATTTCTTCTGAATCACGATATTGCCAGACTTGTGCACTCTCTAAAAAAATCGCGCCATGTGCACTAATGTGAAACCTGGGGAGGGGCGAAGCATGCAGTGTGTAAGTGTATGATGCGATTTCGACGATTCGGTTTCGATGTATCATGCGGTTTCGAAGTCATGATGAAGTGTATAATTCGGTTTCGATACTGAAGGCTCGGCGCCTTATGCCTTGGCGCCTTGGAGTTTTTGCCCACGTAGATGAAACGTTGGGGGGTAAAGGTATATAGCTTTGCTGTAAAATCTCGTGACTTCGAAGCACGAAGCGTTCTAGCGCAAGGCGTTCTAAAACGAGTGTCCCGGTGTTTTCTATTAGTACGCGTTTTTGCCCATGGAGACAAAGCATTCCTCGGCGAGGCGCTGGAAAACGACTGCCCGTTGTGTTCATTTATTACGTGTTACGTTCCAGCGCGAGGAGTTGGAAAACAAGTCCGGGTGTTCTTGTACCGTGACAACATCAGACGCCTACAGCCCGAGCCCCTTAGGTGCTTAGCCCCTCATATACGCTCGCATTCTTCACGCCCTATCATGCGCAAAATTACGTCATCGCTGAGGTTCTATCTTCAGCACCTCCTCCGAGAGAACCTTCTGCCACTTGGGATTCCCAGATATACCTCCCTCGATAGATTGCAGGCTCTTCAGTCGTCCGCGTCGCTGTTAAATCAAGCTGATCTTCATTTGGCGCCACAAAACACTCGCCTCCAGCTCACTCTTTCCCCGCGTTTCCCTTCGGCACACTTTCCCTTCCTATGTACGAGCAATTAGACGCTTTCACTTGCACAACCGTACCAAATGCTAACTTGACCTTCGCTGAGACGGAATATCATATTGACACTACAGAAGCGAATCGTTTGCTGGGTTTGACCGGGAATAATCATCTTCACTTACACGGCTATTATAGAAACATTCATGCGTTGTATAAATACAAACTAAGGCATCTGATGGCATTAGCATGACAGCAAGGTGACGGCTTTCGTCGAATGCCCGCAAAGAGGTTGCGAGTTTCGAAACCTGCTTTACGTTGTTATATAGCCAGTCATTGTTCAACTTGGTGTGTACTGAAACTGACCTAGCGAAATATAAAGTTTTCAGCTTTAAAAAGCAGCCAATTTGTTCCATTCCAACTCCGGCGGCGATAGACTCGTACGGTGCAACCGAAATAACCCACCAAGTTATTTTCATTTTTATGTATGGCTTCGTGATTAATTATTTAGAGCCAAACTTGAGGGAAATTTTTGGATCGCGGTTCTTTTCACATTTTCACAATAGCAGTGATAAAATGATCCAAACTACTCGATATACATGCGGTTAGACCGATATAAAGCTAGTGCAATCGAAAGTTTCACCGAACTATAGCCAGTGTATTTATCAGTAGCAACTGCGAACACAGATTTTCAGGTGTCATTCTGAGTGACCGTGTTCTATCTCACTGTTACATTTCTACTCCGAAACAATTCTGAAATGCGTTGAGAGAGTAAACTCAAATCGACCAAAACAGGGGAAACCTATGGTCACACTCATAACGTCGAGATAAAGAAAACGCACACCAAAGAGCAAGTGCACCACACAAAAAATATAGGAGAGAAATTTCGCCTGTTCGCCTGCCATCGCAATAACCGCGTTATTTGCGGCAGCAGCTTAGAGATCAACCCGACGATTTGGGCAGTCGGATTGGCCGAAAACAAGCTGTAATTGGAAAAGCAATAGCAACTGCGTTGTGATGCCCGCCAGAAATTGCAACTGCAATGGGGTGACACCAGAGTATCGAATATTGGTTCCCGAACGCTCACTCTTGCTTCTTGGGCATTGAGGGCCTAGAACAAATGAAATAACGCTGAGTAAAGTTGTTCCCAGTTTTAAAGAGAAAGCGTCATATGTCGGACCGATGGCGTCCTGTCAAAACACTAAGGCATTTCCCCATAAACCAGTTGGTCGACCTAGAAGTTCTGATAAGATCTGAGAACACTGCGCGTGCGTGAAACCCGGCTTCCATTGTTTCAAAACGGTTAGTTACTTCAAAACCGCGAAAAAGAACGTTTCTAGATAACACAATACACACATCGATCATAAAGGAGTACAGCAGTATACCTTTATCTCATGAACCACGTATCGGTATACATTTAGACTGTTATGTAGAAGCGTTTACTAAGTGCGCGGAGAATCCCCGATGGGTTCTTTCTTTGTTTGGGACTTGCGTCTTTGAAGATTTAACGATCCATTCGGCGCCTTTCGCAATTCTTTCCACTTCCTTTAGAAAGGGATGGTAGAGTTTTTTAGATGCGACGCTCAGAGCATCTCGTGTCGGCGGCCCTGTCCTTCCTGCGTGAGTCCGTTGTTGTCCGCGGCGTGCGTCCGTTGTTGTCCGCAGCCACTCTCCCGCTCTCCTCTCCGATAGCGAACACTCTCTCGCGAGGGGCATTGGATTGGATTCGATTAGATTCGATTGGATTGGCTTGGCTTGGCTTGGCTTGGATTGGGTTTGGATTGGATTGGATTAAAGTGGATTGTGTTGGATTGTGTTGCGTCATAGCCGTGGCAGACGCACTAACGCCGGCGCGTGCTCAGGTGAGAGCGTGTGTGGCCGAGCGCGCTCTCACTCCGCCGGTGGGCGGCGCTGCGCAGGGTGCTGCGCATGTGCAGTACTCTCTTTCTCCGCGGTTTCCTCTCCTTCGGGCGCGCTGCGCATGTGCCTAGAATATAACCGGTGTGCCGCTCTCCGGCGGCCTTTCGGTCGACGGCTGCTCTCCGCTTGCGCTTGAACCCCCTCAGCGTCGCATCACACCAGGGTTCCCGCGAGGGGAGGTGGGCGTAATTTTTTCTCTTACGCTGAGATTGGTTTTGACGCTTTTAGCACAATTTAAATAAAGGCGTATACTCACATTGATTGGTTTTGGCGCTTTTAGCACAGTCTAAACAGAGGCGTATACTCAAATTCGCATTCTGGTCTCGATATTTAGTGTAGGTGAGAGTTACCGAGGTATGTTTTCCTATTTTTAAATATTCAAAGGCCTAGATTTAGTTGCTACCTTTTTCCTGAACTTAAACATTAACAAAACCCTGCAAAGTAAACAGACAATAGAAAACAGAGCTTATACGTGCTCACAAGCACATATTTGAAAAAAATTGGTGGAATGCCCAGCGATAACTCAATCGTCACAAAGCGAAGCTTTCACCTGCGCTTAAACACTGACATCCTCACAGCGTGACTTCACGGTGAACGTAGATGTACTCGTTGTCGGAAGCATCGCGCGAAAGGGCTGCAATTTACGTGGTCGACCTCGACCGCCAGGTTTACAATCGCGGTTCGTAAGGAGGTTTGTGCTGGCCACCCCACTGTTCAGAATACATAATATACCAACTACAAGACCACGAAACGTAATACGAGCGTGAACTGAGACTTCATCGCTGCCAGTCACCTCCTAGCCCCATGGGCGCAATGCGCTAAACCCAGTGTTACCTCTAATGTAACTTCCTGTGGTGCCCTCTTTCCGCCCCCCCTCCTTGTAACTTTCCATCCCGGTTGACGCTGTACGCGGAGGCCAGAATTATCAAGCGTGGCATAAAACCCACCGATGAGCATTGCGGAAAACGCCAACATTCGATTTCGTTTACGAACGACGTCCTAAATGTGCTGGCACAATTTTGATACTTGCGGTTGTGCAGCATATCTGGATGGTGTTGGTGTCCTGCGGAGACCGTCGTCATGATATCATTTGGAAAAGAAGCCTTTGTGCACGTATTTGCACAATTCACTGAGTGATTGCGGTTCCCGGGTGCGTGGCAATTATTACTGGGGTTTGGATTCATCCCCGTTCTCCTTTTATCCGAGCAGTGAACAAGATCACCCCAACCAAGCAAACCACCTGTCACAAATGATGGGCGTGCGCTCAAGAAAATAGGGCGTCTTTCTCTCTCTCTCTTGGGTGAACATCCTACTACCTTCGCCATGCTGTTCACCTGCGGCAAAAGCCACTGAGACGAACAATTTGAAAGTTGCTCGGCTGAAAATGCATCTTAAAATCGCTTCTGTGTTTGCGAGTTACACGGCTGGTTGAATCGACGTGTTGACTGTTAGAAGACTGTTAGAAAGAAGTTGCCACTCTGCCTACTGACAATGCCGGCATCCGGGTGCTGAAGAGATTCAAAACTACAAGTTACACTGATATTGCAGCAAGAGTCAACCATGTGACATCAAAGGCAAATAAAGTTGTTAACCGCTTAAGCATGAAGTATTATTCAAAAGCGCTCACCAGGAAGCCATTCTGGTACTCGATTCAATTCTCTGGGCTGCGCAACCGTTTTTCTGTGTTGTCACGTGGGTACATAACAGTGGCCTATGTAGTCGAGGTACAAAACCACAAACAAAATCACGGCGTGGTGTTTGAGCAAATTGTAGCCATTTTTGTGTTTTTGGATAGATTAACATGAACTTTCTTACGCCTACATTCTGAACCCCACTTTCCATGCGTAACATTCAATTTCCCCTCTGGTAACGTTCGTTAGTTTTGCTGCATCCGTTTGCCACCTAATCGATTATGGCTTTTGTCATCAGAACTGCTAGAGTAGCTTATGAATTTACTTGTTCACATTATTGTGAGGCCAAATTGGAGGATGCAGACCTATTACAACGGCATCTTAGGCCCGTGAAAATGCAATGAACGAAGCACATTCGTCGCTTGCGTGGTTGCAATACCAGCATACACATTTCGCGCGATTGGGCGCTAATGTAATCGGGATTGAGTTCAGCGCATACGCGACGTTGCTCGTGATGCTATGGAGTGCGACAAGCAACTTTCGAGCACGGCCATGTGAGTACGTGTACTGCACTTAGAATTTGTTAGATCGCTCTGCTGAGCCTAAGCCTGGGTGCAATGGTTTAGAATTTGTTACATCGCTCTGCTGAGCCTAAGCCTGGGTGCAATGGTAGCCAAAAAAATACCGTGCTCCTAAAATCAGCCAGTCTGAATCATGGGCTCACTTATTGGCACTAATGTTATCGCACTCAGCCCACCAAGCACGTATTTCTTGGGAAACGCACCTTGATATAGTTGGTTTGACGCCCCATTAAATTAGGGCTCTGCATGGCGATGTACCTCAATATCAAGAAATTTTTAGGGGTGAAGCTCGTTTGGCTCGGGCCCTGTCTTGTCCCTGGTTGCTGCTGTATCCGGCCCATTAATGATGATTGTGGCAGGAACCCCCTAGGAATTGGCCAACCAAAGATTGGCCGAAGAGGTTAAAAGGTTCAACGCATTCGTTGCTACCCAACAAGGAGGAGAGGAAGAAGAAGAGGTTGTCGTTCGTCGCCTGCGAGCTCAAGACACGTACCGGGGTTACGCGACACAAGACGGTCTGCAGAAGGCGACGGCCAAGGTGGCTAAAATGACATACACCAAATTCGCCAACTTACCCATGGAGATTCTCATCGTCCCAAACAAGCCCTACATAATCACCACAAACATCGACGTTGTCGCGGGCTTGTCAACGGAGTGGTGGTAAGCTTGACGTGTCGAGTCTTTGTATGATGTGCGGGCGAATGTTTCACTGTTTTACCGATAAGCATTTTAGCTTCGCCCCTCTCATCATCATTCACTTCGTGGAGATGGCGGGATTTTTTTGTGCCAAAACGAAATTTACGTTACTGCTTTTTATCTCTATGTAAAGCCGCCACCAATGCTTCAATGTCAAGTCAGCGGCCATTTAAACGTAATAAAAAATGCACGTGAATCTTATTCTTTACAACGGTTCCGACCGTTTTCTTCATGATGAAAATTTCTGCCCTTTAAAGCCAAATGCGTATTTGCTTGTCTATGTTGTCAGGAGCACCTCTGGAGATCGAGAACCCCACGCCATGACGCGCTGCTCTCCCGACTGATATAGAGGGAGACCTTACTAGGCACAAGGAAAATTCTTACCATTTAAATCCGAAATCATGCTTTTTAAACACGCGTGTTAGGGTGCGCGTTAAGTTATAAAGATGTTTAACATAAGTAGCTATTCAGTTATGTTCTCTTGCTCGCTAACAATCTTGAATTGGTTTCTAAAACATATATATCGTCCAGTTCCCCCAAATTTAACTGTTCTCGACATATTTGAAGATACAGCTTGAAGAAAGCCGCACTTGTGCTGCATCACAATGAAATCGCCTAAATACAATACACAACGCACGTATCGCAGGTTTCACACTCCAGTTAGAGTGATAGCATAACGTCGTGATGAGATAATGGTTCGTGTTTTCGTGGCGAAAGGGCCAATTAAGGCAAACAGTGCCAAAGACAAATCACAGTCTTGTAAAGGTATACTAAAGCCCGTCAGAAAAACAAAAGTGTACTGAAACAAACGGCAACGAAAGATGTCTGATGTAAAAGGCCCTGTTGTCAATATGTGTGATTAGAAATCAGGTGTAATCGCTTGACATAAATAAGAAACTGAAAAGTGTGCTTATAGAAAATCTTGGGGTTATCACCTAAGGAAGTGTAATGGGTATAGTGGAATGTGTTGTATGTATAGACGAGGGAAGTGCTTAGTGTCGTCTTGTGTCGTTGTGCCGTACGCTGAATGAGGCTGGAGGTTACAGGTACGCCCTCTCCACGCCTATACAAAGGGGTCTTGAGGGGCGTGTGAGCAGATGCAATTGTGTTGCATGTGCGTGGCCTATCCGTAATCTGGCTAAGGCAACTTCTGTGTATCCGTTGCGTGCGTCAACATTGTATCGTCCCAAGTGAAGTTTCAATACATGTAGCTTGAGTTCTTTTTGTTTATTACAGTCTACTTGCCATGTTTTATGAAGGTGTTGTCTGATGTGTGGTCTGAGGTCACTGTAGGGTACGGTTTTTGTCTGTTTCGTTCCTGAGTGCAGCAGCAGTAGCCCTTTCCTTCGCCACGTCGTTGCCGATATACTTTCCTAATGGCTGTCTATGTACCTAAAACTATCGACCTAATACAGTTACGTTTCAAAGTATTTACGGCTAGAGAATACCACCGACTCCAATTTACATTAGACGGTTGACACAATTTTTCGTAAATGAATACATTGAACAAATACAGGAATAGCGCCTCTGTTTCGAAGTACAATACAACCGTAAAGTGCGGTGACCACGTTTATTCCATGAAGACAGTGGAAAAAATTATTCCAGCTCCCCTCGCGGGAACCCCGGTGTAGATGCGACGCATAGAGGGTTCCGTTGTTGTTTTCATTAGGTTGATTCTCCCATCGCGTGAAACGTGCCGTGAACCCCCTTCCGCGGCTATGACGCAACGTTGCCCGGCTATGACGCAACACAATCCAATACAATCCACTTTAATCCAATCCACTCCTAATCCAATCCAATCAAATCCAATCCAAATCCAATCCAATCAAATCCAAGCCAAGCCAAGCCAAACCAATCGAATCCAATCCAATGCCCCTCGCGAGAGAGTGTTCGCTATCGTAGAGGAGAGGGGGTGAGCGGCGGAGAGCGCAGCTCGCGCGGCGAGGAGAATGGGGAAGGGGTGTGGACGGACAACAACAACGCCGTATGGAGGGACAAGGCGAGTGAATGAGATGCCGTCGCATCTAAAAATGTAATAGGTTAAGCGTGCTATGCAGCTATGCGTTAGTTTTATATGGGAACCTTTCGTATAGGAAACTTCCATATAGGAATCTAAATATTCTCGAAATGTGTTTTAAAGCCGAGTAAAAGCTTATGTGATAAAAGGAGCGTGCCCTGGGTAGGATGTATAGTTAATGGTGCGACTGTCTCCAAGCATTCACGAAAGCGACACAGCCCACCCGTTTCCCTAATATTTGCGCTGCAGCCAGGAGCTAATGCCCTAGGAATGTATTGAGGACGCTTGAAACTTTGCGCCTACATAATATACTTAGCGGCGTTCGCGATAAGTTCCGAATACAGCGTCGTAATCAGGGTGAACACTTGTAAGAGACGGGTACGTAGCAATAATTGGTCGCAGATTCATCGTCATTGTTATCACCATCACGATCATCATCAGCACCACGGTTGTTTCCTATGCATTATCAGGCCCCTCCCAAAGTTTTCCAGCCACGTCCTTCGCATAGCCATTGGTTTGCCCTTATTTTGTTTACGGTTCATTGGTAGCCCCTCCGTAAAACGGATGGTCTACCTGTTGTCTCTCATACTACTCAGAGCGTGTCTGACCCAAGCCTACTTCGTTTCCTCGAATTCAGGTGGAATCTTCCAGACGACTTTCTTCGCCTTGTAACTACGGGAAACGAGGGAAATGAGGGAAACGAACCTTTTTAGAACACCGTGTTTTTGTAACGGATATGGTTCCTTGCAAAATGGTCTGTAGCCGAAAAACCAACCAAACTCCTGGAGAAACTTGTACGCACACAATGGGAGCGCAGGACACAATAAAGCCAAAGAGGTATATTATTTTGTCATCATCATCAGACTACTCAGGTCCACTGCAGGACGAAGAAGAATCCCACTGACCTCCAACCGATCCTGTCCTACGCTTCACGAGTCCAGTTTCACCAGAAAGTCCCTATTTCACCCTTCTTCTGGACCCATTTCTTGGTATCACTGTTTACCCGCACTGCCCGCCGGTTGGTCTCACTAAATGGCCAGCCCAGTCAATTTTTTTATCTTTGTTTGAATTATAATATCTTCTACTCTAGTTTGCTTTCTCATCGAGGTAGCTCGCTTCCTGCCCCTGAGTGTTTTTCCTAAAATTCTTTGTTCCGTGGCCCGTTGAGCGGAACTGAGTTTGCTTTCTAGTTCTTTAGTAAGGTGCCAGGTTTCTGCCCCTCATGTCATCACCTACAGCACGCGCTGGTTGCAGATTTTTGTTTTTACTGACAAAGGCACCGAGTGTTCCCCAGCCCATACCTATTCTGCGTCGGATTTCTCTCTCTTGGTTGAGGTTTGCACCAACCACCAGACCGAGGTAGTCGTATTCTTTATTTCTTCAAGCGTACATTATGTATGAAGAATAAATCGCTTACAAATAATTTTTCTCATGTTACTTACGTTGTCAAACCAACATTTACATTTCATTTGCCACCGGCAGAATGGAAACTAAAAGTAGAGCCGTTGCATGAATAGACGGCCACATTTTTTGGGAATCCACGCCTTGTGTTTCCTTCAGGCAAAATTCAGCATGCATTAGCGAACTCTCTCTAAAAAATTATTACCGCTCCTATCTAAGAAATTACCTCTGAAAGATTGACGAGAACAATTTACGTGTAGCGGAAGAATATTAAAATTTCCTGAAGAAGTGGTTACCTCTACTTTCGGCGGGTAAGTCGTCGTTCTTACTACGTCTTTTGCTGCAAGAACAACTCAATCGATAAATGGGCCGCAAGTGATAAGAAAACCATTCGCCCGTGGCAATAGCAACGGGTGCGCCAAGAATGAGCCAGCTCCGCTGTCTCCAACTTAGGCCCGCTTGCATCCCACCTACGTGCACAAGCGATCACAAGATGAATCAACGCATTTATTCGGGATCTCCGCAACCAAGCCCGACGACATTACTTCAAGCGAAAGCAGAGAAGCCATAATGAAGTCGCCTTTTGATGTTCTGCGTGAGTCTTCTGAAGGCCTCCGGTATCAGCATTACGCCCTTCCAATAGCGCTTAGTGCACATATCTTAGCCGAAGTCCTGCCCAAGAACGTTGGCTCCCCTAACAAATACGTGGTTATACGATGATGAATGTCTCAATGGGAGTAAGATAGCGCGTTTCCGTTGGTGCCTATCGCCGATAATAGCGGCTGTCAGTGACACCTACAAACGTGCGTTGAGGAATCGCATTAGAGTGACATTGTGATTCAGTATGCAGGCTTGTTAACGGAGGGTGTGTGCGGTCCAGCCAGCTCCGTCTTATAGCAGGGACTAGTACCCGATTATAAGTCGGCTATATACACTGAACCGAAGTTTACGAGTCTTCTTTCTGCACAGAATTGTTGGTTTTGTCACGGCTAATAGCATCCATTCGTTTTCACGATTTTTTTCGACGGGTGAAGGAACAGAAAACAACGTATTTTTTTAAGCAGAATAAGAATACGTCTCACAGCACAATAAATCACAGTGTGTTATACAAAGAAATGAAGTTACTCTGAAGCTTTCACTGCATAAAAATGTGGAGGATGTTTTATCCCACAGATATTTAGAGGTATAGCCAATGCAATGCGTGTAGTAGGTTGTAGAAAATTACCATCACCATTGCGTTGTTGGCTTTGTGGTTTTCGCGAATCACAGCGAATGCTCAGTCTCCAAATCTTGGCCATTGTAAAAATGGCTATCATTTGACTGACCCCATGCCAGTCAACGCCCCAAATATTCATTATCGTTGTCATCGATATTCCTACTACGCAGCAGATTGTCGAGCGAACATCTGAAATATTCCCGTCATTCCCATCGAGGCGTACGCAAGCAGACACCGAACAGTTGTTATCACAGTTGTTATTCTTATAACAGTTGTTAACAGTTGTTTCCGGTGCTACGATTCAGCGGGAAGCGCTTCGCCATTACCCTGTGGCTCGTGATACTCCGGCGAGTTTTATGCATTGCGGGGAACTTGCCTGTGTGGCGGGGAGGCCAGTTCATTTCCAGCTTCAGCATGCATCGATAAGTCGGAGCATGGTGGCTGCGTGGCTGCCGCGGCCTCTGAGTCATGGCTGTTGCCTAAGCTAAACTCTGGGTCGAACTGGTAGAGTTGAGACGTTCAGACAATGGACGTTTTCCGCAACCCACGGCAGTCCGGAAGCTTTCACTGCATAAAATGTGGAGGATGTTTTATCCCACAGATATTTAGAGGTATAGCCAATGCAATGCGTGTAGTAGGTTGTAGAAAATTACCATCACCATTGCGTTGTTGGCTTTGTGGTTTTCGCGAATCACAGCGAATGCTCAGTCTCCAAATCTGGTTTGATAACAGCGCTAGGACAGGACACAGAGAAGGCGACACGAGATGGGCGCTGTTCTTGGTACATACTTAGTTGATAACAGCGCTAGGACAGGACACAGAAAATAGCGACACGAGATGTGCCTTGCTGTGTCTAGGTTGTAGAAAATTACCATCACCATTGCGTTGTTGGCTTTGTGGTTTTCGCGAATAAACAGCGAATGCTCAGTCCTCCAAATCTGGGCCATTATAAAAATGGCTATCATTTGACTACCCCGCGCCAGTCAACACCCCAAATATTCATTATCGTTGTCATCGATATTCCTACTACGCAGCAGATTGTCGAGCGAACATCTGAAATATTGCCGTCATTCCCATCGAGGCGTACGCAAGCAGACACCGAACAGTTGTTATCACTGTCCTTGTCACATTCATCGCTTAAACGGGATGGCTAAATAGTGCCATAGCCGATTAAAAACAGGGTATTTAAAAGCCTAAACAAAAGCCACCTGAGAAGAAAAATCTTCTGAAACCGAGCAGTTTGTCTCCAAACATTCCGCCGTCCCCGTATTTAAGAGTCCAGAAAATTCTTTCATCATTATACATATCCCTTTTACATACTTTTATAATCCGTATTCCCTTATAAGCGCACAAAGGGCACCGTACGTATCCCAATCTCCTTACGGCTGAAGGCAATGGCGATATGTTGAGAGAATTTCGCACTGGCGTGTACGAGTGTACGATTCATATTATTACGAATTGAAAACCTGTTAACGTCAGCGCTCAAAAAACAATCGGACATTGTGAATATACTTCGGGATCCATTACCATGGCATTGTACCTTGCATATCTCAGGCAACAGCACATTTCTACAGCCAGAAAGCTATAAAAATTATCATTTCTAATGGGGCCCTCCGTACGAAAACATCTTGCCGTGGTTATTCAGGAACAGGGTATATATTGTTGCGACTCGAAGGTAGCGTGGTCGAAGTAGACTGGGTTGGTGTACTGTCGCGGCAGTTATCAGGACAAAGTTTATCAAAGACACGATAACTTTATCAAGTATTTACATCGTTCTCGATCTTAGGGAACGGGCAGTACGCTCCTACGCGTGCGAGAATAAACAAACATGTTTGGGTCTAATCCCTGTCCTGGGCCCTGCCGTACTTCGCGCCCGACACCACCCGGCGTGGATTCACTCATACGAAGACTGGATACGGCCTTCTTGGCGCGTCAAGATACAGTGACAACACTCTGGAGCTTCGTGTGTGTGGCCTCCATGGCTGGGCATTACTACCGTCCTCCGGGCCCTCCTCTTTCCATTCCGGCTTCAAGGTTTCCTTTCATAATATAGTTTGCTTCCTTCCCTTTTTCCCTTTCCACAGATTGTGCTCACGAACGCTGCAACAAGGAAAATCTATGGCGCCGATACTGGCGCCCAACCATCCACACAAAGGCACGCGTTTCCCTGTCTCACAGGTGAACGCCTGGTTGGCCTCTGTGAGGCAACTGTCTAGGGTGAAATCGGTGGGAACCACGTGTCTAAGCCATGGGAAGATATCCGGGACCCCCTTTGATGCTCCCACGTTTCGACGGATCGTTGAAATAAGGCCTCTGGAACGACGTCATACACAGCCAAAGTGAGGACAACGATGCGCGGCATTCCGCCGAAATAAGGAGACGCTGCGCGAACTTTTGTCGCTTGCAGAACCGTTTCCGGGGCTACGACTTAGCGGGAAGCGCTACGCCATTACCCTGTGGCTCGTGATACCCCGGCCAGTTTTATGCATTGCGGGGAACTTGCCTGTGTGGCGGGGAGGCCAGTTCATTTCCAGCTTCAGCATGCATCGATAAGTCGGAGCATGGTGGCTGCGTGGCTGCCGCGGCCTGTGAGTCATGGCTGTTGCCTAAGCTAAACTCTGGGTCGAACTGGTAGAGTTGAGACGTTCAGACAATGGACGCTTTCCGCAACCCACGGCAGTCCGGTGGACTTCTTCTTCCGCTATCTCATCAGAATTACTTGCACCGGCTTATGCGGAATATATTACGGGACCTGTGGAAGGTGTGTTGTGTATTCGCCTTTTTTGTGCCGTGCGCAACACGCTGCTAACATGTTGAGCGTTGCGAATTATGACTATAAATACTCGTCTTCCACGAGAATAGACCAGGGTGTCCTGGGCAGCAGTACAGTACGTTTTTCTGCCCGTTAGAGTTGTCATTTTGTAAGCACGCCAGTGTGCTCTTTCCTGCAATATTGCTGCTCTCTATATGTCATGCATTAATCAATTTAGTTCGTGGGTTGGCTCTGCTTCGTCGGAAAGGCGGCTACGCCTTTGCAAACCACTCGTCACCACGACATCAGAGAGATGGTTTCCCCGACGCCTTTTCCCGTGCAACACCGCTCATTCGGACGGCGTGCGGCCGCAAAGGGCCTGCGGGGCCAAATTCGATGAAAGTGGCATACATTTTCAGCAGAAGCATGGGTCACCCTAACGTAGTGCACCATTGTAACTACAGCACGTCGGTTTCCGTCAATAAGGGAACACCTGACGAATAACTGGCTCGGGGGTGTACGGAGAGGATGAGTTTATCGATATGTGCTCCAGCTGACGCGAGAACATGCGACCCCATGCGTGAACGACACTCGACTTCTTTATGCCCGACACGCTTACATCTACCATCCGCCGCATTAAAATCCAAGTAATAAAGTGTTCAAAAACACGGAGTACTCTAACGACTAGCCACCGCGTGGTGTATAATACGCGGCAAAATTATAGGGTGTGTAATTCTGAATAATACGTTGGGTAGCCAGATCCCCATTTTCTATATAACCAACTTTAATCGAATGCGTAATCTCTTGAAATACTTTTGAGGACATATCCTTATCTCAAACTGTTGAAACGCCTTCACAACGTTATCCTTTTGTTATTTTGCGCTTTCGCTAATGAATCTAATAATGAAATCTGTGCTCCTGATAGTTGGCTGGGATTTCCTGCTTGCCCTACAAGAGCTATCAATTTGCCCTTGAAGCAAAAGTGCTGCTTTGATAGCGTCGGCGCGACGACGTGCTTGAATTGCGTTATCATTTAGGAATTCTTTCGAACTGATAATTCTTTGTGGTTTTCGCAACTGAATATCTACGCTTATTTAATAAACCAGCGCCCTACTTAAGCCTCATTCACTTTCGTAGGCACGATGTCTGAATTCCCCTTGCAGGATTTCTGGTTATTTGAATAGAGCCACACCGTACCCGCACTTCTCGAAATAAGCGGCAATAAACGACGATTAAGAGGTCAGCTGTTTATTATTTAGAACATTATTTGGTGTTTTTATTTCGAATTACCTTAGTTGGCGGTAATTTCACATGTTTATTGATAAAAAGTGTGTACTCGAGGTTCTTGCTTTCTTGTAGCTTAGCAGTAAGGGAAACATTGGGAGCACCGAGACATACCTTATTGTGGGGCAATCGTGAGAATCACTTTTCATTAGTTATGTGGCGAGTTGTGTCACTGGGGTTACTGTCACTGTTACTGATACTCTTATTGCCATAAAACATACCCACCGGGCTGGCGTGTTTTCCTCCACTTTCTTTCAAGAATCTGTACCTCCTCTCCCGACTATTATGGATGACCACGACATTTTTTCCCTATGCTTTCCTTGGCGTTCATTCATGACTTCCTACCCTAATTTGTATATATATATATATATATATATATATATATATAATATATATATATATATATATATATATATATATATATATATATTATATATATATATATATATATATATATATATATAACATTAATCTTAAACACATTAATCCCAAACACGCAAACCCTACAGTTTCTTTGCTTGACTCCTCAGGAACTGCTATTCCTGACTGCAAGGTTGCCGAGTCCCTTAACGCCACATTCTGCTCAGTATTCACCCGCGAGCCAGAGGACGGCCATGTGTCCCTTCCTACTAAATTGCCCTCCATCATGCCGAGCATCACATTCCAACCACACGGCATTTCAAACGTCATTGACTCCCTGAAGGTATCTTCGGCCTCAGGCGTCGACGGCATCAATGCAAAAATTCTTAAAAACACCAAACACCTCACTAGCATCATTCTTAGCCATATTTTCCAGCAGTCCCTCTCAACAGGTTCCGTTCCCCAAGATTGGAAAACAGGAAAAGTTGTGCCTGTCCCCAAGAAAGCCTCAGATAACGCCTTTCGTCCAATCTCTCTTACATGTGTTTGCTCTAAAATAATGGAACATATCATTTACACGCACATAGCTAGCTTTCTTAAATCCGCGAAGTTCTTTCATCCCAATCAACACGGCTTCCAGAAAGGTCTCTCCTGCGACACTCAATTGGCACTCTTCCTAAGTGACATAAATTCTAAATTAGACATTAACGTCCCCGTCGATGCTATTTTCATAGATTTCGAGAAGGCCTTCGACAAAGTTCCTCACAAGCGTTTGCTATCTAAACTTTCACATTTAAACCTTGATGAACATGTATTTGTATGGCTTTCAAACTTTTTAACTAACCGACAGCAGTTCGTCTATGCTAACAACAGTTCTTCCTCCTTATCCCCTGTCATCTCAGGTGTTCCTCAAGGGACGGTCCTCGGGCCCTTACTTTTTCTCATATACATCAACGACCTACCAGATAATATTTCTTCCAGCATTCGGTTGTTCGCGGACGACTGCGTCATTTATCGCCCCATTATCGATCCCACTGATAACGTAGCACTCCAGCAAGACCTAAGGAAGATAGATGAATGGTGCAACAAATGGCTCATGGTTCTAAACGTTCACAAAACATCCGTCATTTCATTCCACAGGCGTCAGTCCTACTCCACGTACAAATATTTCTTAAGTGGCTCCGCTATATCTCCTGTCTCGTCCACTAAATATCTAGGTCTTCTTATTTCTCATGACCTTACATGGACATCCCACATAAATCGCATAACCAGTGACGCGAATCGCGCGCTGGGCTTCCTCCGACGTAACATAAACCTGGCGCCGTCCTCAGATAAATTATTGGCCTACGAATCGCTTGTTCGCCCTAAGCTGGAATTCGCGTGTGCAGTCTGGGACTTACCGCAAGCTAACTCATGTACCATCCTTGAATCCGTCCAGAACCGTGCGGCCAGATTCATCTTTTCAGATTATTCATACCACACAAGCGTAACACATCTTAAACGTAAAGCTAAGTTGCGAAGTCTCAAAACACGACGTACAGTAGCGCGATTTTGCCTCTTCCACAAGTTCTACAACTCGTTATCATGCGAAAGCCTCTGTATAAAAACTGCTCACCACCCATCGAATCGCCTCAACCACTCAAAAGCAGTATACCCACCTCACGCACGCACGACCGCCTATCTAAATTCATTTCCTGTTCTGACAGCCATCGAATGGAACAGCCTTCCCGAAAGTGTCGTCACCCAAACAAACCCAACTCAGTTCAAAGCTGCCGTAGAAAAACTTTTGCAGTGATTATTTTTGTGTCGTGTATGCGATTATCTTTAGTGGTGTTATTTACTTCGTTGGTTGGCATTGTATGCTTTTTATCAACAGAGCGTGCTTGATACACTCTGTATTCGTGATGCACTTGTTCGGTTGTATTGTTTTCTGTTTTTTGTTCAGTTGTTGTGTAATTTTTATGCTTCAACACCCCTCATGTAAAACCCCACCCACTGGGGTCTTTGAGGTATCTGTAAATAAAATAAATAAATATATATATATATATATAATATATATATATATATATTATATATATATAATATATATATATATCAAGGTTGCAGTCGTCATTGCCAGTGCTATTCGGCTTTTTTCGAAATAATAAATAGGGCCGAAATAATAATATTTCGAAAAAAGCCGAATAGCAATGGCAATGACGACTGCAACCTTGATGTGTATCTTTACCGAGTCCCTCGTCCCGTATCTATATATATATATATATATATATCAAAGTTGCAGTGCTTATTGCCAGTGCTGTTTGGCGTTTTAACAGTGTTTTATAGTGCCGAATGAGGTATGATTGCCTTTTTTTTATTGCAGGAAGAAATATTTTGAAAACTCAAGTCGAGAAAAAATGCGCCGTTTTTTCCGGAAGCGGGAATCGAACCCACAACCTCCGCATAACGCGTGCGGTGCTCTACCATTGAGCTAGTTCCGCGGCGACTCCCCTCTCGACTATACCGCGGGGTTTTGTATTTAAGACTGCTCAGAGCCCGGTCACCTAGCGCCGCCCCTCGACCACCGCGGGAAGACGTAGAACGTCTTTTCCCAGCGGCCGCACGTAAGACGTGGTCGGAAGTCGGGGATAGCCAAAGGCATTTCAGACTGCTGAAGCCAGAACCCTCGTAATGCATTTTGTAGAACAGAGACGTACGGGACGAGGGATCCCGTAAGGACACATATCAAAGTTGCAGTCCTTATTGCCAGTGCTGTTTGGCGTTTTAACAGTGTTTATAGTGCCGAATGAGGTATGATTGCCTTTTTTTTTTATTGCACGAAGAAATATTTTGAAAATTCAAGTCGAGAAAAAAAGCGCCGTTTTTCCGGAAGCGGGAATCGAACCACAACCTCCGCATAACGCGTGCGGTGCTCTACCATTGAGCTAGTTCCGCGGCGACTCCCCTCTCGACTCCCCTCGACCACCGAGGGAAGACGTTCTACGTCTTCCCGCGGTGTTCGACGGGCGGCGCTAGTTGGCCGGGCTCTGAGCAATCGTAAATACAAAACCCCGCGGTATAGTCGAGAGGGGAGTCGCCGCGGAACTAGCTCAATGGTAGCGCACCGCACGCGTTAAGCGGAGGTTGTGGGTTCGATTCCCGCTTCCGGAAACAACGGCGCATTTTTTCTCCACTTGAACTTTCAAAATATTTCTTCCTGCTATAAAAAAAAGGCAATCATATCTCATTCGGCACTATAAAACACTGTTAAAACGCCAAACAGCACTGGCAATAAGGACTGCAACTTTGATATGTGTCCTTACGGAATCCCTCGTCCCGTACGTCTCTGTTCTACAAAATGCATTACGAGGGTTCTGGCTTCAGCAGTCTGAAATGCCTTTGGCTATCCCCGACTTCCGACCACGTCTTACGTGCGGCCGCTGGGAAAAGACGTTCTACGTCTTCCCGCGGTGGTCGAGGCGCGGCGCTAGTTGACCGGGCTCTGAGCAGTCGTAAATACAAAACCCCGCTGTATAGTCGAGAGGGGAGTCGCCGCGGAACTAGCTCAATGGTAGAGCACCGCACGCGTTATGCGGAGGTTGTGGGCTCGATTCCCGCTTCCGGAAAAAACGGCGCATTTTTCTCGACTTGATTTTCAAAATATTTCTTCCTGCAATAAAAAAAAGGCAATCATACCTCATTCGGCACTATAAAACACTGTTAAAACGCCAAACAGCACTGGCAATAAGGACTGCAACTTTGATATGTGTCCTTACGGAATCCCTCGTCCCGTACGTCTCTGTTCTACGAAATGCATTACGAGGGTTCTGGCTTCAGCAGTCTGAAATACCTTTGGCTATCCCCGACTTCCGACCACGTCTTACGTGCGGCCGCTGGGAAAAGACGTTCTACGTCTTCCCGCGGTGGTCGAGGGCGGCGCTAGTTGACCGGGCTCTGAGCAGTCGTAAATACAAAACCCAGCGGTATAGTCGAGAGGGGAGTCGCCGCGGAACTAGCTCAATGGTAGAGCACCGCACGCGTTATGCGGAGGTTGTGGGCTCGATTCCCGCTTCCGGAAAAAACGGCGCATTTTTTCTCGACTTGAATTTTCAAAATATTTCTTCCTGCAATAAAAAAAAAAGGCAATCATACCTCATTCGGCACTATAAAACACTGTTAAAACGCCAAACAGCACTGGCAATAAGGACTGCAACTTTGATACGTGTCCTTACGGAATCCCTCGTCCCGTACGTCTCTGTTCTACAAAATGCATTACGAGGGTTCTGGCTTCAGCAGTCTGAAATACCTTTGGCTATCCCCGACTTCCGACCACGTCTTACGTGCGGCCGCTGGGAAAAGACGTTCTACGTCTTCCCGCGGTGGTCGAGGGGCGGCGCTAGTTGACCGGGCTCTGAGCAGTCGTAAATACAAAACCCAGCGGTATAGTCGAGAGAGGAGTCGCCACGGAAGTAGCTCAATGGTAGAGCACCGCACGCGTTATGCGGAGGTTGTGGGTTCGATTCCCGCTTCCGGAAAAAACGGGGCATTTTTTCTCGACTTGAATTTCTAAAATATTTCTTCCTGCAATAAAAAAAAAGGCAATCATACCTCATTCGGCACTATAAAACACTGTTAAAACGCCAAACAGCACTGGCAATAAGGACTGCAACCTTGATATGTGTCCTTACGGAATCCCTCGTCCCGTACGTCTCTGTTCTACAAAATGCATACGAGGGTTCTGGCTTCAGCAGTCTGAAATGCCTTTGGCTATCCCCGACTTCCCACCACGTCTTACGTGCGGCCGCTGGGAAAAGACGTTCTACGTCTTCCCGCGGTGGTCGAGGGGCGGCGCTAGTTGCCCGGGCTCTGAGCAGTCGTAAATACAAAACACCGCGGTATAGTCGAGAGGGGAGTCGCCGCGGAACTAGCTCAATGGTAGAGCACCGCACGCGTTAAGCGGAGGTTGTGGGTTCGATTCCCGCTTCCGGAAAAAACGGCGCATTTTTTCTCGACTTGAATTTCAAAATATTTCTTCCTGCAATAAAAAAAAGGCAATCATACCTCATTCGGCACTATAAAACACTGTTAAAAACGCCAAACAGCACTGGCAATAAGGACTGCAACTTTGATATGTGTCCTTACGGAATCCTCGTCCCGTACGTCTTCTGTTCTACAATATATATATATATATATATATATATATATATATATATATATATAATATAGAGAGAGAGAGAGAGAGAGAGAGAGAGAGAAGGTTAGGACGACGCGCCTGTTGCGTACGGTGTTTAGTTCGACAACGGGGCGGCGGCACAAGAACAAGTGATCCTTGGCTGGCGTTATCGCAATCTGCAGTATTCGGAACCGCTATCGAAACTGAACAAAGGGGATGAGCTTTGCGCTGGTCGTCACTCTATAGCATGCGTAATCATGCGAACGGAAATTAAACTTCGCAGTTCGATATCTCGGAGCACGGATTCGCTATAAAAATTCTTCCAAATGGAACAGCATGGAAACACGGTTGCATCTAACTTCTCAATACAAACATGCCTGCTTACTGCAGCCATGAAAAAGTTAATTAATCAATTTTAGGTAATTAATCCACCGACATTAATAATTAGCACCTCATTCTGTGTCCCCCTGGGCGCATAACCGCACTGTAGAGGTGGGCTTCACGTACAATTCAACGCCTAATTTTTAAAAAACCTGTTGACTTAACTTTGATCACCCCGAATTATGAACTGTAGTTGGTAGTGAGGATCCTGCTGCCCTTTTTTGAGGAACAGCGATTGTCCTGAACAGGGCCATGTGAGTCTATCGGCTTGGTTTCGCCATGACCACAGTACCACCTCTATACACTATAACACTACAGTATGGTTCAGCTTAACCGCAACGCATTCGATTAATGAGTAAGTGCAACAAGCAAGTGAATTCTGTGAATGACAACCGGGACGTTCGGCAGTGCGCAAATATTATTTGTCTATCCAAATGGCTTGCACAGAGCTGTCATTCGCTGAATTTGCTTTCTAGGCGGCATTGATTAGTCATCTGAGTGTGTTAAGGTAAAGCGGAACCACTGGATTGTCTTAGGGCGTAGGGCCCTGCAAGTGCCACTTAATATTCGCGCTCTGCGAGAAAAATCCGAAGCAAATTTCCATTATAAGCGTAATCTTACCGTTCCGAACTCCTTCGCCTCCCCTTGTGATAGCAGAAAAATCTTCAACAAAGCAAGACAGTTCCAATCTGAAGGAAGCGAGGAAAACACTTCAGGGCTAGGTGTATGGAAATTGCGTAAGGCTGTCCCTCTTTCCAAGTGCAACAGCGAGAGCGTCTCGGCTGCGTCTAACGGCGCATCACCAATGTTCCGCATGCTGTTAGTTAAAGAGGACTGAGAAGGATCTCGAACATCTTCCTTTTCTCTCCAACTCATACCGGCCGCACAATGAAGTTGTTCTCTCTCTCCCTCGAGGCTATCCAAGAGCTCGGCTATAGCGGGCATTTTTTGCAGCGACGAAACGCGCCGGGTGATGCCGTGCCGCCGGATGTGTCGGCGTCATTTACTTTCACTCGCCACAAGTGCTTGCCAATCGAAAAGCCATTTCCCTTAACCTTCAAACGCGTAGCAGACCAGGGCAGAGTGAAAAAGATTCAGAGCGAACATAATACAACCGGTAGGTAGGTATTCTTTCGGGAAAGGAGCATATCCCGCCCAACTCCTATGCCTTTTCGTTTCTTTTCTGTTTTTTTGTTGTCATGTGTACACCGATTTAAATTCACGGTCTCACTCTGGTACAAAACGAATGAACCACAGCGGCTTTGCTCCTGCATGGTGCCAGAATACCAGGGTTATCACGGTACATGGTGAAACTGGCAGGCATATCTCTCCTGGAAGCATAGAATTAGCGAGTGAAAAAGAAACAAAGAAAGGAGCGCACAAACTCTAAAAAAGCGAAAATGTTCTTCGTCCAACACACTGTGCTGATGCAGAACTAGCCTAGAGCATGAAATATAATATTCTTCCACCTGTTTGTTTTGCTGCACTTTCCCCTTCCTCTCATTCCACTTTCGCCTTTCCTTGACCGTCTTCCTGTGTTCCCCTTTTTTGAGCCGTTCCTTATTCCACCTGCTCATCCCATCTCGACGTTTCGTCCATTTCGCAGTGCATGCGGTGTGCCGCTGACAGGTTTCTTCATGGGAAAGCCAACTGCTTGTAATAGCGGACACGTTCCACTCTAGTGCTGGAGGGAGACAACGATAACCAGGATGAAATGAAAACTATCCGAAGGAAAAAGGGAAACAAGAGTACAAATTAGGCTTTACCTTTTCCCATTTTCCGCTGTCCCTTGTTACCGTTCCCCACCGTGTTCCCTAATCTATAATTCCCTGATGCCGTGGAGCACATCAATTCAAAAGCCAAGCGCTTGTCATCAAAGGTACCCAGAAAGTAAACGGAAAATTCAGACGTAATTCCCAGAAAGCCTGACGTCTGAGGCCTTCTTTTATTTGGTTTTGGGCGCCTAGGCAAGAATGACTTCGCAGGAAAAAGTTTGGTAGAAACTGGGTGAAGAAAGCGCCAACATAGTAAAGCCCAGAAATTTCGATTTTCATTGCACCGGACACGGCGAAAATTCGAACCATGCATAAAGCGTGGTGTAAAAGTTCAGAAAAAAGATAGGCGAATCCAGTTACAATCCATAAAAAGTATGAATTCCGTATAAAATGTGTCAAGCACGTCATGAATATATTTGGAAGGAATACTGCGGCTTCTTCGCACGGGCTCATATTTTTGTGGATGTGTTTGGGCTCTTACAAGCCTGTTTTCGTTTTTTCGAGGACACCAACCACAGTCCTCTCTGAGGACCCCCGTGGGCAACGGCTGTGGTTTACCACACGTAAAAAGGCAGCGCACAAGACCTACTTGTAAAGGTTCGGTTCATGACTGTGACAATGTTGCACACGGATAGCGTAGGGCGTGTATGACAGTCATGGCTACGGTTGCTGGATATATTAGGTTGCTAATGGCTTAATAAAAAATCCCGGATTTTCATAAATCTGACGAAGGGCGGTTCCTCGGCGAAAAAGTTATTAAACCTGTTCCTCGTTTTTCACCGTGGTGAAAACGTGTTTCTGTATTTTTCAACCAGCATCCAGGAAAACCGTATATATATATATATATATATTTATATATATATATATATACACAAAGTAGAAGTACGCTCTTCGGAGACTTATTTCCAACGTTTCGACCTGAGAAAGGTCTGAGGAAGACCTGTCTCAGGTCGAAACGTTGGAAATAAAGTCTCCGAAGAGCGTACTTCTACTTTGTGCGTATTCCTGCAGCAACTAAGGACTCCACTTCACGACTATATATATATATATATATATAATATACCATATCCACCACATCCTCCCCTTTGCTTTCCGAGGTTTTTTGACTGCCAACCCTTATTTCTGTGTTATTTTCAACGAGCCCCTCATTTCCTATTCTGATTCGCCTACATGCATAGCGAGGGCCTCGGTTCTGGCAGTCTTGGTGCCAAAGGGAGCTTAAGAGGGTTCAAAGCTGATCGACCCATTCTGGACATGTCGTAGACACTCGAGTCACGACCCGGGGGTTAAAAAGAAGGTCCCCTTCACCCCGATTAGTCCGAATGGCGCTGGCTACCACCCACAAGCACAGGAAACAAACATGCGTAACATAAATACCCCAGAAAGTGAATGGGAAAATCGCCCCGCCGGTAGCGTAGTGGTTATCGCACCAGACCGGTATTCTGGAGGTCGTGGGTTCGGATCCCACCTGGCGGGCATTTTTTCTTCACTTTCTTTCTTTCTTTCCAAATTCTTAATCTGTTTCAATGATCCACCACATCCTCCCCTTTGCTTTCCGAGGTTTTTTGACTGCCAACCCTTATTTCTGTGTTATTTCAACGAGCCCCTCATTTCCTATTCTGATTCGCTACATGCATAGCGAGGGCCTCGGTTCTGGCAGTCTTGGTGCCAAAGGGAGCTTAAGAGGGTTCAAAGCTGGTCGACCATTCTGGACATGTCGTAGACACTCGAGTCACGACCCGGGGGTTAAAAAGAAGGTCCCCTTCACCCCGATTAGTCCGAATGGCGCTGGCTACCACCCCCAAGCACAGGAAACAAACATGCGTAACATAAATACCCCAGAAAGTGAATGGGAAAATCGCCCCGCCGGTAGCGTAGTGTTTTATCGCACCAGACCGGTAATTCTGGAGGTCGTGGGTTCGGATCCCACCTGGCGGGCATTTTTCTTCACTTTCTTTCTTCTTTCCAATTCTTAATCTGTTTCAATGATCCACCACATCCTCCCCTTTGCTTTCCGAGGTTTTTTGACTGCCAACCCTTATTTCTGTGTTATATATATATATATATATATATATATATATATATATATATATATATATATATAATATATATATATATATAATCAGGGTGTCGAACCGACAAAAATACCGGTTCGGTTACGGTCGGGTTCGGGTGAAATAATTTCGTTCCGGTTCAGTTCCGGTTCGACAAATCACGTACCGAACCGGTTCGCGAACCGGTTCGGGAGCTTGAACCGGTTCGCGAAACCGGTTCGATTAGTTGAATTATCACTAAAATTAGAAAAAAAAAACATTTACTAGTTTAAAACGACCGTCAATCAAAACACAAACTGACATTCAAAATGGTGCTGCTCCCCTAGGGCAGTGGCGCAATTGCAAAGGAAACTTTAAACAATTAGGAGATATTAGAAAAACACATGAAGTGGCGACGATTTACCACCTTCTTTATCGCTCAGACTTTCTGTTGTCCTAGCAACTATTCATAAAGCCAACGCCAAGAGATATGATGGTGGGATATATTTTCTGTCCTTTCCTTTTTTGTTGAAATCGCAATTGTCGCAATGCAATCGCCCATCACGCTAACCTTGAGGCCTTAAATTTAGTCCTGCGTACGGGCGTGTTCAAATACAGCGCTTAATAACAATGGCGCACATTTTTTATATTTGTAACAAAACAGAAAAATTCTACAACAGGCACATAAATACTACCAATGAATTAGATTATTGGTAACCCTGAATAATTTGTTAGCTGTCACCTTATCGAATGTGTTAGCCACACTTTTGTTAAAAGTAAGCTTTAGTTACGCTCAGTCACTGCATTATTGCTCTGACCACTGCAATTCCTTTTGCGATACCGAAAGTGTGCATTACAATCAGTATGTCATCGTACCGCCTGAACCCCTACCATCGTTCCGTGTGCTACATTGCGGAATCTTATAACAGATAATGCGGTTACAAAATGAAAGGGAAAGTTGACACGTGGAGCATGAGATGGGACTTTTGGGTAGACGCTCTTTAATTCGTCCACAGCAGTACTCCCCTCCGGAACGAGTAGCAGTAGAAGCAATGTAGCGAGTTGGGCAAACGGCTTAGCAAACAGCTTAGCCACTGAGCAGCTCCTGCGGTCACACTTGTCAAGTATTAATAATTTGCAGGTGTCGGACCTTTTCAACAAATTATGAAATGCAAAAAGTTTGCACACATCGGGTGTGAGCTTTCGCTGTTGCGCAGTGGAGCACTCCTGCAGCCTGATTTCTCCAATGAAGTCGCAGCTAGGGAAGGGCAAAGTCGTTTTATATCACCTGCAAGCTGCCGAGAATGACATTTGTTTGGTCAGCTTGCACTACGCTCGCGCCTCCAGCAGCAACAGACCAATGCTACATTGGTGCTCATTCATTTCCCCTGTTGTTACATAAAGCGTGATAGTGTTCAATTGTCTGGAGGGGAAAGTGCGCGAGCAAGTACGAAGTTGATGGTACGGGAAAGAAAAAAAGGCCTGAATTGCATTGACTGTGCAATATCAACAACAGAGGGTCAAACCGTTTCGGCATGAACCGGTACCGTTATTTCTTTCTTTCCGGTTCAGTTCCGGTTCGACACCCTGATATATATATATATATATAATATATATATTTATATGAGTATATATATATATATATATATATATATATATATATATATATATACTACTATATATATATATACACAGAACTTAGCCTAAGGCACCAAAACTTTACAGTTTTTCTTTACATGCACGTATCCCTTACAGGCAGATACATGCAACTGAAACGAGAATACAAGGCAACTGAAAATGGTTTACAAGGATTCGTTTCACAGAAAAAAAACTGCGTGATCTGCGCCTGCTGTTTGCATGAGCTTAGTAAACTGCACGGCCCTCCACAGAAGCACGGTCCGTTAACCTCCGTATTCAAAAACGTAACTTAAGTGCCCCTTTTGCCTTTTGACAGCCTTCGGTGCCTTAGCACATTTCAAGGAACAAACGTAAACTAAAAGGGCGCTTTTTCTCCATCTTCCGCCTTCAGATGTGTTGAGAGGCTGCTAGCCGAAACACTGTACCAGGCAGCGACACTCCTCTTTTTTGCCGACAAAGACGGCATTTAAAATTGCCAGCTTGTCTTGAACAGACAAAACTTCTCGCTTTGGGCAGCAGAACTCATCAACAACAAAACCGACCCCTCAGGTATCTGTGGAAACCGAAGACTACATACCGACAGGCAGGCCTAGTACCTAACTGACACGGCACTCAAACGTGAAAACTCACGGTTGTTGGCTCTGCGGGCGAAATTTGCTAAATTAGTTCCTTTCACGAGCCCATTTTTAGAAAAACTGCAAAAACACTCAACAGCGTAGCGAGTTCGTTACATCAAGGTTAACGGACGCAACGCCTTCGGTACATTGAGGTCGCCAACGCATGGGCTTTAATGGGGTGGCAACGCGGAAACAAAAAAGTTCGTCAAATCCAGGAATTTGTTACAAAGAGGTTCGTTCCATCTAGGTTTTAATGTATATATATATATATATATATATATATCCAGAAAGAAAGAAAAGCCGACAGTCTACAACGCCAAAGAAGGCATAGGGGAATGTTTAGACTATTTTTTTACCATTAGAGACGTTACATTATTTTTTATTATTATTATAACGTGAGAAAGAAAGAAAGAAAAACACGCGCCCCGAGTGGGGACCGAACACCCACGCCTTTCGATTAGATCTCGAATGCCTTACCAATTCGGCTATCTGGGCGACTGTGTTCTTCACTTTCTGGGGTATTTATATTTACTACAACTGTATCTGACGCCTGAGGGTGGTAGCCAGCGCCACTCAAACTACACCGAGAAAAAGCGAACGTCTACAGCCTGTCATAAGCGGGTAACTGGCGGGAACCTTCTTATGCTACCTTGGCATCAAGGCTGCCAGAACCGAGGCCCTCGCTAAGCTTTCGCCGATAAACGGGTTTGGAAATGAGGGGCTCGTTAGGAAATACAGAAAGAAATGCCGGCAGTCTGCAACGCCAAAGAAGGCGTAGGGGAATGGTTAGGACTATTTTTAAGTGCGAATGCCTTCTTAAGCGACCCCTGAATCACGCGTCCCACCGCCATCCGTCCGTCCGCCACCACATACCCACTTAGGGCGATTGGCCAAGAAGAGGTTCCTAATTTCTTTAGCACATACCCACTTAGGGTGATTGGCCAAGTAATCTGAATCACGCGTCCACCGCCGTCCGTCCGTCCGCACCACATACCACTTAGGGCGATTGGCCAAGGAGAGTTCCTAATTTCTTTAGCACATACCCACTTAGGGCGATTGGCCAAGAATCGGGCGTGAGAAGGGCTAATGCACACCGCTTAAAGGAGTACTGACACGAAATTTTCAAAGCTGAGATCCGCTCTAGCAATCAAGTACAACGACAACACAAATAGGTGTCTGTGCATGGCACATACCCACGTGGGGGATTGGCCAGGAATCGGGCGTGAGAAGGGCTAATGCACCCGCTTAAAGGAGTACTGACACGAAATTTCAAAGCTGAGATCCACTCTAGCAATCAAGTACAACGACAACACAAATAGGTGTCTGTGAATAAATGCATCTTTCTTTCTTTGTAGTTGTGGTGTGTGTGTGTGATCTCCTCTTTTCGCGAACATTACCGAACCGCGCAAATTCAGCTCCTGCATTCGCACTTTCACATTCTTCCCCTCGGGGAAATGCGGGGATTTTTTTTTTACCGGTAATGACGTTACATTATTTTTTTATTATTATAAAGTTAGAAAGAAAGAAAGAAAAACACGCGCCCAGAGTGGGGACCGAACCCATGCCTTTCGATTAGATCTCGAATTCCTTACCAATTCGGCTATCTGGGCGACTGTGTTCTCCTTCACTTTCGGGGGTATTTATATTTACTACAGCTGTATCTGACGCTTGAGGGTGGTAGCCAGCCCCACTCAGACTGCACGGGTAGAAGGGGACCTTCTTTCGAACCCCCGGGGCGTGACGCGAACGTCTACAGCCTGTCATAAGCGGGTAACTGGCGGGAAACCATCTGATGCTACCTTGGCATCAAGGCTGCCGGAACCGAGGCCCTCGCTAAGCTTTCGCACGATAAACGGGTTTGGAAATGAGGGGATAGATACGTGACATTGTACGTAATTTTCTAGATTCATTTGGATTGGAAACCCTGTTATGTTTGTACGAAAATTTAATTTCACCATGGCCTGTTTATTTTGTAGTCTCCAAGAGAATTCGAAATTGATGTTACCCCATTGTTTAATTGCATTGTATTGCATTGTATGTGCTTGTACATTCTTTTTGTTTTGCCAGTCCTGCTTGGACCATTTACTTGATCTGCAGCATTGTGTAAGAAATAAATAAATATATAAAAACATAAACACACATATATCTATATATATATATATATATATATATATATATATATATATAAGGTTAGTAGAGACAGAGACAAACGAGAAAGACTTAGAAAATAAAAATAAGTTTACTGACGTTTCAGGGAGAGGACTCCCTTTCTTCAGAGTAAAAAATTTAAGTTCGTTTCAGAGCTATATATACAGAAAATGTAGCAAGCGCGAGGGCAAGGTAAGAGGAGGGAGAGTTTGTACAAATGGATTCATGGTTGGTGGGTAGCAAAAGAATGAAGGGAGAGCGGGAAAGTTAATTACAACAAGGATAATAAGAACACACAGTCACGCGGTACGAACTTGGAAGAAAAGAGAGAGAGAAGAACCAAACACAGCGAAAAAATAATCCATAATTAAAAAATAAAAATAATAATAAATAACAAGGTAATTTTCCTCCCCCGTGGCAACGGGGGTGAAAGAGGGGTCAAAACAAGATAGGCCCATGCCCGTGTTTGACATGGGCAAAAAGATTAGTCACGCGGAAGACGTTCCAAAGAAGATATGCACACAAAGGGCGAACATCTGCCCATTCACACCCGTTCTAGGAATCCAAGTAAGGTCATTGAAACAAGAGACACGTGGCTTCTGTTGGTGGGAGGCGGGGGTCGCGCCCAAAAGCAGTAGGACAGGCAGTTTCGACAGGAAAGAGTGTACATTGGTATACAAAGAGCGAAATAAATAAATAAATAAAAAATAACCAGGTAATTTTCCCCTCCCTTGTGGCAACGGGGGTGAAAGAGGGGCGAATCTGCACAAGCCAGGCGGATTTCGATTCTAACTGCAGAGAACTTAAAACCGCACTCTTAAATCAAAAATACCCAGAGCAGGTGATCGATGACGCGATTACACGAGCTAACCAGTTGAACCGCACCGAAATTCTCCGAAAAAAAATCTCCAAAACCCAATCAACAAACAAACCTCGTTTTGACCCATTCGGCCTCTTCTCCGAAAGTTGCTTCCATACTAAGGAAACATCACAATATCCTCGCTCAAAGTGAACGCTTAAAGAGAATATTCCCCGAGCCACCACGTGTTGTTTAAGACGCAGCAAAAATTTGGGCGACGTTCTCACTAAATCCAGCATCAGCCGACCACAGACTACTGGTTGCATGCCCTGTAACAAACCACGGTGTAAGGTATGCCCACAAATGACCACCACACAGCGCGCCGCCAGCACAGCTTCAAACTATTATGTTAATGTAAAAGGGAACTTTAACTGTGATTCCGCCAACGTCGTATACCTGCTGGAATGCACCCTCTGCGGCAAACAATACATTGGCCAGACTGAAACACCCTTTCGTTTGAGGTTTAACAATCACCGCTCCCATGCAAAAACCTGCCCTTCTTTGCCTCTATCAAAGCATGTTAAAACTCCTGGTCATTCTTTTGAACAACTGAAGGCCACAATTCTTGAATCTAGTTTTAAAACGCATCACGATCGCGAGGTTCGTGAGTCTTACCTTATCTATAAGTTTAAATCAGCGTCGTTTGGCATAAATGAAAGTTATGGGAAATTAACCTGTCTTTCCTCCGATTAAAATTTCGGCTGCATTTCTCAGGCTAGTGTTATGCCTGTTCATTTCTTTCCTTCAATAATATTCTCCCATTAGTTGGCGAGCTCTCGTAGTTGGGTATAGTTTCGTGTTAGCACGACGTTTTTTAGCACAATGGCTTCACTGAAGCAAATTCGATGAACAAGTCTGGACATTGTGTTCTGGGTAGAAGGCTGCAGTACCATTTTTAGCTTTGATATTCTCACCTTGCAATTAATTTGTGAACGCGAGCGTGTGTGATTGTTTTCGTGTCCTCTTTCTTTTTTGTATTGTTGTTTTCTAATATTCGTTGCTGACCGCCTCGGCATTCCCTGAACTGGCACCATGCGCCGGGCAGATGAATACCACTTGCTGCCGCGTCATACGCGTGCACCTGCCTGTTTTTTTTTTTTTTTTTTCATGACTCGTTTGACCTTGTCTTTTTTCCCCTATCAATGTAAACTCATTTCGAGTCGAAACTACCTATCCTACTGCTTTTGGTCGCGACCCCCGCTTCCCACCAACAGAAGCCACGTGTCTCTTGTTTCAATGACCTTACTTGGATTCCTAGAACGGGTGTGAATGGGCAGATGTTCGCCCTTTGTGTGCATATCTTCTTTGGAACGTCTTCCGCGTGACTAATCTTTTTGCCCATGTCAAACACGGGCATGGGCCTATCTTGTTTTGACCCCTCTTTCACCCCCGTTGCAACGGGGGAGGAAAATTACCTTGTTATTTATTATTATTTTTATTTTTTAATTATGGATTATTTTTTCTCTGTGTTTGGTTCTTCTCTCTCTCTTTTTTCCCAAGTTCGTACCGCGTGACTGTGTGTTCTTATTATCCTTGTTGTAATTAACTTTCCCGCTCTCCCTTCATTCTTTTGCTACCCACCAACCATGATCCATTTGTACAAACTCTCCCTCCTCTTACCTTGCCCTCGCGCTTGCTACATTTTCTGTATATATAGCTCTGAAACGAACTTATTTTGTACTCTGAAGAAAGGGAGTCCTCTCCCTGAAACGTCAGTAAACTTATTTTTATTTTCTAAGTCTTTCTCGTTTGTCTCTGTCTCTACTAACCTTATATTTTTCGCGCTCTGTGTGAGTTTTTATCTTTTCAGTCTATATATATATATATAATATATATATATATTTTATATATATATATATATATATATATATATATATATATATACGTGGCGTTGTACGTAATTTTCTAGATTCATTTGGATTAGAAACCCTGTTATGTATGTGCGAAAATTTAAATATAATTTCACCGTGGCCTGTTTATTTTGTAGTCTCCAAGTGCATTCTGCGTTGATGTTACCCTTTTGTTTTTATTGCATTGTATGGAATTGTATGTGCATGTACATTCTTTTTGTTCTGCCCGTCCTTCTGGGACCAGTAAGTTGATCTGCAGTGTTGTATAAATAAATAAATAAATAAATATATATATATATATATATATAGGGTTTGGAAATGAGGGGCTCGTTAGGAAAATGCAGAAAGAAATGCTGGCAGTCTACAACACCAAAGAAGGCATAGGGGAATGGTTAGAAAATTTTTTTTTTTTTTTACCGTTAGTGACGTTACTTTATTTTTTTTATTTTTATTATTAATTACGTGAGAAAGAAAGAAAGAAAAACACGCGCCCAGAGTGGGGACCGAGGCGTGGGATCGAAAGGCGTGGGTTCGGTCCCCACTCTGGGCGCGTGTTTTTCTTTCTTTCTTTCTCACGTAATTAATAATAAAAATAAAAAAAATAATGTAACGTCACTAACGGTAAAAAAAAAAAAAATTGTCTAACCATTCCCCTATGCCTTCTTGGTGTTGTAGACTGCCAGCATTTCTTTCTGCATATATATATATATAGATATATATATATAGATAGAGATTAGATATATATAGATATATATATAAGATAGATAGATATAGAGATATATATATATATATATATATATATATATATATATATATATATATATATATATATATATATATATATATATATATATCTATATATATATATATATTATATATATATATATATATTCTAACAGCGTTGACTTGGCGAGCACACCCCGAAAAACGGACATGAGGCAAAAAAAGCCCAGCGGGCCCTCGTAAGGCATCTTTTTTATACGAAAAAAAAAACATTGATTGATTGATTGATTGACTGATTGATTATTTGCCTCGCATCGGTATAGGAAATTCCGCCTGAAAGAACTATGGAGAACCGCAGTTACCTGAGCTTCCCACGTCATGACCTTTCAGTGAAATTTGAGTTTTCACATACCTCCCGCTAGACAAATCTTTGCGACTGACAAACCGTATACATTTCCCGTGCTTCGCCAAAACATATCCCTCCTAGGGAATTAGGCTCTGTGAATTTCGCGATAAATTCATTCCAAGCCTTAAGTATCCCAATCGCGCTGTGGTCGCTATGATGGTAGTCTGATCGTCACGGTAGCAACTCTAGACAGTGAGGTTTCCTTTTTTTGGTGGCCGCAGCAGTATTCGCAGAAAAAATCCCGCCATCTCAACGAAGTGCATGATGATGAGAGGGGCGAAGATAAAATGCTTATCGGTAAAACCGAGAAACATTCGCCCACACATCATATAAAGACTCGACACGTCAAGCTTTCCACCGCTCCGATGACAAGCCCTTCGACGACGTTCATGTTTGTGGTGATTATGTAGGGCTTGTTTGAGACGTTGAGAATCTCCATGGGTAAGTCGGCGAATTCGGTGTGTGACATTTTAGCCACTTTGACCGTCGCCTTCTGCAGAGCGTCTTGTGTCGCGTACCCCCGGTACATGTCTTCAGCTCGCAGGCGACGAACGAGAACCTCTTCTTCTTCCTCTCCTCCTCGTTGGTTAGCAACGAACGCGTTGAACGTTTTGAACTCTTCGGCCAATCTTTGGTTGGCCAATCCCTAGGGGGATCCTGCCAGAATCATCATCAATGCACCGCGTACAATGTGCCGTATACAGCCGGGGCAGGGCTCGAGCAAGAGGAGCTTGGCCTCTAAAACGAAAATAAAACTCATAGCGAAAGCTATCGCGTAACTGTCTAAAAGAGTTCACCTTTTCTTTCCTTTCTCTGAAGGCTGTTATTTGACAATGGAGATCTTTATCAATGCAAAAGAAGAAGAAGAAGAAGTTTATTCGATCTTACAAGAAGATGAAGGTAACAAAGCAAATTATACAGACGAGGGTCCCATAGTCGAGACTGCGCCGGGACCCTCGGTTAATTAGTACATAGAGAAATAAGATACAGTGAAAGCAGCTACAATCATAAAATACAGTGGCATATAGAGCTATATGTACTGCAGAGTAGTAATACAATTTATAAAAAAAATCGTTCACAATATAGCAAATACAAAATAAGTAGTCGACGAAGAAGAAACAAAAAAGACAAATAGAATAACTGGTAATGCAATGTTACACATGTCAAACTTAGTAATATACAAAAGGAACACTAAGGAATTTTTACCACATGGAGCCCGCTTAACCGGCATATAAGTGAAATGTCTAAACACTTATGCCGCAAAAAACAAAACCAGGCATAATTACATTCACTTCGTAGGAAACACACAATCAAGCAAAAAAGCAAAAGGTCGAATTAAAGTGAAATATAACATAAATTAAGAAAAACCCAGTGCAACACTACAAACATATATTCCGCGAGAAAAACAATACGCGAAAGTTCTCCGACTAATATTCAAAAATACACACAAAAAAAAATCACTATGACTATTATATACCATTCATCACTCTAGAAGAAACTTTTTAAGATGCCTCTTAAATGATGATAAGGATGATAGGGATTTAATTTCATCCGGCAGGCTATTCCAGTTTGCAACAGCTGAAAAATGCCAACTCATTTTACCGTAGTTAGTGGAAACGCAAGGAAGCAAATAATTATAATTAGCAGCGAACCTAGCAGGGTTAAGATTAGTCAGATATTTTAAATGAATAATGTGGAAAAGAAATTTATTTTTGAGCAGTTTGTATAACAATATAGCTAAGTTATATTGGAAGAGTTTTTGAACCGACAATAGATTATTCCGACGAAGAAGTGCGAACGCATCAGAATAAAATGTACTCTTAGTGATAATGCGGATGGCTTAGTTCTGAATATGCTGAACAGATGATATGTGAGAATTATACGCGTTACCCCAAGCAACAATACCAAACGTCAAATGGCTGTGAATGAAAACAAAATAGAGGGACAGAAGTGCTCGACATTGAAGGACCTGTTGAGCCTTAAAGGAGCCATGAAGAGAAAACAAAAAGTTTGTTTTATTCGAAAGATTAGGTGTTTCATAGTACCCCAAGCGTTTTCCCGGATGCAAATGATGCTTTATTCACTCAGAAATAAGGCAATTTAAGCCAAAATAATAAATCTCCCGCTAAAATTGCACATTTGGTGACGTGAACAATGGCGTCATACGAGCCGGCCCATGAAACAGATACTTAGTATGTCGACTCCATGTAGCACTTACACGCGGGAGTCAGATAGGAACCGAAACTCGTGCCGAAACCAAGACGGCGACCATTTTAAAATACTAGTAAAACCTAGTGCACCCGCAGCCCTAGTCATGGAATCGCCTGATCCGGAGAACAAAACTCTCGCCGAGGAGCTAGGGCTTGCATTTAACAACCTCACACCCCTTGAACGCTCAAGCTTCTAAGTGCACGAGCGGCAGGAGTTGTGGGATACGCGGTGGACGGGAAACTGACCATTCCGCGATAGCCACAACAGACGAACGCCCTGCCGTCGGCACCGCTGCCTCGTCAGCCCCGTCGCGACGGACGAATACAGACTGGTACGTATGTGCCGTATTTTTATTACAGTTAATAATAGTTCAATTTCAGTAGCAGTATCGCTTATGCCAGTTGGCCGGTGTCGTGTATGGAAAGCCGTTCGCGCGAGCTCTCTGCTCCGACCAGAAAATACGAGCGTCAATGCGCGCTGTGTACGGCATTTTTCCCCCAAGGTCAGAGCGCTTATGGCGATGTGACGAAGTCGGCGACGAGCGCCAGCATGTCCCAGGAGTGAGCTAACGTAAGCGTCTTTGCCGTAATCACTTCGTCGGAAATTAAGCGAGCGCACTCGTACTTCCTCTAGCTCCCTTTCTTCTTCGTTTGCAAAGTTCACCACAAAACGTAGCCACTTGCTTCGCCGCGGTTCGTCGTTTGGCAGCACATGAAAGGAGATCTCTTCACCGGCGGAGATGTCGCACTCCTTCGACGATTTGCCCGTACTGCATGGCAATTTCAAAACGCAGCAACGAAATTTCATTGTAAAGTACTCAAACAAACTGAAGTTTTCAGTGGTTGTAAACTAGAAACGAGCTCCTAACGACAGCAGCAAGCGAACACCATTCGAAACTTATGCGACGACTGACACTATCTCGTCACTTCTTGCTGTTCCTTACTCCCCTCGTTTCTATTTTTACCTTTGCTGGTTGGCGATATGACGGCCAACCTCCTGTGGAGGGATTACGATACGAAGCAAGGTCGCGTCTGTGCGTGCTGGAACGGTTCGTTGGCCCCGAAAAGCCTCGAACCCGAAAATTCGTCTGCGCGACGGCGAGATGTCGAGCTCGGCCGGCGGTAGTTTCGTATGCATTGGCGCACACGCTTGCGTGTTCGTTCGGAACTTCAACCGTTTACTCCACCGTTCTTTGTCATAAAAAGAATGTGCAATACGTTTCATGGGCATATAGCTCACTATGCAAACTGTAAGCACTGCCTAAAATGCGTTTGCTTTTGCCGGCCTCCGCCAATCGCAGAGCATTCTCGAGTGACATCATAGGTTCTGTTGCGGAAAATGAGCTGGTGGGTGGCATGGTCATTTCCTTTTTTCCTAATTATGTAGCTTATTTGAGCGAAGTTTGCGTTATAAGTGGTGTCGTTATGGTTCTAACGAGGCAACCTTTCGAATGAACCAAACTTGTGTTTTAGGTGCGAATGCACTTTATAAGCGACCCTGAATTCCGTTGACCGCCGTCCGTCCACATAGCAACAGCTGCGGGTGCGCGCGCTCCTCGTCTTCCTTGGCAACGGGGGGAGATGGCACATACCCACGTGGGGGATTGGCCAGGAATCTCTTCGTCTTCCTTGGCAACGGGGGGAGATGGGCGCGCGCTGCCTGGCCGCTGACATGGCACATACCCACGTGGGGGATTGGCCAGGAATCGGGCGTGAGAAGGGCTAATGCACCCGCTTAAAGGAGTACTGACACGAAATTTCAAAGCTAAGATCCGCTCTAGCAATCAAGTACAACGACAACACAAATAGGTGTCTGTGCATGGCACATACCCACGTGGGGGATTGGCCAGGAATCGGGCGTGAGAAGGGCTAATGCACCCGCTTAAAGGAGTACTGACACGAAATTTCAAAACTGAGATCCGCTCTAGCAATCAAGTACAACGACAACACAAATAGGTGTCTGTGAATAAATGCATCTTTCTTTCTTTGTAGTTGTGTGTGTGTGTGTGATCTCTCTTTCGCGAAAATTACCGAACCGCGCAAATTCAACTCGTGCATTCGCACTTTTACATTCTTCCCCTCGGGGAAATGCGGGGAAATTTTTCAGCTTCTTTTTTAAAATCTCAAGCGCCTTTAGAAAATGCTCATTAACGGCGTCCATCTTTAGAATATCCTTCGACAAAGCACCTTGGCCAAATATTACTGCTCTCACCTGTCTTGCAAGTCGGAAACTTGCTCAAACAACGTTTCATCCGCTTACGGCTTCCTTGAGAGTCTGTGAAGAATTTAGACGCTTATTAGACGTCGAAGAAGTAATATCGCCGCTGTAGGCCGGCTTTTGTCCAGCGGTAGCAATAAAGTTCGTTCTTCAGCCGAAAGCATGAACGAAATCGCAACGAAAGAAAATATAAGTCTAAAAATGTCTGTTCGAGTAAGAGTTTATGTATTTAATTTCATTTCGTTAGCTTCCTCAGAGCCCGCTATGAGGATCTGTTCAATATTTGGGACATTACGTAACGAGGTAATACTCCGCTGACAAGGCATTCGTCATCAGAAAAACGACGCTGTCCATAAAATTGGACACCTGCTGGCGCCATCTAGGCAGCATTGGTAAAAATACATCGTCCACTTTCCTGCAAAACTGTTCCAGAATGGCGACATTCAGCGGCACGGCGTTCTACGGCGCCGGCCGAAGCAATTACTGTTTCTGTATTTCTACCGGATTCGAAGGCATATCTTTCGTTTCACAATACACTTAATGCAACAGCGAACGTGCAGAAACAAAATTTGAATTGTTCGCGCGGTTAGTTTCTTCTGCGCTTCTTTTATTTTTCGTGCCCAGTACGTTGGACGCCAGGACTCCACATGAACATTTTGACCGAGCCTTTGCGATGGCCTTGTTGTGAGAAGCAAAGGAGTTCTGTTGGTATTTTTCTCTTCGTGGCTCCTTTAATAAGTGCTCTAATATCATATGCAGTCTTTCGCCTTAGGTGGTTGAAATGAGTACAAAATTTGAGATGGGTATCGAGATGCACGCCAAGGAAAATGACATGATCAGAGACAAGAATTGAGTCTGTGCGAAGCGAAACTTCCGGTAAAATTGGGACGTGCTTCTCTTCAGGTCTAAACTGCAAAAACTTAGTTTTCGAGGGGTTATTGATGAGAATATTAACGTGGCACTAATCCATAGCTTTTCTTAACACATCATTCGTTGTAAAATTGAGGTACGCGAGTGATTTGTGAGCACATGATAGTGTGGTGTCGTCGGCATAAAGAACACAATGAGGTGATTGAAGATGATCCACTATGTCATTTAAATAAATTATGAACAGTAAGTGACCCAGAATGAAACCTTAGGGGGTGCCTTATGTATGTCCTTTCACTACTGCGAAATAGGGTGTACCGATGAAAGGAAGTTCAAGCTTCTTCGCTTTCTAAGTGTACATATACAGAGTCACTGAATTCGGATTCATGAGACTACAGCAAAAATTTATTTCAATCGCGCTTTATACTTGCTTCTGTGGCTTGCCCGCAAGTGCCCAGAATATCGATCATAATGGTATCATCGCAAGGTTAATTTTGATGTGTCTATGTATGGTTTTGTCAGCATGTCCTTCTCAACGCCAAATGTTCCATGTGCGCAAAGAATTTCAAGCAAAACACTAACGTTGAACTGGGGCCGAAGATTATGTCAGCAACAAAGAAAGGCCCCCGCAGCAGCTTTTTCGGAGAAACCCGTTAAGCCTCACCCAATAGGCAAGCTGTCATAATAAATTCTTTGCATGGCTCAGAAACTTTACGTAGACTGTGTGTAACTTTCCAAAAGTTTTCAATGTCTGTGTCTACTGGGGCAAGCTTGAAGCTATATCCAACTATGATGGTATAGAGGACAGGGGTGATGTGCGCATCGGATGTAGCTTCGACAACAAAGTTTCACGTGAATGGGTCAGTCGCCCTCTCGGGATATGTGCCCTGACAAAAGTGTCCTCTCAAGAATAGCCGGCACAATATCAGGGAGGATAAAAAGTGACGACGGAGAAGAAGAGGGAGTGAAGATCGTGGCTGGGACGGAGGAGCATGAATTTAGAAGAGCAAGGCTGCGAACGGCTGTAAGCAAGAACGGTAGCCATGGTCTCCCGAGGCCATCGTTTTAAACCCCCGGAAAACCAACCTGCCTGTTATGCCAGGCGTATCTACCAGCTGGCTGTCGACGACCGCGCATTTAATCGCCGGCGTCGACTGTGTGATGTGGTGTCGTCGTGCCAGTCTACCCACAGCTGCCAAGAACCGCAACTGGCCAACGCCAAAGCCGTGAGTGTGCCCTACCACGTGAGACGCTTACCCTATTATGGGCAGGGTTCTCAACTAGACTGTGAGCTGTAATTATTTCCTACTTGGCCTCATAGAATTTCGCATCTTTCGGAGAGAGTTGAGAATATTATGCGGCTCGTCGATGTAGCGTCCGCTTTGTCAGTTGTCTCGTCTGCATAAACATTCGTCTTCGTCGACTACGCCATTCCTGAGCGCATGTTCCGTTTTGGGCGGCACACGTCTTGGGCCCTTGCGCCCTAGCCGACCAATAACATCACGGACGGCGTCCGCGACAGGACCTTTTCTTTACCATCTAGAGGAGGGAAAGACTAGAATTCGGGACTAGCGGAGCGGATTCTTGAAACTACGAGGCTAGTTCGTTTGTATAGCGCTACAACACACTATGGACATTGAGAAATCTTGGGGAGCGCTTAGGCTTTATTGACGAAGATCTCTTAGAGTGGGTGCACGCCCAGCGAGAGAGCTGGCGTGAGTAAACAGCTATTGATCTAGAAACACTCAAGGAGATGGCCGAGATCCAGAAGAAGCAAGTATAACTTGAAAAGCGGAATTCGAAGATTCGACAAAGACTTGCAGCAATGGAGGTAACGCAAAAAACGATGCGTCTGTAATGATCAGTAGTCCAACTAGTATCTCGCACCAGACCTACGACTCGCTCTGTTGCACGTTGCCAGCACTTGTATTTCCCACACAAAGACAAGACCACGAAATGAAAGACTGGCGAATAGTTTCCAGGTCCCAACACACACAGACGGGCAGTTACGCAAAACACAAGTCTCTGGAGAATGTCCTCGCGGCGTCTCACCAAACCCCAGTCCCGGCTCGGATGTCCACGTCGGTGACTGGCCGAGACTACTGAGAAGTTGAGTTCCTCGGGCCTATGCCGCGAGGCAAGCGGGCACCAGGGCTGTTTGAGCGCTCCTCCGGAACAAGGACGAGAGGTACGCCATGTCTTCTCGCCGGCGTGGAGGTCCAAGACGCAGGCCCGAACCACTGATTGGGCAGCTTCGGTTAGCCCATCCCCTCTTTTCCCTCGTCTTCCTCCTCTTCTCACAGCCTGATCCAGCAATGTGACCGTCCTAGGGGTTGGCCACACACGCTTTCCGTTCACCTTACCACAATTACCCCCCTTTTAAGAAAGTTGTTATAACAACTATTCTCAGTTCCACCAAAAAACCTCTTAAAGGGTTCGTTTATTATGGGTCCAGCCGGTTTCCATGACACCTGCGCCACCTCCATGCGGTGATTCTTCTGGTGAGTATGTTCGCTGACAGGTGGTACAAGATGCGACGAACCACCGCAGGTCAACGGTGACGCCAGGCCAGTAAAACGCTCTTAGCACTCGGTTAAGCGTTTGCCGTACCCCGAGATGACCGGCCGGGGTACCTTCGTGTGAGCTTCGAATGACCGATTCTCGGAGCGGCTTAGGTACAAGAATCTGGCTGGACGTTTCACCCATCACTCGGTGGTACTGCCGGTACAGAATATTGTCTTCCCGTAGGAAGTTGCTGTAGTGGCCCTTGCGGTAATAAACTCGCTTGCCGACTTTCCTCTGGCACCATTTCAATGACGGATCGCTGCTCTGTTGTTGAGCTATCTCATCCTTCGAAAGAGAGCTCATAACTCCTAGCTTATTGGAAAAACGGCTGTTGTTCGGCGCCTTGACAATGGCAGACATCAGCACTGGAACGGCTGGTGGCCTTTCCTCTTTCAAAGGCCCAATCTGTTTTTCGTACCTTCTGCTTCTGCTCTCCCAGCACGGATCTGGGTTCAGTGCTGCTCGCATACCAGGCACGTTACCAAGGACGAGATCGTACGTGGGGTTTGCGATGCAAATGGCGTCATTTCCCCTGTGAAGTAAAGCGTGTCAACGTGAATCTTCGCCTCTGGTAACTGCATCGCCGACCCGTCCAGAAAGAAGACTTCCTTGTTTTTCCGGGAAAACCTCTTGTCGGGAATGAGGCTGCGCAGAACAATAACGGTGTTGCTGCCCGTGTCCCTTAGAACGCGTACAGGTTCGCCGAGTACACGCCCTTCAACAACGGGTAGGCCGTCCGCTAGAAATCGAGGTGCCTTGTAGTCCCATCGGCTATGGAAGCCTGAGGTTTCGTCTGCGTTCCTAGAGGAAGCAGTGGAGACCGGGTTTGGATGACCCTGAGAAAACCGTGTGAAGGCGCACGAGACAAAATGTTCCGGGGGGGTTGGTTTGTTTTTGCACTCTTCAGCGCTGTGCCCTCACTTGCCGCAATTCTTGCATTTTGGTGGGTTCCTAAGAGGGACGTGACAGTCAGGGGCAGTGTGGACGATGCGGTTGCATAAGTAGCATTTTAGCGACTTGTTTCGGGCATCACTTCCATCTCTAAGTGTTTCTTCTCTGTCATTCCCAATGTTAGTATTTTGGGCCTCCAGGAAGCGGTCGGTATGGTCCGCGAGAGAACTCAGCGTCTTGCAGTCACGCTCCTTCAGGAATACAATGAGCTTGACGTGGCAACGTCGAAGAAACTGCTCGGAGACGATAAGGTCCCTGAGTCCGAATGTTTTCGGCACACCTGACATCTCGATCCAATGGTCAAAATATCCTGAAAGCCGGGCAGCCAGCCGTCGTCCAGTCTCGCCGTCCATGGCTTGCGCTCCCCTGAACTTCTCCTGGTAGCCCTGGGCAGTGAAGCGGAAGTGCTGCAATAGAGCCTTTTTGACTGCGGGGTAATCCAGCGATTCTTCTGCTGTAAGACGGCCTATGACCGTCAAAGCTTCCCCAGAGAGGCACATGCTGATGGCCGTGGCCCATTTCTCTGGTGGCCATTCTTGTGCAGTAGCTACCCGCTCAAAGCGCTGTAGATATGCATGTAGGTCATCGCGGCGCTCGTCAAAGATGGGGAGAAGCTTCTGAGGATTGACCACGGCCCCAGGGGGTGTCGTGCCGACCGGTCCAACGCCGTTCTCGTGGGTCCCTGCAGTTGCCGGCGTTTCCCGAAGTCGGAGCTCCAGCAACAGAAGCTCTTTGCGCCTTTCGTCCGCGGCCTTCTGCCGTTCGTCCGCGGCCTTCTGCCGTTCTTCCGCGGCCTTCTGCCGTTCGTCCGCGGCCTTCTGCCGGTCGTCCTCCTCGCGATTTGCTTCCCGCTGAGCGACTCGTTCAGCGCGCTGGTTGGCGCGTTCTTTCTCAACCCACTCGCGGAGCTCATGCCCAGATAGGCCGTACTGGACGCCTAGCGCTGTAAGCTTCTCGAGGTCCATGGTGGTCTTTCTGTACGGTACGTAAGTCTATCGGTCAGTATGCTAGCTGGATCCTGGCAGGCTCGCCACTTTTGTAATGATCAGGAGTCCAACTAGTATCTCGCACCAGACCTACGACTCGCTCCGTTGCACGTTGCCAGCACTTGTATTTCCCACACAAAGACAAGACCACGAAATGAAAGACTGGCGAATAGTTCCCAGGACCCAACACACACAGACGGGCAGTTACGCAAAACACAAGTCTCTGGAGAATGTCCTCGCGGCGTCTCACCAAACCCCAGTCCCGGCTCGGATGTCAGCGTCGGTGACTGGCCGAGACTACTGAGAAGTTGAGTTCCTCGGGCCTACGCCGCGAGGCAAGCGGGCACCAGGGCTGTTTGAGCGCTCCTCCGGAACAAGGACGAGAGGTACGCCGTGTCTTCTCGCCGGCCTGGAGGTCCAAGACGCAGGCCCGAACCACTGATCGGGCAGCTTCGGTTAGCCCGTCCCCTCTTTTTCCCTCGTCTTCCTCCTCTTCTCACAGCCTGATCCAGCAATCTGACCGTCCTAGGGGTTGGCCACACACGCTTTCCGTTCACCTTACCACAGCGTCATTCTTATAGGGATACCAAACCCTCTGAAAGTACGCGTTCGGGGACTTCACCCGGAGTGCTCGAGCATCTACCAAGACCAAGTTTAATGACGGTCTCAGGATCAATCTGCGTGTCATCGGTCATTCAAAGCTCCGACCAGAAAGACCGCGAATGGAGACAAGGATATTTCATTTCACCAGATGTCATCGCACATATGTTCAAAGATACAGGACCACGCAAACGTACTGTCAACATGTATTGACAGCCTTCTGACGCTGCAAACGTACTGACAGCCTTCACGAAGCTGTCTTGCCACCGAACGCGTGACGTTGAGGCAAAACGCGGCTTCCGCTCCAAGTTGGAGCTCATAAAGTGTAGGGCTACTGTTCACAATGTCCTCATGGCTAGTAGTGTACGTACACCGAGAAGACAGCAGAGACCAGAAAGAATACGTGAAACAGAGCCCTCAAGACTTCCCAGCAATTTACGGTATGAACTTGGATGACCACTAAACAAACTTAAGGAAGGTTCGAGCAAATGCCGACCAAACTCTCAAAGGCCTTCTGCATGGCCTTGGGTAAGCCGAAGGGGTGCATAAAAATAAGTGCTGACACGTCTTTTGATCGACTTTTCCACGGGAACTCTCAGTGCTTCCCTAATTGGAAGTACCGAGAAAAAACTTGTGGTTCATACAGGATGCTTTTGCGATGATTTAGTTGAAATGATACGTGTAATTGTTTTGTGAAGTAATGGAAAGGAGGACTTTATTAGTGGGACGGAACTTAAAGGACATTGTCTTTTGAGAGTTATTCTAGAAGTGTTCTTGACAGTTTGTTGTGTGTGTCCGTGACTTTTTCTCACGGTGGGATTTTTTTAAAGGGTGTTTTGGGTCCCCAACAAGTTTCTTAAGCGGGGAGCTATTTGATCAGATAGAGAGTAGGGGTGATGTGCGCATCGGATATGGAGTCGACGATTAGGAAGTTTAACGTAAACGTGGACAATCGCCCTCTCTTTTATATGTGCCCTGACAATAATGGCCTGTCAAGAATAGAAGGCAGAATCACAGGAAGGATAAAAAGTCACGACGAAAAAGAAGAGGAAGCGAAGATCGTGACTGTGACGGAGGAGCATGACTTTGGAACAGCAAGGCTGCTGAGTGCTCTCCGCAAGAGTGGTAGCCGTGGTCTCTCGAGGCCGTCTTTGGAGGCCCGGAAACCCAACCTGCCTGTCATCCCAGGCGTGTCTACTAGCTGGCCGTCGACGACCGCGCATTGAATAGCCGGCGTTGACTGTGTGACATGGTGTCGTCCTGACGTTCTACCCATTGTCGCCGAGAACTGGAACTGGCCAACGCCTCAGCCGTGAGTGTGCGCTATCACCCGAACGCTTAACCTATCATGGGCAGTTTTCTCAACTATACTGTGAACTGTAATTATTCATTGGTTGCCCTCATAGAACTTTTCATCTTTCGGAGAGAGTTTTGAATTTTATGCTGCTCATCGGTGCAACGTCCGTTTCGTCAGTTGTCTCGTCTACATAAACGTTCATCTCCGTCTACTACGCCATTATTAAGCGCATGTTCTGTTTCTGCAATACACGTTCCGGGCCCTCGAGCCCTAGCTGAAAAATAACATCACACCAACACATTGAAATTGGAGTCAAGCGTCCTAAATACAACGTGGCATGCACCATATTCTTTGGGGACGCATGTGCGGCAGCAAATATTTTAATAGTCCTCAATGCCCTTTGACCTTTGTTTCGTGAGTCCGCCGTAGGGAATATAGGGCAGGGTGGACTTTGAAATGGGGGGATGTTCTTTATGTGAAGAACGCAGGGGCGAATTGTCGCTGCAACGATGCACATATAGGAACCTAACGCGATAAAAAAAAACACACCGCACGGAAGGAAAGTTCGCTCTCAAAACAGCAGCTAAAAAAAAGACACGGCATGTTTATGTGCAACACCCCGAATGCTGAACAGCGTGAATACGTGTGCAAGCATAGCCCGAACTCCCAGTAATCGCCCGTAGGGCTTCCAGTTCAGAAAAACAGATACGTATAACACGAGCAATAAAAAAACATCTTGAACTCTGCAAAATTGAGGACACGTCAAGCGGATATCATTATTTCGCTTGCCCTATTCAACACACGTTCGAAGCTCAAAACCTCTTTACCGTACACGTGCCAGCAGCTTCGCGCAAACAATAAAAGAGAACCCAAGCTTGGAAAGGCTGACTAGGAGTGAGGAGGATTCGCCACGGGGGTTCACCCAGCGGAAAATCGAGCCGGGTCTGGCTGCCTCGTTCAGCAGCTCCGGGGTCCTAATGAATTTGTATGGCGTTCACGCGTCATCTCCTGCATAGAAGGGGCGTGCTCTCTGCCTCGATACACTGCACTGGGACAGACACGTGACAACTGCGCTTGTGCAAATGAATCCCCTGATTGAGCCGCGCATCCACAAAAGAGGCAAACCAATTTCCATCCTATTTCGTACCCCACACGCACCTGACTATTTCTTGCGTTCATGTCATGTCACCGTTGTCCGGCACATGAATACTTCGCTTTTGTGCCTTTCTAGTTTCTTCCATGGCGGCACCGTGCCTATTTGGTTTTGTTCTGATCCAGGAAACATAACTAGTAAAAAGTGTTCCTTGTCTTTTCTCCTACACGTGCTGAATGTGCAACAGTGGGGGGCAATGACGGTGAGGTTGCTTTCGCGCCTGTACTGGCTTCTTGCTCCGCAGAAAGATGGTCGCTGGGCACGTCACATGCATAAGCCCCAAGCAATGAAACTCCGCTCCCACCTCCACGTGTGCCCTTCCGGTAACACTTTGCGCGCTTCCTGGCAAGGCCACCTCACGTCGCTGCGTCAGCGGTCATGGATGCGCACAGGCTTGCTTGTGCAAGATGGAGAGACAAGCTAGTCAGTGAACATCCATGAGTGAAACTTAGCGCAAACTGACACAGGGACGAGAAAGGAAAACGACACCAACGATGAAAGCCGTAGTGTTGTCTCTCTTTCTCGTCCCTGTGTCATTGTGCGCTTATGTTTTACTCATGGTTGTTTGTCCAACGTGTCGGCAATGGTTTAATATTGCCGAACGTGTGATTGGCAACCAAGACGAAGGGGTAATGGGTAAGAGCAGCAGAACACGCGCGATATACTTGGCTCGGGACGGTCATGAAAACACGGACGACCTGAAGGAAGGCAATTGCAGCGAATGTATTCTTAAGGAAAGCGGAGACGTAATATATTATTAAACAAAAAACTCTAAGACGATTAACCAAGTGCATGGCGCATGATTTTCAACAGACAATATTCCATGTGCCACACCAGCTAAGAATCGAACCACCTTCCCGCCACCGTTGCCGCCATCCTGGATACGCACACCTTCAAAACCATCGTTCATGAAACGCCCTATTGAAAAATTTCTTTCTACCTTGCACATTTTTAGATGCGACGCTGAGAGCATCTCTTGTTGGCGGCCCTGTCCTTCCTGCGTGCGGCCGTCGTCGGCGTCCGCACTCTCCTCCGCCCACCCCCTCTCCTCTCCGATAGCGAACATTCTCCCGCAAGGGCATTGGATTGGATTGGATTCTATTGGCTTGGCTTGGCTTGGCTTGGCTTGGATTGGATTTGGATTGGATTGGAATAAAGTGGATTGCGTTGGATTGTGTTGCGTCATAGCCGCGGCAGACTTTCTGGCGCCGGCGTGTGCCCAGGTGAGAGCGAACACTCTCTCTCAACATCTGTGGGTGTGCGGCCCAGCGCGCTCTCTCTCCGCCGGTGGGCGGCGGTGCGCGCGGTGCTGCGCATGTGCAGTACTCTCTCTCTCCGCGGTCTCCTCTCCTTCGGGCGCGCTGCGCATATAACCGGTGCGCCGCTCTCCGGTGGACTTTCGGTCGACGGTTGCTCTCGGCTTGCGCTCTCAGCGTCGCATCCCACCAGGGTTCCCGCGAGGGGAGGTAAGCATAATTTTTGTGTGTTTACTCACCCACTCCTTTCTGTGTTGCCTTCGGGCCTTGAAAGTATTTTAAATAAATAAATAAATAAATAAATAAATTAAAAATAAATAAATAAATAAATAAATAAAGATGTCTCAGTGACCGGGAGAGCCACCATGACAGAAACGCGGCAGGTGAATTCCTATTGATTCGGAGAAACGTGGCTCCTAAAAGTGATTTATGGGGGCCCATATATCCCCTTTGACTGCCAAACGAGCAGATCGGAATTTGAATGACGGTTAATCCGCAGCAGAAGGAGGGGACGATGTGGACATGAAGAGGCTAATATAGGGCCTAACCAAAACAAAATCAAGCGACTTTGTTATAAAGAGAGTTCACTGTGCGTGGTTTTACGCTAAACTTTTACCAGCTGCTATCACTTCGAAGAGGTGGTTTAGCAGTTCCCAATTTTTAAGAATCGGCCTCGCTGGCACGGCCAGCAACAAAGATACAAGTCAATTCAAAATACCTCTGGAAAGTCACCGACAATTATGAAATAAAACTGCCCAGACACATATCCTCAAGAAACGCATGCCGATGTGCGGGTTGAGAATATACGTCTAGGGGCGAAGTGGTTGTTGAAGAGGTATTAAGCAAGGAATGTATCAAATGTGGGGGCATCGTGCTAGGGTAGCCGATTTTATCCCTCACCTTTTTGCAAGCTACTGCCAGGAAATGAGCTCGTTCGTGGGTTTATTTTTGTGCGTTATGGACGAGATACCGTTGTAACGAAACCACGACCGTCAGTTTTCAACCATTCTCCTAGCACTGTTTGCGGAAGCGGTTTGTCTTTCGTCATCGCTTTTATCCCGGCTATTGTGACGCGAATGAAGTATTCAACATGGGACACAGAAGCTGCATGCCTCGGCGATGCACGCGCCGAAATTCCAACAGCTCCGGAAATTAAGAACAGCCTTTCACAACAACAATTAAAGAACCTGAATTGGTTTATTAATTAGAAATTACGTAAATAAGTTTCTGAGGCGAAAAACAGACAGGCTTAGTATTCCAGAAGCAAGTACTTTTGTAGACACGTGGAATTTATTCGAGTATGAGCACCAGCGAAGGTTTCCATTTTTTGCCTCGCGTGCCGTCAGCCCCAATAACTTCAAAGGCAGCTTCGCGATTTGATATACGGATGCAAACTTACGTCTGCGCAGATGGCACTAAGGCTTGTAGTCAACGATTATCATTATGTAAAACAAGACAACTGCATTAAGCACGCTGTACGAGGAGGGAACATAGGCTCGCAACACAACCGCCCATGTGCTCGCAAAGATAAGGCCGGAATTAGACGACAAAGCCAAAAAAGAGGCAACGGTAGAAACCGCGAAAAAGCTTCGCCAAAAGAGCTCCTCATTAGTCGCACCCTAGTGTTTGCTGCATGACGACGCCCCGTATCCTCCATGGGCAGCACCACTCAGGTCGCCTTCTCTGCCAATAAAACAGGCGCGCGCACGTCAACGGCGTCATGGCCATCCGGTTTGCGTGCCCCATATTCCACGCGGCGTCCTTTACTGTCTCGCGCACGTCTCGTACGCGCCAAAGAATGTGTCCAGCTCGCAACAATCCGACGAACGTCCAGCTTCCCAATCTAGCGAGAGACCAGGCATGCAAGGATGAAGGGTTTCTCATAAAAGAGGCACCAAAATTGAAAATCTCGCCTGTGCGGCGTTCGCAATTACGAATTAAATTTCTGCGCCCGCGTGCATGCAGACGTCGTTAAAGTCATGGCTGCCTCGCACAGCACCCCCTTCTTTACGTTGAAAATCCTTTGTTTCAATGACGCCGACTTAAAACGTGTGCTCCAAATTTTTTCGACGACACATGTTTCGCCTTGCCTCGGGTACGCGTGTGTGCTTTCATCTGGTGTAGAAATGGATACTCAAACAAAGCTCACCTCCTTTCGCCAGCCGGAGTATTCACATTACGTTTAAGGACCCTTGAAGCCACTGCGAGATCGACGCGAGCGCAGCTCAGCCGAATTAGCTCTCGACGACGTGAGTGCGCCGCCACCATACTAACGAGCGCCGAGTGCGTCTCTGCGCAGCGCATTATCTTGAAGAGCCATTGGACATGGATGAGCAGGTTGAAATGACACTGCTTTCACATTTAGCACATCGGAGGGGACTTACCGTACCAGCTGTTTGAAAAGCGGTACGGGGTCTGGCTTACAGACAAGCAGTAGCTGAAACAATTAGGCTACCCATATGGGTGGCGTTGCAACAGATGGGGCTTTAGTCATTAGTTGCTACTAGCTTAAGCCTGCTCTAATTCGGGGCTAAATACTGCACCTGTGAACGCTAATAAGCCACGCTCGCGAACTTTTGTCCGTATCGGTACTCAGTTCAGAGGAGACACGAATATGTGAACCCGAAGTACTAGTACGTCTCAATTTCAATAATAAACGCCTATGGTACAACAAGACATAGCAATGAAATAAAAATCCAGCAAATGGGCGAGTCGCTAAATGTGCAGTCAAATAATGCGCCAGAAAGTAACCGTAAAAGAATGCATTTGCCACATTTTGACGCTATTTTCGTCCCGCCGCGTTTTGGCAAAAACAAATACGCTTTTCCCGCGGCTCGATTGTTGTTTTCATAGATTATAATGCTGTATTGCACAACTGCTTTAAAATAATTAAAACGGGTTGAATAAAAACGGATTGAATATAAAAACGGATTGAATATAACAGGTAGCATTGTTGGTACAGTTTTTGCACCTACTTATAGGGATATCGGTGAAACGGGGGACTACTACAGCACCGAGCACAGGGAAATTGCGAAGCAGCATATGTGGTGGAATTTTATGAAATGAATAAAAAATATGCTGTTCCACTCTCAGCTGTGTCGTTGAACTCGACAGAACAATCCTATGTGACACCGATCTATGGTCGTTGCATGACTGGAGACAAACTGTAAGGCTGGTCACTACACCTCTGTATTCCTAAATAATGTTGACTTGGGCTGGCGTGTGCGCACGTGCCCGTATTTTGGGTACTTCTGCTCTTCACCTACCATCTAGAAAACGGGGCATATTAAAATGTCACTGCTGTGGCACTAAGACATGCTGCATTAAAAGCTCCCTCACCAGTCTTTCCTGCTGAAAAGGACTCATCTTTGTGCTTAGAACCCCGTGGCTGTGGTACTAGTACTGCGCTGCGGTGTCCTTAAGAAGAGTACTACAAATGCGTACCAGGTTTTCTCGCGTTTGTTATGTCTGGTTTGAATTCTTTACACAGTTAAAACAACTAGATATTCAGCCATATTTCCAGCTGGTCTCTAGAGGCCCCCGAGCAGCTAGCTGCACCTTCAAGATTTTGCTCAATAATGTTCATTACGCCTCCTGACGGGCTAAGCACGCTACTAAATGAATGAAGGTGTCTTTTTTTTGTACAGTCGACCTAAAAGAAGCGTTTTCCAGGGACCACAACTTGCCTCGTCTAGCTCCAACCTTTTCCCCTACCTGCAACCCACTTCTGTTCCTCCATCTTCGCGATGCCAGGGGACAGTCCGGGTATGGCTATTTTATAGCTTCATACATTTTCTGTAACAACGTTGCACAGATATCATGCTCGTTTGCTCCCCGATTTTCAACCATACTGGCGAGAGGTTAATGCAAAGCGCCGTGCTTCATGCAAAATAGCATCACAGATGGCAACTGTGTGCCGTGATAATTATTTCCCGAAACTATTTACCGAAAGACCACTACTTTTTTTGTTCGCCATGCAGTCGATCATAGCGCCATGCGGTCGCTCATAATTTGGGGTTTAACAAGTTCAAGCTGTGCTTGAGTAAAGAATGGGAAGAAAGCATGAACTTTAAACTAGGCGACAGAATCTGGGCTACACGTGAAACATTTGTGGCTTGTGCATTTGCAGGCCTATTCGCGTTCGTTAATCGAATTTGAGGAACAGTTTACAACTTCACAGTTGGCATACGAGGGGAAATGTTTTATACGAGCCCATCAAGGAGGCTTTTCAGGCCCAAAAAATACTGATGTTATTTGCTTTGGCACGCACGCGCATTAAGATCTGAAGCTTGACACAGAACATAGAAAACATCATCACACATATTTGTGCAACTCCGTAGTGTTCAAGGTAATATTGACCACAAGAACCATAAAAATAAGTTAAACATTTGTCAATTACATTCCCGAGGGTGCTTTATTATCCCTACGGTATTGGTGGCAAGGAGAGTTCTACGACGTTCTGACAGGCAAATTGTATTGTTGGTTCAAGCGCATTTCATTTTCGGCACACACACCAATAATTATCGAGCACTGAAATCGTGAACTAGCGGAGCTTTCGAAGTAAATAAGCGTAAGACACCTGACTTACGGAAGTATAATATGGAGAGGATCGAAAACGATGTAAAGAATGGAGGTAGCCTGAAAGCAGTGAAGAGGTGTCTTGGCGTGGGGAAAATGAGATGTATCCGCCTAAACACAAGCAAGGCAATGTCATCACAAATAGGGATAAAATAGTCACAGTAGCTGAGGAGTTCAATAGGGATCTGTACAGTAGCCGGGACATCCAGGATAATGCCGAACGAGAAAGTAGTTCAGAGGAGATAGACATTCCACCAGTAACGACAGAAGGGGTAAGGAAGGTTTTGAAAGAAATGAAAGGGGGCAAAGCACCTGGTGAGGATCAGATAGCCGAAGACCTCTTGAAGGATAGCGGAGAAATTATACTTGAAAAACTGGCAAACCTGTATACGCAATGCCTAATGACCGCAAGTGTATCGAAACCTTGGAAGAACGCGAACATCATCCTGATTCATAAGATAGGTGACATAAAGGACTTGAAAAATTACAGCCCGGTCAGCTTCCTGTCAGTGGTCTACAAGGTACTTAGCAAGGTAATCGCTAGCAGAATTTCTGCAACCTTGGATTACAGTCACCCTAAAGAACAAGCAGGGTTCCGTAATGGCTATTCAACAATGGACCATATTCACACGATCAATGAGCTGATAGAGAAGTGCACTGAGTATACTGAATATAGCCTTCATAGATTATAAGAAAGCATTTGACTCGGTCGAAACCTCAGCAGTCATTCAGGCATTATGGAACCAGGTGGTAGATAAGCATTATGTAACAATACTAGAGAATACCGACAATGGGTCCAGAGCTACCATCATCCTTCATAAGGAGAGCAGTAAAATATCTATAAGGAAAGGTGTCATACAAGGAGACACAATCTCTCTAATGTTATTCACTGAGTGTTGCTAAGAAGTGTTCAGAACGTTGGATTAGGAACAGGTTGGAGTAGGGCTAATGGAAAATACCTCAGTAACCTCAGATTTGCTGATGACATTGCCTTGCTAAGTAACTCGGGGAACGTATTGCAAAGCATGTTTTCCGCACTGCACAGTAGAACCGAGGGCCGGAAATTTAGTATGCAGAAAACAAAAGTAATGACGAATAACCTCGGGACAGCAGAGCGGATTGAGATAGGGGGCGAGGCAGTGGAAGTGGTAAGCGAATATATCTACTTTGGCCAAGTTGTGACCGCGGATCACAACCATGAGGCAGAGATAATTAGAAGGATAAGAATGGGCTGGAGTGCATACGACAGAGATTCTCAGATAATGAATGGCAGCCTACCATTGTCCCTGAAGATGAAAGTGTATGACAGCTGCATCTTACCAGTGCTCACCTACGGGGCAGAAACTTGGAGGCTCACTAAGAGGGTTCGACTTAAATTGAGAACGACTAAGCCGGCAATGGAGCGGAAGATTATAGGTGTAACACTAAGGGACAAGGAGAGAGCGGAGTGGGTCAGGGAACAAGCGCGTGTTAAGGACATATTAGTGGAAATTAAGACGAAGAAAAGGATGTGGGCAGGGCATTTAATGCGAAGGCAAGATAACCGTTGGTCATTAAGGGTAACAGAGTGGATCCCTAGATAGATGGATGAATTGGCTTTATTGAGTAAATCCTGCAGTAGGTATAGCCCAGATGACGGGCCGACCTCAACGTGGCCGTGCGTTGCATCCTCTTGGGCAGCCCTACTCGACATGAACCCCTTTGACGGAGTCCGTGCCTTTTCGAGCACCTTGAGAACCTGCTGGATGGCTCACTCTTGATCCGACTTGTTGGTTGAGGCGATGGCGATTTGGAGATCTGCGGGGTATTCTGTGAAGCTGACGCCGTCTTGTATGGCTGCACAGTCCCATAGGATGTGCCAGCGATGGCCGTACCTTGTATGCAGATGTCGCACTGTGCGCTGGGATAATCGTCGGGGTACATGTGATGGAGGAGTGCCGTTGTGAGCACTGACGCAGTTTGGAGGCGTCGTAGATGTACAGCTTCTTCTCTGCTTAGAGATTTGTGGGGTGAGGGGTATAGCTGGCGAGCAGCCCTCATGTTCTTGTGGATTTCTCCGTATCCACTCGGTGAGTCTTCAAGTCCGCCGTCCACCATTCCCACTCCGGGCGGGGACTTGCGGTGGGGCGCGGTGGGTGAGAGCGCGCTCTTCCCTGTGGGCCGTCTCATTGTGGTTCGGTGCATACGGTGAACAAACTCCCGCATGGGCGGGGATCCATCTTAATTCCTTGCGTGGGCCTGGCGAGATTGCTGTTCGCTCTATAATGCGGGCGGCTTGGGGGTTGATGCGTCCTCTTGCGAAGTTGCGGAGGGCTTGTTGAGAATCACTGAGGATAGTGTCGCAGTCCGGTTCGGTGGTGGCGAGGGCGATAGTCAACTCTTCAGCCGCAGTGGCGTTGTTGCAGCATGCGCTGGCGGCTTGGGTAGCTTGGCCCGGGCAGGCGTTGATCGCAACCATCACGTATCGGCCGTCGCCGTACTCGGCCGCATCGACGTAGCGGGCGCGGCAGTCGTCCCCACATTGCTCCACGAGGAACTTGGCTCGGGCTTGACGGCGTTCTTGGTTGTGGTCAGGGTGCATATTCTTAGGGATAGGACCGACGTGAATATTGGCTCGGATCGTGTCTGGGAGGTTGGAAAGGTGTCTTCCCGTGACTTGGGGACCATAGCCGAGGATCTGCAGGATGTGGCGTCCCGTTCTTGTGGTTGGGAGGCATTCGCGCTAAGCAGCGAAGTGGTGCTTCGATGATTTCGTCGACGCGGGTGTGAACCCCCAGGTTCGAGAAGCGCTCGTTGTCTGTGGACTCGCGTAGTCCGAGGTGCCCCGATTGTAGAGTCTGCGTATCATGGCGTCTATCTTGTCCCTTCGGTTGTGGTCCACGTGTGGTACGCCGCCGTGTAGGCAATTTGGCTGACGGCGAAAGACTGTACTAGTCGCATCATGCCGTCCTCCGCATTCCGGCTCGGGCCCTGGAGACTCGGCGTAAAAGCGTAGGTACTTGTTGTTTTGAGTGCAAGCTTCTTCATCAGGTTTGTCTTGTCGCCCTTGCTGTGAATGTGCACGCCGAGTACGCGGATCTCCGAAACTTCGGGAATGCTCGCTGGCCAGTCTCGGTGTACAGGGCGAGATGATCACAAGCTCTTGGGGGTAGTAAACGGTCTCCCCGCTTTGCGAGGGGTGTAGACAAGGAGTTCTGATTTCGAAGGCGAGCAATTGGAGACCCGTTGTCCTCTAATGCAGTTCAATGCTGAGATGGCGCGTTGAAGCCGGTGTTCTAGGTCGGCATCGGGGCCGCCTGTTGTGCATAGTGTTATATCAGCGTAAATTGTGTGATGGATGGTAGGCACGCGGGGATATAGCTTCTGCTACGGTGATCATCACGATGTTGAACAGAACGGAGAGATCACCGAGCCTTGGGGGGTGCCCACGCTACCGAGGCCTTTCGTGGGCAGGACGATCTCGCCCGCGTGAAGGTCAACTTGTCTGTTCGTTAGGAAATCCTTGATGTAGGCGTAACTTCGCTGGCCCATGTTAAGTCTTGATACCTGAGCTAGGATGGCCGAGTGCTTGACGCGATCGAAGGCGCTTTGGAGGTCGCAGACCGAGAATGACGCGGCTGTCTTTGGTCTCGTGCTCCAGGATTTCGTGCTTGAGCTGCAGCATGGGGTCTTGTGTGCTGAGGCCTCTCCGGGAAGCCGATCATGGTGTTGGGATAGCGTTCTGCTTGCTCCAGGTATTCCTGCCATCGGTTCGCCAGGACATGCTCGAGAACCTTCCCCACGCATAAAGTTAGCGCGATGGGGCGTAGATTCTCTATGTGGGGAGGTTTGCCCGGCTTGGGGATGAAGCACCGTCTTGCCTTTTTTCATTGATGGGGAAGCCTGCCTCTGCGCCAGCACTTGTAATATCTGGTAAGGGCTTCTAGCGACGCGTCGTCGAGGTTTCGGAGGGCCTTGTTGGAGATTCCGTCGGGACCCGCAGGCTGATCGGGTGTTAACCTCTCGGACGGCGAGTTCGACTTCCTCCTTCGTGATTGGTCCCGATCGAGGTGGTCGTTCGGTGCTCCCGAGTATGCCGGTGCGTACTCGGTGTTGTGGTCAGGGAGAATATGTAGCGCCCGATGCAACTTGATGAGTTCGTCCCTGCCTAGCTCGGTTTCCGCCTTATGCATGAGCCTGGCCATACGATCTTGTTGATACGACTTGGTCCTTGGTGTCGTCGAGTAAGTGAGTGGATGAGTGGACCATGCCTCATTTGGTGGATCTGGCCGTCAATGCGGTTGCAGATTTCGTGCCATTGTTGCCGGCATAACAGGGAGCAGTGCTGCGGCAATGGCCTTGTTCAATGCGGTCACCCTCTTTCTGAGCTAGCGATTCCAGTGTTGCTTTTTCCACCTGGCTTGATCGACTTCTTGGCCTCAAGTAAGTGGGCGAGCTTACTGTCGATGCACGGGATGTCGTCGTCTGTCTCGATTGTCTTCGTGGCCCTCGCGAACGTCTGCCTTGATGGTTTCGGTCCATTCTTCGAGGTCGTTGATGTCTGGCGTTCCACTACCTTCTCGTCGGTGTTGTCGAAAGAGGGTCCCAGTCCGTCAATTTGTGTTCAAGTGTGTGACCTCCCCCGCCGAGTATCTGGATCCTGAGGATGTAGTGGTCGCTCCCGAGGTCGTCGCCTGTATTGCGCCACGTGATGTCAGCTCCGTTCTTGAAAAAGGTAAGGTCGGGGGTAGTGTCCCTCTGCGTGGAGGAGAGGCCCGACCGCGTAGGCTGTTTGGGGTCCGTAATCAGCGTGTAACCGAGCTCTATAGCATCTTGCATGAGGTCTTTACCTTTGGCAGTGGCTCTGTTATAGGCCCCATGCCTGATGGGGGGCATTGAAAGTCACCCCCCACGACCAGGACGTGTTGGCGCGCCTTGCTGTTGGCTGCTCTGAGCAAAGCTTTGCATTTTTGGATGGTCTTTGGGGTTGCTGTAGACGTTGACTACGTAGAGTCCATGCGTACAGCGTTTTCCGGGAATTATCTCAAGGCAGGTGTGGTTCGCACGTGCCCTTTCTGCCTTGTGGAGCTGATGTTGTACGGCAGTCAGGCCCTTCCGCACGAAGGTACATACGCCCCGCGGGCCCGTCGCGTCGGCGTAGGTCTTGTATCCCCGGTCGAATCGGATCTTGCGTCGCGTTTCTTGTAGCATGATGATGTCTGGTCGTTTCGCTGCATGTTGTATATGTTGTTGAAGCGTGGCTTCTTGTTGTAGCAAGCTTGCAGGGGGGGGGGCAGAAAGTTATATTGGGCAGATGAGATCAAGAAGTTGGCGGAGATAAATTAGTCGCAGTTTAAACAGGAACGGGGTAATTTGGGATTTATGGGAGATGCCTTTGTCTTGCACTGGGCGTAGATAGGCTGCTGATGATGATGATGATGATGACGACGACGACAATGACGATGATGATGAGGATGACGATTATTATGATGATGATGATGAACTCGTGATATTCTTTCCGCCGCAGCTTTGGGTCCCCGCGGTCCGGTCAGCGAACAGGAGGGGGTGAAACATCTCTGAACCAAGACGGCAAATAGGATTTAAACGCGGGACCGTTTACCACTGAAACTTCGTTTGAAGCTACAAATCTGGCTCTTGATAAGTAGGAGATACAATTGGAATGAACAACCAATCTATGCACCGATGACAGAGATAATAATGGCTGGTGGAAATTTATGGCACGGTGCAAATCCGCGTTGCCACCTAATTTTGAGACTATTACAAAATTCGTATAATTCCGCTGCATACTGCATTAAAACAACCAAGCATCGCGTAAACTATTCCTTCTCGACCTACTGAAAATGAGAAACGTTTTAGGCAACATTTGCAGTACCCGCGGATGGCTTTTTGGCAGTTATTCAACGATTTTTTGCAACGAGCAAAGTTTTCGCCGCTATCTTCAAAACGTGGGTAGCCGAACCCAGACACGAAATGAACTCTGCTCATCGGTGCGAATTCTTCAACGGGAAATCATCGACGGCTATTGTATTGCAGGTTGATATTAACATTGCTTCTTAGTCTTCTGTGTGTGCATATAAACAAGAGGAAGAAATTCCGTTCCGTTCTTTCATTTCAGTATGGAGGAGAAGCCAACAGTGACGAGAAATCCCACAATGATGTAGAGGAGGCAGGAGGAGGAACAACTTTTATTTAGTCAATAATCATTGACTTTGATTAATGATGGGCTTCTTCTTGACACCGTGAAGTGGCCAGAAGACCTTGCTTCGTGGGCGACTTCTAAAGCCCAGTCCAAGGCCTGAATTTGGGTCTCAGGCTTGGAGCTGGTCACCGCAGTCTCCCACTCTATTTGGTTAGAGAGATGCCATTCGGCATTTATGTTGGAGCTCAGGGCATTCATATAAGATGTGGGCTAGGTCGGCTTTTTCGGCCTCACATATTCTGCACTTTGGGGTGTACAGACCTGGGTACATTAGGGCCAATTTATAAGGGTTTAGAAAGGTATGAGAATGACGTAAAAATTACCTGCACTGATGCATGCTTGGCTTTAACTAGTTAACTGATCTACACGTCAAGCCTTTGTGATTCTCCCTAGGCAGGCTTATTTCGCCTTTGTTTAAGCGAATTTGCGGAACAGTTTACGATGTCACATTTGGCGTAGGGAGGGGGGGATTTGGGAGGGTGGATTTTCCAATTTCCCATACGCATCCCATAACCGAGGCTTTGAGGCCCGAGAAATACTGATATGCTTTGCTTTGGCACACACCTGCATTCGGTTATGAAGCTTACATAGAACTATGAGAAACACCCTCAAAAATGTTTGTGCATCTCCGCAGGGTTTACGGCAGTATTGACCAGAATAATGTCGAAAAGAAGCTAATATGTTAAATAGTATTCTCGCAGGGTGCTCTATTACCACGATAGTGATGCTGGCAATGAGAATGCTACGACGTTCTAAGAGACATATAGTATTGTGGATTGAAGCGCACATCATTTTGTGCCCTTTATAAACCCGCCATTTGGAAAACTGAGCTGTACTATAATGGAGCAGCTGAGCGCTTTGGTAATATGTAAGGTAGCAAGGATAATAGCGACTCGAAAGGTAGTAGGCGATTACAAAAGCGATTACACAAATTAAAAAGACGGGCTGCTGAATGTCTTCTTCGGTTTATTTGTCGTTGTCTTTTCGCCTGTTCGATTAAAAACGCTGTCTTTTGTACGCTTGAAATTATTAAAACGATATATAATGAACCACGTTCAAGTATTGCTTTTTTGGGCGTTGATATTTTGCAGCCCAGACCCTAAAAATAACACAATAGGGTAAATGCTACTTACACTTAAGCACATTACCATCCTTTGCTAATATGGTTATAAAAATGAAAAAAACTTTAGGCACCTTTGTTTATTTTTTTGCCGACAGTGAAGCTGTGCAAACTTTAGGAAGCTTTTGTTCAGTCTTTACCTTGCAAATGCATGAGCTTGTCAGTCCCATAAACGCTTGTCATTGATCCACTGCAGACATATCTCAGAAAAAACGTAATCAACTGTTTGCTCTATATTTGTTCCAACGGCTCTGGCCCCAGTGAACGCCGATTATTACCACTGTAATGCCTTAAAAATCACTGCAAACTTCGTATGGAAGTGGGGTTAGTTCCAGGAGTCTTAGGAGCCTTCTCTTCCCCTTCGGAGTGCTTTCAATCGGAAGGCGGAAGCCGTCTAGACGTCATTGGGGGCGAAGTTTTTGCTCTTTGTTATCCCGAGAATCTACACCAGGAGGTCAATTTGTGGCCCGAAACAAGATTGCTGAGAAAAATAGTCAGTCCGAAAATTGAGCTCCTTTAAGCACGCTCTATGAACTAGTAAATGCGGGAGCACTAGCTTGTACCCTCGTTGTCATTATGCGTTTCGGTTTTCATTTGGGCCGTTTCTGTTCTATTGCTATGACTGGGACAAATACCTTCATTCTCATCGGCCCGTAAAGAGGATGTTGAGCCAGAAACGTACTTTCCTTACACGCCTAATATCTACTTCGATTTTATTATGCTGAAATTTGTCATGTAGAGCTCAATAGTGTCGTTAACGCATGTTTTTATGTCGACGGCCACAACCCATTCGCATGGTTCATGGTTAGTCATCTAAAGTCATCGAGCTACGGTTGTGTTGGCAGGCAATCGCCTTCTCTCACAAAAATGGATTACGAATTTCTGAAGAGTTTTATGGAGATCTTATGGAGTCACAAGAAATACGACAGAAACTCATCAGGAACTCTGAGCGTATAGAGTTGCCCCCATAAAATCTACAAAATTTTTATAGCTACTTCTCCAAAGAAATTCATTAAGAGCTAACTCTTCACACCTCTATAAATATTCTGTAGAGTAGAATTTTTACAGTCACTTCTCCATAGAAACTCTGTGAACTTAAACAACTCAAGGCCTCTATGAAGACTGTAGAATTTTTGTTGTGACTTCCCCATAAAAGTTCATTAAGAGTAAACTCTTCAACATCTCCATGAATATTCTGTAGAATTTCTACCGTCACTTCTCCATAGAAGCTCTGTGAACTTAAACAACTCAGGCCTCTATGAAGACTCTGTAGAATTTTTGTTGCGACTTCACCATAAAAGTTAATTAGGCTTCCACTCATCAAAGCCTCCAGAAAGACTATAGAATTTCTACAGTTAGTTCTCCATAGAAACTCTGTGAACTTTAACTCAATTTTAAGCCAGCTCCTTAACACTTCTATTGTTTGCCATCATAGCTCGGTGTGTACCAGCGGCCGTCCTTCCATCTAAGCAATACGATACACGCGCGCACACACACGTACACGCGATCCACACGTCGCGCGAGCGTCCGGCGTTGATCGGCGTCGCCGCACCATCACGCAGGAGAGCTGCGAGAAAGCCGCAACGACATGCAAACGCGTAGAACAGGCGAAGTCATGCGTCAACTGCTGCAGTCGACGAACGTTGCTGGGCACGTTACAATGAACTCGATCTGCACGAGTTTTAAATTATTTTGATCGTTATGAGCAGTTATTACAATTGTTTAAATGCAGTAATTAGCATTCTAGATTTGCCATACAAATGCACTTTCTTTGCTCGATACTCATTCTAAGAATACTTGCGGGTCATTTTGAAACGCTTGCAAATGTATTTCAAGATATCACAGTCGAATCTGAACAAAACAACACAGCCTCACGAACAAAGACGCACTTCGAACAAATTCCTCACAACTTGATGTCCTACTTAGAAGTAATGTACTGACTGCTTCAATAATTAAAAGCGTGAGCAAAACAAATTTTCCAGCGCTGCCTTGCTACTGAGGTTAGTCAGAATTCCCTTGTAGATTAAAAGGCAAGGTGTCCTGGTACCCTTGTTTACGCCAGTACAAAAAAGTTGTGCTAGCTATCACCAAAAATAACCGGGAGTTTGTGTGAAGATTAGAACCTTTGACCTTCAAAACAGTAGCCCAATACCGAACCTCACGGAAGGAGGCAGGGACTTATTGCAGAACTTCGTATACAAGCGACGTTGCCAACGAGCCTTGTAAGTTTGTTTTTTTTTTTTGGGGGGGGGGGTGATTGTCGTCAAATCTGAACAAAATAAGATAGGATGATGAACGAAGACGCAATTAGCACAACTTTACTTGCTATTTGATTTAACCTGTGTGTTATGTACCGACTGCAACTTCATGAATTCAAAGTGTGAGCAAAGCAAATTTCGGGGCTGCCTTGATACTGAGGTTACCGTCGAACGTCACTTGTAGGTTAAACTGCGAGGTACTCTGCCTTTTTTTGCCTTGAAAAGAAAAAGCCGATGACACCCTCATCGCAAAACAAAAACAGTGAGGTTTTGCCACGATTCGAACTACGGACTTTCAAAACATAACGCAATTGGCCAAGCTCCCAACCATTCGACCATGCCGGAAGGTATTTTTTTCCAACAAAAACAGGTTGATTTACATAATCAATATGCAATGTACAGGACAAGACACATACATGCTGCTACGTTTTGTTACATTCTTGATGACCCATTCCAGACTGGCGTGTTACTATGTTCAAGAGAAATCACACTCAAACAATATAGCGAGCGTATTTAGGGGTAGAAAAAAAAGGGGTTGTGTTTCATTACAACCTGGCCCGTTGCTAGCTTCATATCCACTTAAAGCGTTCCAGCTCCTTTGTTTTAAAGGCTACCGTCGCACGGCAGCAGCGCGCAAGGGCCTGTCCTAGTTCCGAGTCTGAGTCGGGTGCCCCGAGCGCACTGACGGTGCACTCCATCTTGTGGATGAAATGTTTCCACGCTGTCTTCGGGGTGGGTGTACACTCCACCGCATCCACTCGCGCACGCCATAGCGAGTGTAGGCCCAGTGTAATGACGCATTCGCAAAGCTGCGAGTGTTCCGCCGGCACGCGTCGAGGCAAGAATTTGGTACCCTAAAAGAGGCACGAATATTGTCGGGTGATTCGTTTTGGTCGTATTTAACAAATTTCAGCAGTGATAACGCTTGTTTCTTCCGCACCGATCTTGGAGGCGAGGCCAATTATGCTAATACTGCGAGTGATGTAACCAAACCTGCCTTATTTGAGCCAAGAAAAGCTATCGCGCTTCATCGGTCCCCTTATGCAAGCTACGGTAGCCGCAAATGAAATTGAATTCCGCGCTAGAGTTCTGGCGTTGATAAACTTTGTTCGTTACGCACCGATCTCGCAGACATGCCCATCATGCTAACACTACAAGCGATGTAGCCAGAGCTCCCGTATTTAACTCACAAAAAGCTATCCCGAATCCCCGATCGCCCCGATGAAAGCCAAGATAGGCTACCTACGAAAAAATGCGCACTTTCGAACAGAAATAGCTTGTAATTTGCCTCAAGGCACCGATTACTGCAGGTTAAAAAGAAATTGATTGTTTTCTGCGAATGTAATGATCCCAAACCAGGAGATGGACATGGAATCCGGTCGATGTCTCCTGCTTTCGTATGCATTCTGGCGCTGCGTTGACGCTGATATCTGGCGGGATAGACGTCGGTGTAACTCCCGCGTAAGCTCACGTCGCCGTGAATTTTGTCGACGCCGTCACCGCGCAGCGATGTCGACGCCAAAAAAGCGAAAAATACGCTGCAAGTGGTTGCGGCCTCAGAACAAAACGCAAAATTACGGCGCCCGCAACCCCACGCCAGCTGTATTTCCACCGTAGACCCTGAAATTGCCGTAACTGTCGGTACAATTACTGTTTTCTTTTAAAAAAAACCTCAAGCTTTTCTTGTATATAATTGGCAACTAATACCTGTATTTGCCAATAACTTGGGCATCTATTTCGCGACGTGTTTTTATCAAGGTGGGTGTCCCTTCAGGAACTAGTTTTTCCCTCGGGCGAACATGAGACAGGAAAGTGCTGCGCGGGGAACCCGACCGTCCTATCTGCACTCTGTATCGGTGCGCGTGCTACTGGCCGGTGACGGCACGGGCGTGCACGCCTTTACTTTCGTTGTTTCGGTGATTTGACTACCATGGATTTATCTACCGGACGAAGAAATACTGCGAAGTAGTGAAGGTAAGTGAGTACTAGTGAACTTTGTTTTCTTGTCATATGTATTTATCATAGCAGAGTTGCTCTCGAACTGCGGTCCGCGTGAGCGGTTAGCCCTAACGATTTCAGTGACTCGCTTTGTGCGTTGTGCAGATCTGTCGGTAGACCTTTGTACCTCGCTGCTGCGTGTGTAAACAGAATCAATTCTCGCGCAATTTCTAGCCCTGTGTTCGGTGAAGTGTGTGTGTCCTGTTCAGTTTTGCTAGCCGAATGTTTTGATATGAAGTAAAATAAGGGAAGCTGGAGATTGCGAATATATGTGCGTGTGCGAATGTAAGCGCGTGTATGCGTTACACGCACATCGTGTACTTTTAGCGTGATATTATGTGCTCTTTGTTTTTATTTCGTTTCAGCAGATGCCGTTTTTTTTTTCCCTCATAATAGTTTTCAGTTAAAAAATGTGCACAATAAATTGAATTATTGCCGTGCGGCAGCATTAGAATAAAATAATAAATCGAGTGATTTCCGAGCATACAGCATTAGATTAAAATGCCATCTGGATGTTTTTTTCGCGTTTCGATTGAATGATTAAACTTTTTGAACGCTCAGTTTGGTCGTGAAATGTTGGAATGAACAACGTGTATGGAACCCGAATTTATTTGTCACGTCACAACTACACGCATGTCGTAACTGGTACAGTAGTATGAGTAGCGCTGGTAGCGCTTCGTACTCATACTGTTGCATCGCAAACGTAAATTAATCATTCAGAACCAAGTAAAAATATTCAAAAATGGCTGCTAAATTTCTGTCACTTGCGGAATTTCGAGCCTAATGAATTTTACTGTGCAACACACCTCGGTGATCAGAGTAACGCAGCATTTGGGATTTCGCAGATTTAAGGCAGAGTATGATTCTGGTGTCTGGCCTGTCGTTTGCTAATAACGTACATGTTGCAGGCTGCTGACTGGTGCAACTTGCATTCAAAATGACTTATTGGTGCGGCCTACTTCAAGAACCGAGGCTGTTTCCTCATCGGGCATCGCCGACTGTTTGGCAGTCTATGCAAAAGTGGGTGAACACGTTTGTTTTATGGTTTTTACGGACCTCGTCTTGCACATGCACAACGGAATTTCAGTAATCTGAACTCGTCATTTTCTGGCTAGAAACTCTTTAGAAGGTGTTTAAGCAGTGTTACTCCAGTGCCGTTTGTGATGACTATTTGTGCAGATTAATCTTTTCCGACACAATGTAGCACTGCGAATGCTTGATGCAGATTTGCAATCTAAACAACACAAGGTACGAGCTGACTCTCATTTGTTTATTGCACAATAAATGTATGTATATACTGAACTTTTGTGGAGACGCAGATGTTCTGCTTAACCTCGAATGATGCCAACCACTCCGAGATGTTCCTTCAGCCACGGCAGCCAATTTTGGAATGAAAGAAAAAAAACAAAGTGCCGGTACTTCACTACTGCACCCCTTAGACCAGATATAGCTTCAGTGCGTGGAACCCCCAAGTTGGATTTATAAAGGCAGATCATCCCTCTCGTCAACCGAAGCAGTGCGCGTAACAGTAGTGCCCTGCTGAGCATCCCTTTATAAAAGCTTTAACGACCTTCTGTTCTGATTGGTATCTGGTTTGCCCTAAAATCCTAGCCTCACTGAATTGTTGGTCGCGATAGCACACCCGACAAAGAGGAGCAAATGGGGGCAAGTGGGCCAAATTGCAATATTGCAAGTGGTCAATGTCCATTTCCTTGGTTATATCATTAATGCATTGTGTGACGCAGAGAGAGAAAAATAAACCTTGGTTTAACACCTTACACACAATTTTTTCTTTTGGATGCACATAGCTATGGAAGTCGGGAAGAGGCGTTGCCTGTTCGAAATGCCTGGCATTATTGAAGCATTTGGGCACCAGTGCGATATTTCGGTGCATATATACATTCTTTTTGTTGATGAACAGCTGAGAACTAGCACTTGTTCTTGTCCTGTATTTTTGCAATTGTGAGCTTAGGTCCAAATTTCATGCTGTTTTTTTTTTCATGTTTTATAAGCGGCAATTTGCCTGGTAACATATTCTTTTGCTAGAAAACATTTTCAAGCAAGTTATGGCTTTTTGCAAAATTTACTTGAAGGATTTATTGCTCTGTTTATTAGGGTTGACGGGATTTGGCTACTGTATTTAATGTAAATTGTGAACACTTTCTACTCAATATTTAGTGCCAGTGTACGTTTGGCTGCTCCAATAAGAGCATGAACAGTAAAGAAAAGGAAATATTTCACATACATATTTGTGCCGGATGACTATTCTGTGGGCGTGCGAAGTTTGGTTGGTTGTAATTGTCAGGTGACGACTTATCCGTAGCTGTGACCGTTGATAGAGACATTCCAAACTTGAAAAATTACTCGAAAAAGTTTTGTTGTCTTTTTTGCTGGTATTAAAACTATAAATATGACAACATGCATTATCCGTACCTGTTGCTGTTCAAATTTTCTTGACAGATATCTTCATACACAGTAAACTGTTAGTGTAGCTCCAGCTTTGAAATATTTGGTTCCATGCTTATTTAAAAATTTTTCGACAGAACTCCTTGTTAGGGACTTTCACGTAGTGTGTAACAATTGTAGTTTATTCGTCTTCATTGCGTTTCTTGCAATTGTGCATGTCTATATCCTCAGCACAAAACCGACAGGACAGAGGAAAAAGAAAACATGGGACAAGTTCTGAATGTCAACTAAAATAAACTTATTGCAGTTGCAAAAAAATGTATACCCAGCATGCATACAAAAAATGAGAGAAACTTAACCCAATAATGCCCGAGGCTTTCATCGGGTTAAATTTTGTTTTTGTGCATCTATTGGCGGCATATTTTATTGTAACTTCAGAGCCTGTCCTGTGTTTTCTTGTCATTTTGTGCTGTATGCTTTGCACTGTGGAGCTGATTATTTATCAACATTACTACAGTTGTACATTTTGGTTTGTTGGCGCTGCTCATGACAAAAGAGTTCACCCTGTTGCTTATTTTTGCTCTGTTTTGGCTCACGTCTCCCCACACGGACAGCATCCTTTGTTTTATTTTTGTTGTATTTGGCACCCTTTACGGCAGCACAAGGCAGGTCGTTTTCTGTGCCGCTTAGTCTCTCCTCCTTTCAACAGTTTTTTAACCTGCATTAATTTTTTTTGTTGAACCGAACTGAACATATTTAAGGAAGCTCTGTAACTTTCTTTGTGCATTTGTGTTTTATCTTATGTCTGCCCAAGACCGCCTTGCCAGCATACTAAGCAGTGTTGACATGAACCACGCAACCAATTGTGGTAGGTTGGAAGAGTTTTGTTTATATGTATTTCGTCTACGGGCTAACTATTATTGAATGTCCATCATGGCATTAGTGTTTTTTTGCAGTGGAGAAAGCTGCTGTGGTAAAAAACCATGAAAGAAAATTTGCTCGAAGCCGTACAACACTACGTTTGCTAGCCATAGAATACTATGCATTCAAAATAGCTGACATCTCAGCATACATTGTCCATCAATTACGGCAACTTGTTTCCTGCACATCGTTCAGAACAGTGGTTTTTAATGTGGATAGTATTTTGGATTTTTCTCGTCTCTCAAAGGAATAAGCAGTGGATCCACATGTTCACCCGCTTAAGGGGGGGGGGGCTCAAACTTTCCTTCGCACGTCTGAGCAATGAATGAATTTGAAAGCTAAAAAAACTTCGAGGCATTGAAAAGGCATTGCAAAATAGCTGATTGTAATTGATAGAGAGCAGACATCGAAGCTGCATAATAGCTGCATACAACAAAATAATAATCAGTACTTTTTACAGTTAGTGAGCCTCCCTTGTAGCAGTGGTCCTGTGGACATCTATATTGCCTAAAACATATTGTTGGGCTTCTCATGTGTGCCAGCTACTTACAACTGCACAAGACATGACAACGGACATAGGCAGAAAAGTGAGAATGACAACCGCATAGGTGTCCTGTGTATACAGGCGCACAAGCTATTTAGGTGTCCAAACATTATTCATAAGGGAACCCAAGTCATTGGTGCTTTTATTGCATAGCTTTTTTTGGCTGGTAACCTGTCATTCTGGGGATTTAGATGAAACTATTAGCCTTCAGTCATTTTTGCTGGTGCCGAACATCTAGTGACATGAGGTGGCTTTTTATACGAGATGATGTATATGTGAGCAAAATCTTTTGAATTACCACCACTGCTGGTACGGTTCATGTAAAAATAATTTAGCACACATGCAACCTTAAAAATTCAAGCAATAATACAAGTATTCAAATGAGAATTAGTGTATTCTTGCTAAGAATTTATCATCAAATTAGCATTTAAGGAAATTAAAAATGGGCTAAATATCAGCATCGAAGAGAGTCAAACGAAAAACAGAACTTTAGCAAAAAAAGGATATTTTTGAAAAAGATGTTATTTTTGATATGTTGTATTCTGATGTTTTTCTTTCTTTCCAGCCTGCACATGTGCCAAGTTTGCTGTGCCACAGCAGCTAATCAAGGCGACCCCCTTGTCCGTAGTGTCACGGGAAATCAAGGCTGTCAGTCAGTCAGCCGCATAGTTCTGTCTCAAAATTAAATCGATCGTGGGTCGCTGAGTTTTGTCTCTGCTTATATATTTCAGCAGCTTTGACTGGCTGGCCTTTCAGCTAGCTGTCGCTGCCTGACTAAATTTATGTGTGACTATTACTGCTGCCGAGAGACATCTTGTTACACTGCCAAAAATGCCACTATTTTGCGCAATAACACTTACTTGCATCAAAGCGTAAAATGTGTAATTATGTATCAATTTGCTGACCTAAAATATTCACATAGTTCAAGAAACGCATTACAAAAATGGCAAGAACTTGTCTGGAAGTACGCAGAAATAAATGAAGAAGCTCCGTAAGAATGCGTCATGAAGTACATAAGATGTCATCATAAAAGCCATAGAAGTGCATCGAGAAGTACACATAAATCTACTTAAAAAGGCTGCAAAAATACATCAGAAGTTCTACAGAAAATCACTCGTCCAACTCTACAGAAACTCCATGAGAAGTGCATCAAGAAGTACGCATAAATCTACATAAAAAGGCTGCAAAAATACATCATACGTTCTACAGAAAATCACTTGTCAAACTCTCTACAGGAACTCCGTGGCCAAATACTTGTTGAAACACGCCAAGAGCTCGTCAAAAAAATTCTTCACAAACTACAAAATCTCTATACAAGAGGAAGACAAAACTCTACAGAAATACAGTCGTGTCCACTCATAACAATATTGAGGTGCCATGAAAATATCATTGTTATAACCGATTATTGTTATAAGGGGGTTATGCCGAAAATAACAAAGAAAACGTGACAAACAAGCGCAAAAACGCGCGCAAAAACGCGCGCAACGATGTCCGCGCGTGCGGGGACAGGAGGATCGAGGCGACAGTGACCACAGAACAGGAACAGTGACAACAGGCAAGGAAAGCGACGCACGTAAGCACCAGACTCGGAACACGTGCAAACGGCGGAGCTGGAGACGTGGCCAAATTAGCGAAGAATAGGGGAGGTCGGCACAGTGCACACAGCGCTGCTGCTGCGGCGCCTTAGGCACCCCGGTGCTTTTTCTACAGGCGGCGCATCCTTAGAATGGACTGTCCCACTGCCCGTAGAGGCACCCATCCGGTCCTCCTCCGCCTCCTCCGCGTCGCCGCGGCAGGCGAAACCAGCGGTGGCATGCGAGCCTCTTCGGCGCGCACTCGCCGCGTGCGAGGCCAAGTGCGCTATCGCCTGGCCGCCGCGCGTATGCTCTCATGCCCTTTTGCGTAATAGGCGGGGTTGGGGGGGCATTATCGCAGCGTTTTTGCATTTTTGTTTCGTTCAGGGTTGGTTGCAGTGCCCACATTTAATTTTTATAACCGATATTCCATCATGACAGCATTGTTATAAGCGGTTTTTTGTTGCCATAGAATACAATGAAAAGCTGACGGTGCCGCAGCTGTCCATTGTTATATCCGATATATTGTTAAAACCGGTATTGTTATAAGTGGACTCGACTGAACATCAAAAACAAAACAGGATTTTTTTGTGAGGGTTGCCTTTTGGAGTATCCGAGGGGCTATATCGAGCCAGACCAATAAAAAAAAGTATTTTTTACACTCAATTACTTCAATTTATTTATAGATGGCTCACTGTGAAATTTGGCGTCAAACCAAACCCAAGTTCGTTTGTTTCTTTACGGTTGAAACCGTTGACCACTTCGTCGCCATCTTTTTGCATGGCGCCGGATTTGGGAATTACAGAACAAGCTGTTTTTTTTTGCATTTTAAATTGGTTACCTTTACTCGCAAAAGCTGTCTGACGTTCTAGAGCTGCCGCTTTCTCGCGAATGCGGTAACCTCTGGTGCGCCGAGCTAAGATTCACGTTAACAGATACACGAAGAAGACAAGAAACAACCTTATTTTAAATAACTATGCTTGGGTAACTCCCTCAGCTCCATTTGAGGCCCAAAGACGCTTTTTTAACGAAAAAATCGCATGAAGAGTTCAGAAACGTTGAACTTTCGCGATAGAGTGACGTGTCATGTGCGGGAGCGACCTCACTTGGGCCAAACACAAACAGTAATTCTCAGTGTGTTAACTGTACGTTAGCACTGAAATGATACCATGAAATGAAACTAGATGCACCACTGCAATGGTACAGCCATGTGTCTTAGCGATGTGTTAGTTTGGCGGCCGCCAATCACACAAACAAAATTCATTGACGACATAGAAGCGTTTCAGGAAAATGGCCGTGGAGGCGCCGCTGTTTCTCTTTATATCGCCGCTATTTGTTTGAAGTTTGCGGTAAAATGACTATCATTTTTATCGGGACAAAGCAGCCTTTCTAATGAACCGAAGCTCTACACTGTCATTAGGGCCCCTTTAGGGTAAGGAGGCAAGCGGCGTTCCTTTACCGCCACATCGACCACATGCCGAGAGAGGCCATATGACAAATGCAACAATTACAAACATTGGCGGCTACCGGATTGCCCCCGAGCCAGTGCCCACAACAAGTCCAATTTGTATGGACAATCGAAACAAAATACACAATAAAATAACATTTCGGCAAAAAATAGCCAAACGTGCTTCCGCAACAAGTGTATACCGAAAAAGTAAACCTGGCATCTAGGAACAATGCATATGTTGCCTTTGACTTCAAACGCATTACCCGTTTTCTCTAAAGCCGGGAAAATAGGAACACGCGACGTATTAAAACTCGTTACAGAATTAAGAAAATACATCGGTCAAGAGTTCTGTAATAAATGCGGTTCTTGGTAAAACCACGCTGAAAAAAGACTAAAAAATTGCGCCTGCGAACATTCACATAATCATTGCTTGCTCCTCCTTTAATTATAAAATTCAGAAAAACTCGCGTTTTTGTTGACTGCATTTTCATCCCGTATAAAGAGCTCCTTAGTATCAAAGTGACGAATTCCAATCGAAAGGCTCATGAGCATGACGCAGCTCATGTTGTGAAATTCAGTGTTAGGGTAAAATACACGGATCGCGGTAAAGAATGCAGTCCCTTAAATTCGGCTACAACATTAGCTCTTGTAACCCTTTCAACAAAAGTTATAAGGAGGAAATGGTTTGTGTAGTGGCTATAAATGCGAGGAGTTGAAATGGGTGCATTAAGGAAGGGGTAGCTGCGAGCCATTTTAGATTCCCCCGGATTTACGTGGTCGGGTGTGTCCGCTGTCGTACATGGGTTCACGGACTACCCTGCTAGTACACCACAACGTTCCGAGAGTTTAAGAATAATTAACGTGGAAGATCTTCTTTTTAAGGGAACATCATTTTTTGGCTAGTAACCAAGGATTTTCGGGGTGTCAAACCAAATTTTCGTCCCCGTTTTGCATACTGCGAGAAATTTCTAGTGCCATATAGGGGCCAGTAAGTGAACATTCCAGTTGCGGAAATTTCGCCAAATAAAAAAAAACAGCTGTTCTTATAATTACCGAGCATGACGGCGGAAATTTCATAGGCGAGGCTTCTCGGAGTTAGTATCAGTGTTAGCACTGCTGATACATGTACACACTTCTTGAATATTTGATTTATTGATTGATTGTAGGGTTTAACGCGCCGACGCAACGCAGGCGATGAGGCGCGCCGTAGTGAACAGCTCCGGATTAATTTTGACCACCTGGGGTTCTTTAACGTGCGCCGAAATCTCGTACAGACGGGCGTTTTTGCTTTTCGCCTCCGTCAGAAAAGTGGCCGCCGCAGCCCGGAATCCAACCCGTGACCTCGTGCTCTACACACTTCTGGGCGCAGAGTAATTCTTGAACGTAATTACTGCAGAATACATGTACGTAAATGAACCTCGCAGTGGGTTGTTCAATACATATGCGGCTTGAATTGGTTTTTATGAAAATGGGCTAGAAAAAAGTGTGCACGGGAAAGGCGATGTAATAAAGCTATCCTCTTGGAGTCGCGAGACTCGTTAGCCTATTGGAAAGATTGAAGGACGCCACGTTTGGCGCCAATACGGAAGACGGAGCATTCGAAAGCCGGCAAGTATACGTAGGGGGGTCGAGTGATTCTTTAAACATCAGGCCAAGCATGCTGCACATAATGCTGGGCGCTCCATTAGCAATCCGTCACACGGAGTCTCAGCCTCTATTTCTTTTAGCGGAGTAAGCAATTCTAATTTACTTTTCGTATTCGAAGTGAGGTAATAAACATTCCGGAGGGAGCAATTTCAGATTGGTTATATACAGGAAGTACATAACAAAGTAGGCAAACTATGCTTGCTACACGCTGCGTTACCCCCGCCGCGCGCCACACAGAATCCGTATCTCTTTTAAGTTCTCGTCATAACAAGAAAAAAGTGCGGCATTTTTGGAAACAAATTCGATCCGTCTAGCTCGTTTTCACTCTTGCGTGCTATAACTCCGAAATTTCGCATCGACCCCGCGTTTTTTCAGAATGTTAGTTTAGAGCGGTAGATATTTCTTCCGAGAAATACGATTCAATTGCCCTGTACTTTCTCTATACACACGAGAAAATGTTTCACACGCAGCCGCGCGCTTAACAGATGTTCAACGTTATACGAACGTTTACGAAGAAGAAAAAAGTACAAATATTGCCTTACTTCTCTCAATCTGAGGAGGAGTGGGCGTTGGCTATCAATCTTGCCCGCCTGACGGATAGCGGGGAAAATCAATCTTGGTGCCCAGTCCAGGCTCATGAAGGTTGGCAGGGAAAGTTCGTAGAAAACTCCACATCCCATTTCATTTTACAAGTAAAGGTTTCAAAGTTCGAGAACCTAATGTGACCTACCACGTAGTTTTTTTTAGAAAAGGATTTTAATTCAAAAAATTTGTAAACGAAACTTGCTTGGTCCAAAAACTTCCAGTTGTAAAACAAGGCATGAAAATGGTAACGCTGGGTCTTACAATTGACCGCGACGGCTTGGCGTCTGAAACATCATTTTCATGTCTCTTGAGTGCAGAAGACCTTCATGTACAGAACACTTTTATGTACATTGCGTGGTTCAGTTTTGTGGAGACTCACGTAACCCAGACATGGCATGCTTGCCTCTGTCTGTGTGTCCGTCCGTCCGTCCGCCGTTCTATCCATTCGTCAGTCTGTGCGTCCGCCCGCCCATCCGTGGCTGTTCTACTTAATGTAAATGAAGGTGGCTGGATGGACGCACCAACACGAAGTGCTTGCTTGACTGAAGATAAGAAAAATAAAAAAAAATTCTAATACACATAAGCACTCCTCATGACCTTAGTGCCTGGGAAAACATTACAGTTGGATTGCGGAACAAATATTGCGGTATTTCTTGCCCTTCCTTGTAGCAGTTGGCATACCATCCCAGATAAACTAGAAGGTCGTAATGTTTCATTCTCACATGCTGTTGCCCGTATTGATTTGTATTGAGAAGTTTTCATGTGTGCCACAAGCGCCATTCGCACTTACATATTTGTTACCTTCGTACTACATTCTCGACGACTCATAATTTTCCTGCAAGGGATATTATGTAGCGGCGCCGTCGTTGAGATGTGCAAGTCTCGTAGTAAAAGGACTGGCCAGTAATGTTGGTACTCGAAAGTTGGAGATTTCTATTTTTTGACAAACACAAAATTCCGCTTTCCACAATGAGCCCTTCGTGAGCACTTGGCGAATCGCTATCAGTTTGCGACCTCACGAGCCCGCATTGGATTCCACATTTTCCAGGTTTCATATTTTATCCGCAGGCTGACAAGCCGCGCAATGGGAACGGATCTCAATTTCCAGTGCCTGATTATCAGCTCCCTGCCCGATATGCAAGGCGGTATTTATTCTGTGAATGCATTGGTATGACACCCGTGGCCAAAGGGAAGTTTTCGAACCTCCCACACCTAATCTAAAAAAGGGCGGTAAGGTAAAAGGTGGTAAGGGTGTGGCATGACTACCACACTGTCGTTGGCACTCTGTGTGATAGGAGAGAGTGTTGGCTTCCCCTATGCGCGAAGTCCCTGGTAAGATGGGATTTGCCTCGGTGTGACATTTCGGCCCGGAGTGGGCACAGCCGCTTCCACCGAAACCACGGAAACGTTTTATTTATATTGTTAGGTTGAAACTAAGGTGTATTTACGCTATTTACAGGAGTAAGCGCCACAGCAGCAGACAAGCGGACCGACTGCAGCCGTATACATCAACGTCCTCCTCTTTTTCCTCCGTCTCAGGACCGACTAGCGCCTCGCAATGCTGCTACTTCGCCGTTTGTCGGTGCTTGTAGAAGCGTCACTTAACATTGTAGAATATCGAAGATACTGACAGTGTTTTTTTGTCAGTACGGGCAATATTTCTTATTTTAAAGAAAGCTTTTCACAAATATTGACAATGTAATCTTGCTGACGCACATATGGAGATATATGTCTGTTTGCGGATATAAAAGTAATAAAAGTAAAAAAGCTCTTTAAGCTCTCACTGCCGCCGCCTAGCGTTGCCAGAAAACTCATCCCCGCGAAGCGCACGTGGGACTGCGCCTCGTGAGAAGCGCCCGGCACCGTCCAACTCGACCTTGGAAACAATCTCCTCAGCGTTTGTGGCGTGATCTATCCCGGGCGGTTGCCCTCGCCAGTTAACGGGCGTTCGCGCCTGACGTGGGGACAGATGCCGAGACGCCGAGTCCGCGAAGCCGGTTCCCCCGGCTTGTAGCGCGTTCTACCGTGGTCAACTGTGGGAGAGATGTGAAAGCCTGACGACAAAACTATCCGGGCCTGCCTCTCATTTGGAACTTTGAGCATCAAGCTCAGAAATCCATGTGAGGTGTAACCGATGGATCTAAGACGAAGAAAAATTTCTCCCACCTCCCCTCGCGGGAGCCCCTCTGTAGATGCGACGCATAGGGAGTTCCGTTGTTGTTTCCGTTAGGTTGATTCTCCCATCGCGTGAAACGTGCCGTGAACCCCCTGCCGCGGCTATGACGCAACGTGGCGCGGCTATGACGCAACACAATCCAACACAATCCACTTTAATCCAATCCAATCCAAATCCAAGCCAATTCAATTGAATTCAATCAAATGCCCCTCGCGAGAGAGTGTTCGCTATCGGAGAGGAGAGGGGGTGAGCGGCGGAGAGCGCAGCTCGCTCGGTGAGGAGAATGGGGGAGGGGTGTGGACGGACAACAACAACGCCGTATGGAGGGACAAGGCGAGTGAATGAGATGCAGGCGCATCTAAAAATAGCCGCCAGCTCTTCTTTTTCTCTAGTCTAGCAGCACTAGTGCAAGCTGCGCCAATTTTGTGTGCCTGTGCACTACGTGTTTGTTGGGCATGCGTTAACTCTATAGAGGCACTGGCGTCCATGTCTTTCTATGTTTTTCGCAATTTTCTACGGTCACAATCCGTTAGAGCCCCATTTCACGAAGCTCATCTCCTGAGCATTTGTAGATGGCATCGGCAACAAGTCGTCACTGCAGTAGCGAAAAAAAGTTCTTTGAAAGGTGAAAAAACAGTGAAAAGGCGAAAAGCAGTGAAAAGGGCACAATGTCGCGAGATGTAGATAGGCCTTTTGGTGGAATAAGTTACATTCGACTGCGGCCAAAACCACGTGAATATTTCAGCAGCCTGTGTTCTTAGAGAGGAATAGCACCGAGTGCTGACTAACAGCCCGAAACTCCCTTTGCCATAAAAGATAACTTGATTCTGCTGCAACAATTTCTGCCACGTTTCTTTTCCTGCTTATTATTTCCTTTAGTATTACTGCTGTATTGTTGACTGCAGTTCTTTGTCATTATTAAAGCCGTTCTTTATTGGGATCTCTGACTCCGTTACTTCGAAAAGCGACAAAACGGGGTTATTCCATTTGCTAGATCTGTCGTACCTCTTATGTTTTTCCTGTCAAGAATCGTCACATATCTCGCTTTTTCTTTTCTGTTGTCACCATAATGCTTGCTACTTCCGTCAAATAGGGGCTTACTCAAAGGGTGTGGGTCTAGCGCGGCGCAGAAACGGAGATGTTGCACTATATGCATGCGGAAAAATGTTAGCACGGTCCTACACGGCCGTAGGGAATCGCCGCCCCCCGGCAGAGAAGTCTTAGAAAAACATGTGCTCAGGCCCTATATTGCGATCGTGCGCTCGTACACGTACGTAGACATTCTCCTTCCTGATAACAAGTAACTTCAAACCGACGTCACAATTCTCGTTCTCTTTGTTTTTTAAGTAACGGCAAGGTTGACTCGGAGTTTAGTCGCACCACTGTTGCCCGGAATAAGCTTGGAAAGCTAACGTAAAAAACACGGTTCTCGGTTAGTCTGTTTTACTTTTATATGTTTATAGCGAGTATCACCCGTCTCACTCTGTTTACCTCATGCGATGGCGCCAATACTCTGGATCGGGCTGACGTCCCGACTCATGTGGCGCCCAGAAATAAAACCCAATAAATACGACTCACTTGAAGCTTCAGCTCCCTGTACCCCCTTTGCGTGCCCATGTTTCGTATCGCTTTCACTTGTTTTCTTTGTCACTCCTTTAGTCATCCTAATCAGAAGTTAATTAGGCCATCTAGCTACCAGTCCTAACGGAGCGCTTCGAATTCAGTTTCTCTCCAAAAGCAGATAGCTCTGTAGCTACGCCGCTTACGCTAATCTTTTACGCTCCCTTCCTTGATTTTTTGGTGGTCCTCTCCTTGTGTTTTTCGTTTGTTTCTCCGGAGATATTTGTTTTTTCTGCGCCGGTTCGCTCTCTCGCGTCGAGTCCAATTTTCGCTGACGCGAGGGCACGCGCTGCTACGCATGCATACGCCGTCAGCATCTGGCTGCAACGAACAATGTGCAAAGGCGTTTAACCCTTCTGAATTCTGTTACGTGGTGAAATGTTGGGGTAGAACTGTGCGCGTATACATTACAGGAAATACGCATTGCCAGTTTAGTCAACGTTGATTCCCTGATACTGGTCATGCGCGCGTGCCTGTGTGGCCGTGCGTGGCTGTGTTTTTGTGCGGCCTAATTTCTTCAGGTCAAGTCCTGTAAGAATGCCAAGACTACTTCCTAAAACAGTGTAGAAGGACACTCGTACGTAATGCCGGACCATTGGCAAGAATGAGTGAATGCTTATGCATTCGTTTAATAGAATTTTCGCGCTATAGTTGTACTTCAGATTTGCGCCTGTCTAGTGTTACGGTTGCGAACGGTTTCTGTCACTCATGTCAATCCCGTTTGTACACCCGTACCACCACATGCAATAAAACTTGGCACTTATATCTTGGCGTAAATTTAACGGCGACACCTGCCTGCAAATTGTGCAGCTTAATATGTTGAGGAATGGAGGGGCACGTGGATGGAATACAGCAAGGAAAGCCAGAAATGCATAACGCCAAAGAAAGCATTGTAGATTTTGACATTTTCTGGCCGGTTTCAGCGCGTGCTGCGGCGTTTCACTTTGGCACAAATGCGAAAGCCTGCGGACAAAACAATCTTCTCCTGCCAGTCATGCATGAGGAAGACTAGAGTGAGAAAACTGGCTCGTTGTTTCATAATCACGGCCAAAAGCAAAAATCAGCGCACAGAAACGAAGCGGAGGACAAGAGCGGAGCTCTGGCGGAGCGCTGGAAGCGGAGCACTGGCGCTGACTTTCTTCAGCACCTGTGTTTTTCTTTTTCTTGTCTTTCATTTCATTTCTGTGCGATGTTTTTTTACCGTGAGCAAGACGACGATATAGATGGATATGATGATGACTACTAATACTACCATAGTAAAAACCGACGATATAACATGTAAATAAACAATTTCAAACCTAATGCAAGGCGTGTCCATGTGTCCTTCAGTGCTTATATAGAAAGAAATCCTCCAGATACGCCGTGGTTCAAGTCTTGCGGAACTTAGTCAAAGCTTCATCATTTTTTCTGTGTTATGGCTTATTTTATCTTGTCTCCGGATCAAGCCAACGTCCAGCTTGGCACCAGGAATAAACAAATTTTTACTGATTCAACAAAAGCACAATGGCAGTGAATAAGGGTTTTTTTACACATTCAATAAAGGCGATGGCAAAGGGCCAGACGGTTTTTAAGAGAGAAGCAGTTCTTGGTTGGCGGGTTTCATGTCAGGATTTGCGGTAAGGCGGGCGTATCAATGTGTAGAGGGCATATACTACCCAGGGGGAGAGGAAGCGCCAAGCACACGTGCAGCAAGCCAAAAGAAATATTGAACGAGACGTCTCTTTAGGCAAACCATTTCATAACTGCAAAATCTGGCGGCAATATTTATACTTAGCATAATTCGGCAATAAATACATTAAGCATAATTGTGGCAACATATCAATACATAAGTGATATTTCCGTTGTTCGTTTATTTGAAAATATATGGCTGCTGGATTTCCGGATTACAACAGTTTGCCCTTTGAGATGAAAAATCAAATAGCGCTCGTGGCGCCCCTTTCTGGCACTGTTCTAAATTAAAAATTGACAAAAATTAGCTGTGGCACCCATAGTGGCAGTGCTAGAAGTTCAAAAGTATGAAAAGGTTCCAGTAGATGGCGTGTGCAGTGGAGCACAGCGAAAATGAATTGGCGACAACGGGAATCAATCTGCTGGCTTTAGGAAGTTGTATAAAGCTGACCCTTGCGATTAAGGAATGCCAGGCAGCTTCGCTGCAACAACAGCGCTCGCGATGCTAAGTAACAGACATGGGCAATTTTTTTTATATAAGGAAAGTGTGACGAACAAGAAGTAAGAACGAGGAACACGACTCCGGCTTTTCGAAAAAAAAAGTGGGTAAGAAATATCCACGTTGAATGCCCAGTGTAATTAAATGGGCACAAACGAAGAATAGAACGTCCGATATAACGCACAACACTAACCTCATTGCCTCACTCCGCGTGGGCTCATTCTGTGCAAAATATAACTTACCTGTCTCGAAGGCAGGACGAAGGGATTAGGCCCTAAAGAAAATGTACTTGCGTATCTTATTCCTTCGAACTTTTAAAGCTGTTCGCACTAGGTTGCAGTTCAGAGACAGCGTCTTGTATCAACCTGAGAAACATATGTGATTGGCTTCAAGCTCTTGCGTGAATTCTCTCTCGGCTGGTATTTTATTGTGGTTGGAAATCGGACACCGCAATAAAGTCTTTTTTTACTTTAATCAAGTGTCTAAGTTGTAGTGTTGGTGCTTGTGGACCCCTTCTGTTACACGTTTGCCACAAACGGAAAAAAAAATGAGAATAAATAAAGAACTCAGCGTCCTTGCGACCTAGCTACAGCGGTCCAGGTACACAAAAAACGTCTTAACGTACAGGCTATGCTATTTAGGGAAAAAAACAGGAAATATGTGTCTGCCTGTACATTTTGTTATATTAAAGAGGCCTCGAAGAACGGGCTGATTAAAACAATTTCTAATTGTTTTTTCTTGGAAGGGAAGCGCGTACTGCTCCTGCACCCAAGAGTCACAAAAAAACGCAATCCCCACACCTTTGCCACTCTTTAAAGGTCTCGTTAAAAAAACATCATTAGGCCGGATTTCTGGACGTTGCCCATGTGTTTTACGTGTGAGTAGTGCCGCGTTTCATGGGAATTTTACACTAGCGTTCGCCGAAGTAAGTTAATCCCGTGACCTCGTGTGTGGTGGGTAGAATTGAATCTTTTGCAGCATTACTTGTCACTTCCCGATGCCGACTCATCCCCGCGGTTTTGTGAGCCGGAAAGGAAAGTTCCGCTCAGCACGTTGCTTCGCGCACATAATTTTTTTTCATAAGCCTCCAGCTCTCTCTATTGGACAGAGCTTCGCCGTTCGCATCAACTGACACTTGTGACAGGGTGCATGGCACGGTAGCGCAACGCCACTTGCTCACGTTAAGCGCCAGGCAGGGTGCCCAACGATTATGAACGGCTGCCAGCCCAACTCTGCACGCTACAACTTAGGCTGCAGGTGAATATCGCTTATATTCAGAGGTGCGCAACACGTCAACTCCAAAAGGCAAATATGATGTCGAACCGCAAATATTCGGTGTTGCCACTTTATTCTCTTTTTTTTTTTTGGGGGGGGGGGGGGTTGTGAGGCGTCAGGCCATCTGATCCAGACCATTGATTTATGAAAGCCAAGGGCTATTCGCCACACCGGTGCTAAATACAACAACGCCCACATTTTAGTTGGCAGGGTATGTTCGATCTCAGCAAAGCATTGGCGGTTATGTATCTCCTTTTGACGGAGTTGAGTATGTGTTGTTCTCTTTTATTTGTCCTGTCAATGGCCCCAACTTCCGTAAACCCTTTCACGTAGCTTCCGGGAGCGTTCTCTGCCGGAAGGCAGTAAATCAGACTAAGCGCTAAGTTTCCTGGGATGGCAAGCATCGCCCTGCTTCGTAGCTGAAAATAACGGCTCCGGAACGTGCTGTGAACCACTGATCGCAGCTTCAAAAGGCAAGTTGTTGGAGGCAAAACAGAATCGAAAGAAGCAGAAGAGAAGACAAAGACAGCACATCGTTCACAAAGCGCGACACAAATGGCTGTAAATGTCCCCACACTGGTCAACATTTTTTCCTAAATAGAATTAACGGACTTCTTGACGCGGTGCTTGAACACCCAAGCGAGAGGTCTCCATCACCGCGACCCCCTTCTTAGCCGACCTCCACTGCAGAGAACTTAGAAAAAACTGGGGACAAAGGCCGCAGTGTGCGGTGTGCGTGACTTTTTCACTAAAATGGAGACTATTTCAAACCTTCTTCGCAACCTTATTTTTGTTTACATTTCAAAATAACTAACGCCATAACAACAGCCGAAGAGGTGAGAGCTCAGTACTATCATTTAGATTTTAAGGTTGAAGACTTGGTGACATTAGGGGCAGGAATAATGCATGGCAAAGGGAAGTGTTACTCCTAATGTGGTGCGGCGAAATTTCCAGGAAAAGTGTTTTCTCAATGTGATTTCTCCTCGTCTACAGCTTCTCAAAGAAACACGTGGTGGTTTTAGTCGGCAATTTATTCAGTAGAAGAAATGAACAACTGTACTCCAAAAATAGGCTGCTGACCACTCAGCGTGCAGTGGTTACGTGCAGAAATGTGCACGGTTGTTTTTGCGTGCTCACGTCAGCGCAATACGTGATGCCTTCGTTTATTTCAAGGGATGTTACTTATAAACAAAACGTGCTCTAGAAGAAGATATGGAAGAGCGGTTAAAAATGCTGTTTGATAGCAGAAATTCACGTGCGTTCGCCAGTGCACTAGAAATCTTTTTATAACAATTGCGGCAGTAGTAGCTTTGGTAAAAGTACAGTGGTAGCGATAACCTTACTGGTTTAAGTGGTGGCCGTACCACGCATCGGGCTCTAACGGGGTCACAGAGGTACATTTAGAAGCACCACGCCGCGTGCCCCAAGTGTTGGTACTGACATTTTGAAAGAGCAGAGGTCAGATGTTATCAAGAGGAAACCAATTTTCGCGTTCATCGGAAGAATGGGGGCTGCATTCCATGCCATGAGTGCCTGATATCCAGATTAACGTTGATGGAATAGCTAAGTTAATAAACTCTCTGAAATTATTGTCCTAGGCCGGTTACGATCAAATCAGCAGCAAACTACTTAAAAACACAATTTCCCTGTCAAGCGCAATACTATCCTTACTCTTCCAACAATCACTAAGCACTGGAGAAGTTCCCCACAATTGGAAAAAGGCACAAATCCTTCCCATCCATAAGTCTGGAGACGGATCAAAAGCACCTAATTATCGTCCGATTTCACTAACCAGCATACCATCCAAACTGCTAGAACACATTATAGCAACCAGTTTAATGAACTATCTTGAATCAATTAACTTATTTAATGCGCACTAGCATGGTTTTAGAAAACTATTGTCATGCTAAACTCAGCTCTCAGAATTCACCGACGATATCTTGCAACATATGGACGATCATCTACAAATTGACGCCATCTTCCTCCACTTCTCGAAGGCCTTCGACCGTGTCCCACACAATCACCTGCTTGCAAAATTATCTACTCTTGGAATCCCCTCGACACTGATCACTTGGATAGAACATTTCTTAAAAGGACGCGTACAATACACAACTGCTAACTCTCATGACTCGCAAATTTCTAGTGTTACATCCGGTGTCCCCCAGGGAGCAGGCTTATCGCCCCTATTATTTTTATTCTACGTCAGCGACCTGCCATCTAACACAAAAAACAGACTTCGACTTTTTGCGGATGACTGCGTCATCTACAATGCCATTCGTAACCCTAGCGATTCCACTGATCTCCAGGACGACATTCACACTGTCTTTGCATGGTATGAAAAATAGCTTATGCCTCTTAACCTTAATAAGTGCCGATCCATGTCCTTTTTCCGTAAACGCAGCACCACGAATCACCATACCATATCAGTTCAAATGAAATAACTCGAACAGACTGCTATAAGTATCTAGGCACTCCCTTGACATCGTCATTATCATGGGTCACTCACATTGAAACAATATGCGCACATGCCTCACGCACACTTGGCTTTTTGCGCCGCAATCTCAGATCTGCATCGCCCGCTATTAAAAATCTTGCATATCAGGCATACGTTCGGCCTAAATTGGAATACGTTTCATCTATCTAGCACCCCTCACAGGCATATCTCACCTACGAATTAGAATCCATCCGGAATCGCGCTGCTCGCTTCATCATGTCAAACTACTCGCGTAAGTCTAGCATCACTGAACTCAAACGCACACTTGACCTTCCATGTCTCCAATCACGTAGAATCATCTAGCGACTCTGCTTACTTCATTCGTTCTTCTATCACCCACTAGCCAGGCACCCTCGAATTCGACCCCCGCCCAGAATCTCGCCACGCCTAAACAATAGCAAACCAATCGCACACATTCAGTGCCGCACATCATCGATGAAAGATTCTTTTTCCCTCATGCAATAACGCTGTGGAATACCCTCGCCGACCGCATTGTTTCGTCCACCGAACGCACGACTTATCGCGAAAAACTAACAATACATCTGACCTTAATGGTTCTTGTTGAAATGGCTTGCTAGTTGTACCATGTTAGTTACAAACTTTTAGTGACCCATGCATTGTTATGCTTATTACTTATGTTTAGTGCTCTTTTATTTCCAGTCCAAGATCTTGGTTATTTTTCTGCTTGCTTGTTTCCTTTGTGAGCGATGTTTTCTTCCCTTTCTTCGTCTGTTGTTTCTTTTTTCGGCTTTTGGTGTGATTTAGAGTACCTTATATATTGTTTGCCCCTGCCTAATATAATGCCTCCGGGCCCTTAAGGCTTCAATAATGAAATGAAATGAGCGGAGTGCGACGGAAGCTTAAGTTTGTTTTTATTGCCAAGGCAGTATTGGCACCGAATATAAAGCATGATATTGCTTAGCTTTCGGCTACTACAAACTTACTGAAACCCTAATTACCGAAGCCTGAAACCTTACTTGACTCACTGAGCAGCGGAGTGAGGTGAGATGACAAAAATGAAGAAAACGTAATTGTGCCCAAAGATCCCTAGACAAACAATGGTGAAGCGAAGCTGCATTATCTTTCCAGAGCAACATCGCAACCAGCAATTTAACGACACTTGTTGGGGGGATAGTTGGTTCATGATTCTTAAATATGTTTAGCGGACAAACAAAGACGGTACACAAACAGAAGACGGGACAGGTGCCTGTCCTGTTTCCTTTCTTTCGTACCATCTTTTGTTTTTTCCGCTTAACATATTTAGGAATCGGAACCGGTAAATGGGCAAGACGCAGCACCAGGCACCGTGCTCCTCAATGACTCCTTTCCTACCCTCCTCTTGAGACTAAAACCACAAAATATTTTGTCTAGAGGGAAAATGCTTTGAGCTGACGTATTAGGATTCGCTGATAAAGGAGGCTGCTACTCTAATGGGGAAAAAGTTGATGGCTTTTATTCATATTACCCCCAACGTCATTCCCGCAACCCCTCAAGAGGAGATCGCGCTGTGTCGCCCGCAAGTTCCTTGCGTTAAGAGCAGCGCAGTTCAATGTTTTTTTGACGTTGGCTGCAAACCAGGATGGAGGGAAAAGTTCTCGGTGGAAGTGACATTGGGAGCTTCGTTTTTATGCAAAAGTGCCAAGGCTTAAGTACAGTTTCTCTTTTCTGGTTAATGCTCCAGCATTACTTTCGGAGTACCTTTGAAAGGCCAAGATGTGCAACTGAGAAATGCGAGAAAATTGTTGAATTTATAGTATAAACGAAGATTGTAAGGAAACCAACAACAAATAAATTCAAACGAAACAAAACGGCCCTCAACTTGCAATTGATAGCCGAATCCCGGCAATTTGGCCACTCATGCCCACTTCTGGGAACCAGCGTCCGCCTGGAAAAACAAGAACAACAAAATGATTATTAGAAAAATTGAAAATGAAGGGAGGACCAACCTGGGGCAGAGCATTTACGGAAGTCAGAAAAAATACAAAAACTCAAATGTGTAAAAATGAACTAAATTAAAAATGAACAACAAAAATTACAAAGGTGTATCGAACACAGCGCTTTTGCGCGAATAACTCCATAACAAAAACACAAGCAAGAAAGAGATGGTTGTTGAATTGGCATGTTCCTTCACTGCCCCCAAGGAACGTAAGGTTGGTGAAACAGCGAAGCAACGTAAGAACGCGTCGCGATCAGTAGACAGTTCACAGAATTTGTGTATCTTCTTTGTTTGCATGGACATTAATAACAGTAGAAAAGCGAAAAATCTTGGTATGCAATATGCAGTAGATTGTATCATTATTTATAGCACGGGTGGTGTTTCTTCAGGAGAACACACATTTGCCGTAAAGGCATTGCAAACACGGTAGCGTGGGCCAACCCAGCCACGGAATCTATTAAATTAACATCTGCAGGAGTTTGCACACGGTATATCTTCTTAAGGGGCTCTGCAATACTTGCAATAAGCGTTTTCATTCTTTCCTTCGCTTTTGGATGCACTGCGAAAGCTATACATATCGCCAGCACGGAGCGGCACTACGTGATTCGCTCGTCGCAGCAGATACACCTTCAATTTCTGTTTTGCTTTTGTGGCTCTCGTTTTAAAGTGGCTATCGGTTACATTCAGTACTGCAACTGAAGGAAAGCCAGCCAATAGCCGCTACAACGCTGTAATGGCGTAATTCTAGTGGTCAAAAGAACGCCTACACCAGGTAAGGGGGAAAAAAAAGTTTTGAAGTTATGTGATGGGCATACAGGAATGATTCTAGGCTGAGATATTTGACCCCCTAATCTAAGTACTGGATGTGTTGGTTGACTACGTTCTGCAAGCATTTAAAGTTTCTAAAGAAAGTTTAAAAAGCATTGCAGGGCCCTCTGAAAGGAACCCCGGGGTATCCCAGCGATGCATTGCCGGACTTACTAAACGAGAACTTCTGCATTACGCTCTCTATATAACTGTTGCCACGGCTACTAGAAACAACACTCCCACAGAAAGTAGAACCCATAGACACGGAGTTTCTACGGCCCATCCCCATGCGCCATCAGTTATCAACATTCGTTCCTACATAAAACAAAGGCCGGTGCGTGCCGGGAAAGCACTCTATGTTTTTAAACTTCCACCGAGGAAACCTTTTCCTTTTTATGTGAACGGAAGCGCTCTTCCGAAAGTTTTCCTGGAAGAAAATGAAAACAACGGTTTCAAATTCCGTTTTCCGGAACGGCACTCCGTACTGATTGCATGCTGCAGTTGCCTCGTCTCCATCGTTCATCGTAAATATTTTCTTGCCCGTGGCAGAAGCAGAGCTTGGAATTTGCGGGGGTGAATTTGCCATTGGAAGCAGTCGTCCGTGACGGAAACAAAGTGTGTAATCAAGACTTGAGCGCGAGCGGTTTTGATTGCCCGAAATTTTTATGGAGCTGGTATTTTGTCTGGGACCTCGAGCATTTCTAAAATAAGGAGCACGGAGAAAGTTGCAAAAAACGTGGTGTCATACACGTAAGAGCACTTTTCCGTGTTTTGTTGCCGCTTGTTTTCCTGCTTCTCCATTAAAAACGTAGACATAATAAAATGTGCCCTCTGCTAAGAAAGTGACTCAAACTTCTTAAGTTTCTCTATAAGTGCGGTTCGCTTCCGCGTTATAACATGCCCCTTGAGAGCGCAGACTATGTCGAATTCTTCTATACATCCGACCGATAAAAATGATTGTTTACTCAGAAGCACCTCGCCGATTAAAAAGTAATCCAGATATCGTTGGTGAAACTTAAAACAGACGTTAAGAAATTATCCAAAAGGTTGTTTTACGCATCAAAATTGTAAGTGGTTTTCCGGCTGTGCCTTAGAGGATTTCTCGGTAATAATTGCGCCCGCGTAAGGATACTTACCTTCCGCGAAATACCGTACTCACCCCCATTTGTGCATTCTACTTTCACGAAAAAGTAGTCGTTAGGACCAGGTGTTAAGCACGTGGTTAAGTTTTAGAGCGCCTGTAAAACCGAACCACCGCGGGGTGTATATATATAAAATGTAGGTACACTGAAGCACTTCTACGAAGAGCAGAGCGCACAATAGATTACGTCATATGTTTCGCCCTGAGCAAAGAACTTACAACCAAAAGAAACTGTACAACCAAGGAATCACGTTAGAAACTGAACTGGGAAGCGCCTGCGTGCTGCAGCAAAATAGTGACTTGCGCGTATGTCTGTTCTGCCTGCGCGCTCAAAAAGTGATACACATACCACGGACGGGACTGGATGATGAAAATAGTTTATTTGAATTACAGAGCGTCATACTTGGGGTACTATGATAAAATAGTTTATGTTACAAAATACTTCGCATCTTCGCACGTCCAGAAACCCTGCAAGGTTTGCCGCACTTTCCACTCCTTTGTTTCACAACCCCTAAGTGGTAGCAAACTCAAAAGGGGCTCAACAAAGACCCAAACACTGGTGGCCAACACACCACGATCACACTAGGGAGATAAGCACAGCGCGAAGCCGAACCGCTCACTTTCCTGAATGTCGAAGACAACAGTAAAAGTGCTGTAGGACCAACGACAACGATTCGTCCATAAACTGGCATGCTTTGGCAATGACGTTCACGCAATTCCCTTAGTGTCTTTGACTGTTGTCGATCTAGGCGAGTGCGGCACTTTTAAAACCAATGGGGAAGCCCTAAATGAAGCCACGTTACACAAGGAAATGGTTCACCACGGCTCCTCGCGTTACACCGACATTCAGCCGAGTTACTGTCGAAAGGGCGTCGTTACATCGAGAATGTAAGAGGCGGCACGAGAGAGTCGTGTATGTATGTGTTTGCATAGTAGCTGTACGATGAGCAAATGGTAGAAGGAGACTCGCTATGCGGCTGTCGAAGAGAGAGCAAAAATAGTGAAAAACAGAAGGGGAAGGACAGAAACGCAGCACTAACATGCAGTTGCTTGACAGCATACGTAATATGATTTTTAAAGGGAGTCCGAACGGGCGTCGGGTGCCCGGCGGACGCTGACATCGAAGAGCGGAGTGCAGGGGAGCGCAAAACTGCACAGACTGTCGTTCAGAACTCGCGTAGAATTAGGCAACAGCCCGTAGGATCTGCCGCATCGTCGACAGGATGGATAAGAGCAGCACATCACTATGTCACCCACACCATCCCTTCTCGCACCAGTGCCGGGCGGCTTATGGACGCGCAAGGCCGCGAACTCGGCTGGCCGACGCTTGGGTAAGTCGACCCAGGCGCCCAAGAGTGTTGTTGTTTCGCAGGGCGGGGTGGGCGTGAGCGGGTCGGGCGTTGAAAGTACGGAGTGCGGGAGAAGTGTGGCGCCCGCCCGCAATCGCGATGCAGCAGCGAGCCGCATCAGCTTTTAACCGATGCAGCAGCAACGACGGTACACGCCGGAAACAGCAGAGGGGCGAGTGCCGAGGCTGTAGGACCCAAACGAGCAAAAAGCGAAACGACTGAGAGAGCCGGCAGCCTACACGCAGCACCATTGATCTTAGTTCCCCCAGCGAGCACACACCACGTCCCAAGATGCTCTACCCCCTCTACTTTCCGTGCTTTAAGTTGCACAGCGATAGCTTAGCGGGCACCTTTCCGGTCGGCCTCGGTGGTGAGATTGCGGTTCGCAGAACGAGTCATCTTGCACGCCGCCTTGAGGGACGAAAAAACAAAAGCGAGGGAACACAGAACGCCGTCTGCGCGCAGCAGCTGAGGAGAGCGAACTTAGGAGACCAGACCTCCGCTGCCGGAGGAAGCCGTCTGCGTGGATTAGCAGGCTTGCTAGCTGAAGTCGCACAAGGGTGCTTGAAGACACTGCCAGCGAGCATGCAGAGAGCTGGACGACGTGTGAATCCATGCCCAACAAATGGAAAGTATCGGTTTTACTCTAGAAGAACCGAAACAGGTCCATGTCCGGCTGCATTTTGATATTATTTTCCCGGACGAAATAGGTGGAGTCCCGAGGAAGACAACAGGTGTGTCGCGGAGATTTTTTTTCTTAATCTTCAACGTTTCCCGAAAACAAGCGTGCAGCCTGACACAGCTACAACGTCAAGTTTCATGGTGAAATTAGTTCAGGCTTTATCGCAGTAACCCAGGCACAGCCGTCAAAACGGTTAATACCAAAAGGACGAGGTGCCAGCGTATGCACAGAGCGGCAGCTTACGATAGCGCTCAGGCTGCTAAGCCAGGCTTTGCGCATGCGCTGAAGCACCCGAGTGCAGTAGGGCAGCATCGTGAGGGCCGATAAACAAGGTGCGCAGCTGTGGCTATCGTGAGCTGCCACTCTGTGCGTCAGCAGGCACCTCGTGTTTTGTTGTTGTTGTTAACAGTTTTGACGACTGTACCTGCCTCGGCTGCTGGAATTGAAGCGATACGCTTTCTTCTAGACGAGTCCCACTCACTCACTCACTCTCATTCATTCATTCATTCATTCATTCATTCATTCATTCATTCATTCATTCCATTCATTCAGGAGTCACAGTCAGTCATGCGGTCGGTCGAAAAGAATCCGGTTGTTCCGATGACTTTGTTGCGCTGGTGTAATGACAGGGCTTTTCATCCCATCTTAATAGGGATGGTAGAGTAGGATTGCCACAAAAGATATATACTTCTAGCGCCAGTTCTTCCTCCACTATTACTATATTGAAGGGAAAATTTGTCACCCTCGCACTCTGTGTACATTTTTTTGAAGCATGGAGGGGATGACTGACCTTTTTTTATTTGAGGGATCAGATTACGTTAGCCCTCCCACGCCTACTACCCCGGTTCGCGTTAGTGAGCAACGCTTTATCCCTTTGTTTGTGAGAAATAGGTTGTGATGGTGGGAACCATCCCAACAGGGATTCCGCGACGTACACGCGTACGCACATTAGACGTTTATCGCAAAATGCGATGTTATTCACCTGGTTCCAGCACAACCTGTTTTCCCTACTCTACAGCTTCATCCACCGCAACTTGCCCTCCCTTTATGATGAGTTAGATGGGGCTTCTGAGGAGTTAAGGCTGCTGAGAATTTATGCGACGCACAAGTTTGTTATGACTTTACGTTATGCCGCTAGGAAATGTTCTCCGTACGGGCATACATCACGACGGACTGTCGTGTTTATTAACATTGTGATAACATCCCGACTATCCACCGATTACCAGCGCTCTGCAAAGTGTTGGCAGCATTACTCGACGTAAAATATGGGTGTTCTTGCTGGGAGAAGGAATACACTTGCCGAGGTATTATCTGCTCTCTTCCAATTCTTGGACAGGGGGAAAGACGTGATACCGAGATGGCTATTATTTCGACAGAAATGTTATGGACAACCAAATAGAATGACAACTTGCAATAATTGTTTTTACATATGTCCACAGCGACAAAATTACGCAATTCGTCTCTATAATATTTTCTTGCGCCTCAGCGTGCTCCGCATGAACCACCAGAGTTTCATACTCTTTTATTATCGTTTACAGAATTTTTTTACATGTCATTTTGAGGGCATTTTTATTAATGTCGAACATCTGTGAACATTGGTTATGTAAGATTTTCCGACAATTATTTACAAAAGTCACCTTAGCGAGAAACTCGGACAGAGCGAGGGCAACTCTGCAGGCACGAGCGCTGACGAGGAACTGATGAAATTTTATTAGAGTTGGCAATAATTAGAAGAAGGAAACAACGTAATCATACGCCAGTGCGAGAAAGAAAAGCGAGATAAACAAAGCCTAAAAAGTGGCGTCGCGCTATAAAAGGCGATAAAACACACAAACATTCTTTTTCATATGGCTAGATACGCAATCTCCCGCTCAAAGAGGGCCAGGAAGGCGAACTCACGCATCCCTCGCCCTTGATGCTTATGACCGAAGCCTCAAAAATTTCGCGGGATCGGGTGTCACGGTACGTTTTTAATATGTGGGTTTCGTTGAGCGGGTTCCATTGACAGGCGTCTGCAATCCATCCTTCCTGATCTGGCAGTCGTACGAACGTTTCGGTAAGTTGATGACTACCTGGTACCCTTCAAGGTTTGTGAAAACCCGTTGAGCCAAGGCGACAAGCTTTTGGAGGCATTTTTATCTGTTTTAACGGCCTTCACATTGACGAGCGAGAGGCCAGAAGACTGCTATTCCTATACCTTGAATTACCCAACGGCAGTCACGTGTGTTTGCAATATTCTCCACGTTTACGAAAAGGACTCCTGCCGTTCAGTTCGGGACACTCGAAAGTGGTGAAACGTGGGATCACCGTGGCAGCCATTCAAAACGCAGTGACAAGGTCCTGCCTTCGGGCTATGACGAAGAGATTGGACAGCCAGGTCAGCAGACTAACTTTCGCAGGTTATCCCACCCCATTGCTTCGCAGCTCAGCGGAGGCCGTATTGAAACGGGTGGGTTCGATCAGGGCTACAAGAAAGTCGCAAGAGAATGCCAGGGGCCGCCTCAACGTCATCCCCTACTACACGGCGTTTTCACACCCCTGAAGAAGATAGGCGACAAGGCAGGAGTGCGGACAGTTTTTTCAGCGCCTAACAAACTAGCCACCTTTTGCGCCATAGTCAATGATGGAAAGAATCCCAGGGCTACGTGTGGGACGAAGCATGAGGAAAAAAAGTATGCTAAATGCGTGGACTGTGTAGTGTACGAGATCCCACTTTCAGTCGGGTGGGTCCATGTGCGCCATAGTGACAGGTACGTTAACGACCATCTTCGTGAGCACGCGATATAACATGCGCACAAGGAACAGGGAGCAATCTTGCCTTACACTGAAAGAATTGCAAAAATTGCTACCCCAAGCTCAACGAAACCCGCATCTTAAAACGGTACCGTGACGCCCTATCCTGCGAAATTTTGCAGGCTTCTCATAAAATTCAGGGATGCGTGAGTTCGCCTTAAATTCGGGAGATTGATATCTTCAGATGCGAAAATAATGCTGTTGATGTAGGGTTTAACGCGCCGACGCAGGCATGCGATGAGTGCGCCTTAGAGTGGCGGATTAATTTTGACCACCGGGATTTTAACGTGTGCGAAATCTCGTACACACGGGCGTTTTTGCTTTTCGCCTCCATCAGAAAAGCTCGCGGCGGGATCGATGAACTCGTGCTCAGCAGCACAACGCCTTAGTCACTGAGCCACCGCGGCGGGTAGATGAAAAGAATGTTTGTTTGTTTTTATCGCCTTTTATAGCCGACGCAGCTTTCAAACTAGCCCAAAGTCACGCTTTAATGAACAAAAGTATTTTAACAACTAGGCAACACCGCTGGTGTAATCGGAGCCCCATGTATAACCCTTCTTAGCTGCTCATTCGATCGGAAGGAAGGCAGCGAAGAGTTCATCGCCGAGGCTTTTGCGACACAGTGCACAATGCGGAGTATCATGCTGAAGCAAATTCGTTCTCAGAAACCTGTACGGGAGTAGAAAGGGCAATATCTTAATCTTTATTGTGGTTCGGCCCAGGCAATGTGCTTTGCGTTTAGTTAACAACAAACTAGTGAAATGTTTCAACAACTCGACAGCAATTTCGTCCCAGAAGGCAAAATCAGTCCATGCAAATTAAAACTTCCTCTAAGCGGGGAGTTCAAAATCCCCCCAGCTTACTTCATTGCCACTTGATGCATGAAGTTCGCTAAGCGTATTAAAATACAGCAGGTAGTAATGGCCTCTAAAGGGCAGACCTCTTTTACAATACAAGGATAATTTAACCGGCCACGCGCTTTCGAATCTAGCAGCTTTCCGCTCTGTGTTCTGTTTGCGAGACACCCTACTTATCTCCCGTTTCCTTGTATAAAGCACGCGTATGTATGCGGGTCAAAGGATGCGGTGACCTAGAAGGACTCAAGTTGCCGTAATTATAAATGTTTTTGAAGCCATGCCTTTTACCGCTCACATTTGCTAAACCCATCATCCCTTTTTGAAGACACGCACTCCCGTCCTTGCGATGAACGAGACCCTTAGGTGCCTCATAAAAAGCGGCTTTAGGGGTTCTTGGGGATGAATATTCCTTCGTGGTAGTTAAAGCTTAATCATGCTCTAAAAAAGTATCCGAAACTCACTTGAGGCCAAAATTCTGGAGAGAAGCACCTGCCGGTTAGTATAACGCTCATAGCAATCATTTGCAAGCTAGAAAAAGTACCGAGTCGTTCAAAATGCCCCGAAAATGGAGCCCCAAGCCACGCAATCGGCCGTCCTATTCTATCGAAAAAGGGCCCCTGCTAGCACTCTTTTTTTCCGCTCGCCGAAAACACGGGATCACATCCTGGGACATCAATATTTAAACGACTGGCGCAGAAGATGTGTTCTGATTCCGGAAAAGATTTGGTGCATTTTTTAAATGTTCAAACAACGAGCTCTCTCTTTCCATAATGAGTCCAAGAAAGAACCCCCTTTCATTTGCGGAGAATTTGGTCGTACTTCTCCATTGCCATAACATGCCTGGCTGGTTTTCAGGCCTTATACTACGCTGGCGATAGAGGACGTCATAACAGCGGCTGTTATATTACCCGCCCACACTGTTTACTTTATGCAGTCTAAATCCTTTTGCCAGCAATACACCCAAGGCGAAGGAGGTTTCGCTTCGTAACAACGATATTTATGTGCTCAAATAAATAAGAAAATGAAGTAAGAACCTCGGTGTGATGTCTGTACTGCATTGACGTCACCGGAATTATTAATCAATTATTCTCGTGCCGATGGTTTGCCATGTTTGCATATCAACTTAAAACACGCACAGAAAGAGGGTTTTTGATTTAACTGGCGGAGCGCTAAAAGAGGCTCACATTAGGTTAGCAACTGTTAACGAACAGTTTGCCCGGTTCGCCAAAGCTAAGAGCGATATAGAGGAGTACAAAACGAAGGTGAAACTAGCTTTCATGTCGTGACACTTGTCAGTGCAGCCGGGTATGCTGCGTTAATCCATGAAGAGAAGAGGTAATAGCAAAAAAACTGCTTGCTTAGGATGTAAGTGTATGTAGAATTTTGCGGCGAAGCATAAGTTAAGGGGCGGGCACTGCTTGGTCTTTTTGTTTTACTTGTATATCGGGCTACGAGCGGGATTTGAGCGAATTTTGGCCCTATTTGATTTATGTTGCCTTAACGCATCTCAAGCACGACAGGGCGATTGCCACCTAATGCCACAGGCATCTCAGTGTACTCCTTGATTAAGTTCTTTGACTTTATTTGCTGGTATATTCTTGCATCCTGTTGATGCATGTTCCTTTCCATGTCGCTGTTGTCCTCGCAAGAATGGTCGCACATCACTGCAGACAACCCCTTTTGGCGCAGCAAGCCCCACGGCTGGTCGGGCTGACCTTTCCAGTTTTCCCTTAACAGCTCGCACAATCTTGCTCTCTCTTCTATATTTTCACCTGCTCATATGATTCCAGGGGTCGTATTAAAGACTCTCTCTCTCTCTCTCCTCTCTCTCTCTCTCTCTCTCTCTCTCTCTTCTCTCTCTCTCTCTCTCTCTCTCTCTCTCTCTCTCGCTCGCTCAATCGCTCGCTCGTTCCTACTGTCCGTTGGGCCGTGACTCATATGATTAATGGGATGCGAATGAATAAGGAAGTAGTTTACAAGCACAGGAAATTAGGCGCATAAAACGATGGCCTGGCAACACTCCAGTGACGCCACTTTCTGAAAGCATCGAAGCGTGAACGTCAGCATGTGCAAGGTACGGTTCTAAGATAACAATACGAAACAAGGCAAATTACGTTATGGCCGGTAACACGGTTTACGAATGAAGTTGCAACATAAATTGTTTTACTGGAAGAAGGGGGCTAGTTACACAATGCATTTCGCCGTTTTTCTAGGCAACATTCGCTTTATTTCATTGGGTTCAAGCAAGGATAATTCTTCTTGGGTACTGCTACCAAGTTAGTGTTCAGTTTGGTCTTCAATTGCAGAGAACTAAAGTACGGTTCTTGTCCAAGGTACAAACTTATTTTCGTCTCTAGTGCTGTTCTTGTTCTGTTCCTGTTCACTAAAACTTTTCCCTGCAGATTTGTAATTACTGTTCTCGACAACTAGGTCACCCCTGCTAAATCCACCGGAACGCATCGCCTAAAGCTGAAATGAGTTCTCGTAATTTGTTAAAGCAGTGGTCACAATTTAGTAGGACAAAAATATTCCCCGGGCACTAAAGTTGGCTTACGTGCTTTGAAAGTCATAGCCTGGGGATAATTATCGACGACGTTAGTGCTACATCGAATTTGAGTCATTTCGCTTTCTTATCTTCGATTGTTAGCCTGTATACTTCGACTGGCTTCCTTACTGCTACCCCGAGTTTGCGTCTCTTTCTACGTTTGCCTTTCTTCATCTTTGGGGGCGAAATTCTTAAACTGGCAGACTCATGACGCACGCAATTACAGTTACAGCTTCCTCAGCACCAAACTTCGGCCCACCTGGGGTGCACTGTTTCTACTCACGTGTACTCACGTTCTCATTTTACGGGGCACGCACTGGTCTAACGTTTATTACTCTTCTAACAACTTATGGAGAGGACACCTTGGTAAAATGCTGGGCTTTATCGAAGCCCGGGTTCACATCGCACGTGAATTCAAATTGGTTTTTATCTACCGCTTGCAACAGCGACCACTTCCATACGGCATAACAACTACAACAACAACGACATCAACGTTTTATCGCACAATGCGGTCACTCAGGGCATTCGCCTTAACACTTTTTGGTGGACTCTGGGGAATGGGAGCGAACTTCCAGAAAAGTGTATTAGGCTAAATGCGGCCATTACGGTAAGAAAAATACTTGGCCCTTCGTGGAACGTCGACTGGTCTCATAAAACGGCCATATCAAGTAAGAGGTGGGACCAGGACAACGCGGCGCCTTCCCTTGAGATAGGGGGAGGAAGTTGTGATTTGATTAAAAACCGAAACAAAACGAACCACGCATCCCCGGGTATGCCGTGTAGCTAACCAATTATGTTGCTTAGACTTGCGGGGCACCCTTGTGAGCCGATATCACTCCCTGAACCATTGCTGAGATTCTTATCGTGATACGCACCTTCCTGAGAGTTCCTGCAACCGCAATTAGCCTCGACGGCCCAGTTAAACCATCCGCGCACACCATTTGTGCAGCCCCGCGGCCTCTCACCAGATAAGGTAGCTAAAAATTTATCGTTTCAGGTAAGACCTAGTGCCGGCGGGCTGTTTAAGGTGGCCAATTTAAAGAAGCCGGCCGGCAAGCAGGCTGGTGTTCCATACGTAAGTGCACGGTTTAACTAAGCCGGACGTTGCGGACCGTTTCTAGCAGGTGCACGGGGGAAGCGATTATGGCGATTGTTGGTTCGTACCATACAACAAGCTCTGTTTGTAGCGTTATTTACCCGAGTGGTCAGCCGTACAGTCCGGTAAACGAGCCGGAAGAGTTTGTCCCAAAAAAATTGCGCGACAGTAGGACGGTAGAAGGAAAGAGGTGGTTTTTACAAACACATAGCAATAATCGAAGTAATTTATTGAGAGAGAGCAAAAGAGCAAACAACTAGCAAGGCATGAAAGATCGAGCAGAACAAAACAAAAATAGCTCCCGTGTGGTTAAACACGTGTATTATTCTAGGTGGAGAATGTATGGAGCAAGCGCGTGAAGAGAAAAAGATTGCGCGTTCAAATGAACCTGCATGGGCCGTTTCCCTGATGGCGGCAAGAAATAAACTAAAACGCCCAGATTTAGGCGTGCAAAAGGTGCCGAGGTGGGCTCAATCTTTAGCCCTCCACTAGGGCGCACCTCATGACCCAGGTTAGCTTACATCTGTTTTTTTTTCTTTTCGCAAAAGGAAGAACGGCAAGTTTATTAGAAAAGCTGCTTTGCCTCCTGGCTTCGGGCTTCCCTTCAGACAAGAATAAACAATTCTCTAAACCTTATATTAGGCTCCGCATCTGCTTTTTTCGGCTTTTTGAAGTGATGGGATGGGGCTCCCAAGCTAAACAGGCGAGAACATATGGTATCGCTAGGGCAATCAGTTCGCTGAGCAGACTTTCCATAAACTGTAATATAAGCTCATTTTATTTAATTTTCTTTCTTCCTCTTTCTCGCACCCTGCGCGTTCACGATGTCTGTATTGTTTTGAAAGGGTTGCGTCATTTTTGGCAAAAGCTTTGGTTTTGATCACTCTCAAAGACTTTGAAAAAATACATATACATCTACTGCCAGCATATGTGGAGTTTATATTTTATCTCGTTGTGCATTGTTCCGATTTCTCCACAAATTGCATAATAATTACACAGCCTATACAAATTATACAAATTATTATTACACAGTCGGCGTTTTGTCAACCGCAAAGGGCTTTAGTACAAGCTTTAAAACATGGCATTATCCATTTGAGCTTCTTAAAACTGAAATGTACTGGACGAGGAGTCATATGGCTGTCGGTACCAGGATTTTTCGGCTGACTGTGTAAATAGGGCTCCGCTAGAAGAAAAAAAACCGATTTAAGAGTAATTCACTTCACTTAGCTATAGAAAACGGTTTGTAGTGCCTAAACATCAGGAGATGGGAACATGATGAGTACGATGTCGTATTTCGTAACAAAGCAGAAATATTCATTAGCTTTGCTTCAATTCGTAATTCGACCTGCGCTTTTATTGTAACCTAGTAATAAAAAATTCTCGCTAAAACTTTTGATACTTCCAAAGTTCTCTTCGCCAATTCTGTCACAGGAATGTAAACGCGAGTTTACACGCGCGGCTTACATCTCTAATGTTGGTTTGTGCGAGCCGTTTTTTCGTATATTCTGTCCATCTCGCGGCCTGTGCAAGTCTCAGTTTGATCTAAAGTTTGCAGACATAGGTCTTTCTCACGTAAATGCTTGTGGGCAAGCAACAAAGGTAAGAACAAGATGGTATTGCCTTCCAACGGGTATGTTTAGTTTATTTCGTATATGCAGGAACCATGCTGTTCTTTTATTCTGTTTTTTTAACCCTTTTTGCGGAGATGTTACTGTGCTGGTGCACGCCAGAAGGTGAAATAAAACGAGTTAGCCATGAGCGCTGTCATGAGCCTTTCATAATCGTTGTCAGTCTGAATTTATTGCCAACGGTTCTTTTTCTTCTCGATATATTTCGCGTTTGCCGGGACAGAAAGCACTGGCTTTAAAATGCGCACCTCATTTTTTCAGTGGTGGGACCTACATAGAAAACACAACCTAAACGAACTAACTTTGCTTTTAGCACTGAGTGGATCGGGCACAAGACGATGCATACATTTCCATGTGGTGCACCGTCCCAGGACGCCTTATATACAAAGCTTGCTCCCTATTCCTTCGTCTTCCGGTTCCTTTCCTGGAGCCCTTATGCCCCGCTCCTATCAAAGCGCCCCTGATGGCTTCGAAGTTATATAGGCCGGAGGGAACTGAAGAGCCGAGTCTCTTAGGAGTAGGTCAACAAACGATCAGTGAATTCGTGCCGGGCCAGGAGTGAAGAAAGGTGCAGGAACTGTAGACAGTTTACGGGCACGGCAGCTCCGGAAGAGATAGGTTGGACCTTCGGTTTTGCATAGCTTAACGGCACAATGCACTCAACTCTTCGCTGGAAGACGATCCGAGAATGGCTCTGACTTGGTAGCATGTATAAAGTTGGAGAAACGTACTCCAGGACTTCGAAGTGAGCATACTTTGAACACTCGGAGGAACGGCAGGGAGCTTGAAGAGTTAGCAAAGGCAAACGTAATGCATATGTAATAGTGCCAGGGACGCTGACCACGTCAGCTCATCCGCCAACGCTTTCAGATAAGAATGAGTTCGCCTTTTTGCTCAACTTTCGCGGCCCAGACTTCCGAACACGGACCATACTCCACGTGGTTTTTTGTGCCCAAATATTAGTAGAACAAACTTCTTCAATCAATCTGATAAAATGAACTTGGATGGCACAGGGATAATAATTCCTTGCCAAGAAGACACAAGTACTGCGCAGGGAGGTAGCCAGGCAAGGGGGAAGCCCACAGTGGTTGCTGAAAGCAGTAGAAGGTAAACACAGAATAAATGGGAAACGGAATAGTTAGCGCCATGCTATCGAAGGTATAAATTGCAGCGTGGACAAAGCGGAATAGGGAGAAAATTTATATCCGCACGGGAACGCCAAGCCTGCTGGCAAGAAGGTGTTTACTTTTAAAGAAAAAAAATAGCATAGCATGGACAAGACAACGCCAGCAAATGACACAAAACAATCCTCATCAATTTGGGTTTCACGCGCGTCAGCAGTGAATAAAGCGAGTACTTGAAGCTTTCTGTTGGGGGGCTTTTGTAATTCCTCAGCGCGAGAAGGGCAGTGAGATGCCATTCCCCTTGGCTGTCAAATCATAGAGATTGTCACATCCACCACGTTCCCCATTTCTCTGGAATGAGGTGAGCAGCTTCTACCTCTCGTGGTCCGCTTCCTCCTTCCGCTTTTCGGCAGCGTGGAGAGCAGGCAATGATGATGATAATAACGATGATAGGAATTACGCGTTGTACGCGCGTATGAACGAAAAAATGGTTGCTTCGGAGTTATGCTCATATCATCAGTCAAAGGCGCGGCATTTGCCGCGAAATTTACAACTGGTTTCGTCGCATTGACGAAAGCTGTTGCGACTACTGCCCCACGTGGGGTTTCCTTTCGTAACATGTGGCAAAAAAATGCCATGAACAGACAATCCTTCAAAGAGACATACGGTGGTAAAAAATGAGAATAGGGAAGGATTAACAACTGAATCATCTCGCGTCTCTGCTTGCTTCATTCGTTCTACTATCACCCAATAGCCAGGCACCCTCGAATTCGACCCCCGCCCAGAATCTCGCCACGCCTAAACAATAGCAAACCAATCGCACACATTCAGTGCCGCACATCATCGATGAAAGATTCTTTTTCCCTCATGCAATAACGCTGTGGAATACCCTCGCCGACCGCATTGTTTCGTCCGCCGAACGCACGACTTATCGCGAAAAACTAACAATACATCTGACCTAAATGGTTCTTGTTGAAATGGCTTGCTAGTTGTACCATGTTAGTTACAAAACTTTTAGTGACCCATGCATTGTTATGCTTATTACTTATGTTTAGTGCTCTTTTATTTCCAGTCCAAGATCTTGGTTATTTTTCTGCTTGCTTGTTTCCTTTGTGAGCGATGTTTTCTTCCCTTTCTTCGTCTGTTGTTTCTTTTTTCGGCTTTTGGTGTGATTTAGAGTACCTTATATATTGTTTGCCCCTGCCTTATATAATGCCTCCGGGCCCTTAAGGCTTCAATTATGAAATGAAATGAGCGGAGTGCGACGGAAGCTTAAGTTTGTTTTTATTGCCAAGGCAGTATTGGCACCGAATATAAAGCATGATATTGCTTAGCTTTCGGCTACTACAAACTTACTGAAACCCTAATTACCGAAGCCTGAAACCTTACTTGACTCACTGAGCAGCGGAGTGAGGTGAGATGACAAAAATGAAGAAAACGTAATTGTGCCCAAAGATCCCTAGACAAACAATGGTGAAGCGAAGCTGCATTATCTTTCCAGAGCAACATCGCAACCAGCAATTTAACGACACTTGTTGGGGGGATAGTTGGTTCATGATTCTTAAATATGTTTAGCGGACAAACAAAGACGGTACACAAACAGAAGACGGGACAGGTGCCTGTCCTGTTTCCTTTCTTTCGTACCATCTTTTGTTTTTTCCGCTTAACATATTTAGGAATCGGAACCGGTAAATGGGCAAGACGCAGCACCAGGCACCGTGCTCCTCAATGACTCCTTTCCTACCCTCCTCTTGAGACTAAAACCACAAAATATTTTGTCTAGAGGGAAAATGCTTTGAACTGACGTATTAGGATTCGCTGATAAAGGAGGCGGCTACTCTAATGGGGAAAAAGTTGATGGCTTTTATTCATATTACCCCCAACGTCATTCCCGCAACCCCTCAAGAGGAGATCGCGCTGTGTCGCCCGCAAGTTCCTTGCGTTAAGAGCAGCGCAGTTCAATGTTTTTTTGACGTTGGCTGCAAACCAGGATGGAGGGAAAAGTTCTCGGTGGAAGTGACATTGGGAGCTTCGTTTTTATGCAAAAGTGCCAGGGCTTAAGTACAGTTTCTCTTTTCTGGTTAATGCTCCAGCATTACTTTCGGAGTACCTTTGGAAGGCCAAGATGTGCAACTGAGAAATGCGAGAAAATTGTTGAATTTATAGTATAAACGAAGATTGTAAGGAAACCAACAACAAATAAATTCAAACGAAACAAAACGGCCCTCAACTTGCAATTGATAGCCGAATCCCGGCAATTTGGCCACTCATGCCCACTTCTGGGAACCAGCGTCCGCCTGGAAAAACAAGAACAACAAAATGATTATTAGAAAAATTGAAAATGAAGGGAGGACCAACCTGGGGCAGAGCATTTACGGAAGTCAGAAAAAATACAAAAACTCAAATGTGTAAAAATGAACTAAATTAAAAATGAACAACAAAAATTACAAAGGTGTATCGAACACAGCGCTTTTGCGCGAATAACTCCATAACAAAAACACAAGCAAGAAAGAGATGGTTGTTGAATTGGCATGTTCCTTCACTGCCCCCAAGGAACGTAAGGTTGGTGAAACAGCGAAGCAACGTAAGAACGCGTCGCGATCAGTAGACAGTTCACAGAATTTGTGTATCTTCTTTGTTTGCATGGACATTAATAACAGTAGAAAAGCGAAAAATCTTGGTATGCAATATGCAGTAGATTGTATCATTATTTATAGCACGGGTGGTGTTTCTTCAGGAGAACACACATTTGCCGTAAAGGCATTGCAAACACGGTAGCGTGGGCCAACCCAGCCACGGAATCTATTAAATTAACATCTGCAGGAGTTTGCACACGGTATATCTTCTTAAGGGGCTCTGCAATACTTGCAATAAGCGTTTTCATTCTTTCCTTCGCTTTTGGATGCACTGCGAAAGCTATACATATCGCCAGCACGGAGCGGCACTACGTGATTCGCTCGTCGCAGCAGATACACCTTCAATTTCTGTTTTGCTTTTGTGGCTCTCGTTTTAAAGTGGCTATCGGTTACATTCAGTACTGCAACTGAAGGAAAGCCAGCCAATAGCCGCTACAACGCTGTAATGGCGTAATTCTAGTGGTCAAAAGAACGCCTACACCAGGTAAGGGGGAAAAAAAAGTTTTGAAGTTATGTGATGGGCATACAGGAATGATTCTAGGCTGAGATATTTGACCCCCTAATCTAAGTACTGGATGTGTTGGTTGACTACGTTCTGCAAGCATTTAAAGTTTCTAAAGAAAGTTTAAAAAGCATTGCAGGGCCCTCTGAAAGGAACCCCGGGGTATCCCAGCGATGCATTGCCGGACTTACTAAACGAGAACTTCTGCATTACGCTCTCTATATAACTGTTGCCACGGCTACTAGAAACAACACTCCCACAGAAAGTAGAACCCATAGACACGGAGTTCCTACGGCCCATCCCCATGCGCCATCAGTTATCAACATTCGTTCCTACATAAAACAAAGGCCGGTGCGTGCCGGGAAAGCACTCTATGTTTTTAAACTTCCACCTAGGAAAACTTTTCCTTTTTATGTGAACGGAAGCGCTCTTCCGAAAGTTTTCCTGGAAGAAAATGAAAACAACGGTTTCAAATTCCGTTTTCCGGAACGGCACTCCGTACTGATTGCATGCTGCAGTTGCCTCGTCTCCATCGTTCATCGTATATTTTGTCCATCTGCGCCTGTGCAAGTCTCAGATTGGTCAAAGTTTGCTGACATAGGTCTTTCTCACGTAAATGCTTGTGGGAAGCAAAAACGGGGTAAGAACAAGATTGTGTTGCCTTCCAACGGGTATGTTTAGTTAATTTCGTATATGCAGGAACCATGCTGTTCTTTTATTCTGTTCCTTTTAATCCTTTTTGCGGAGATGTTACTGTGCTGCTGCACGCCATAAGGTGAAATAAAACGAGTTAGCCATGAGCGCTGTCATGAGCCTTTCGTAATCGTTGTGAGTCTGGATTTATTGCCAAGGTTCTTTTTCTTCTCGATATACTTCGCGTTTCCCGGGGAAACAGAAAGCACTGGCTTTAAAATGCGCACCTCATTTTTTCAGTGGTGGGACCTACATAGAAAACACAACCTAAGCGAAGTAACTTTGCTTTTAGCACTGAGTGGATCGGGCACAAGATGATGCATACATTTCCATGTGGTGCACCGCCCCAGGCCGCCTTATATACAAAGCTTGCTCCCAATTCCTTCGTCTTCCGGTTCCTTTCCTGGAGCCCTTATGCGCCGCTCCTATCAAAGTGCCCCTAAGGGCTTCGAAGTTAAATAAGACGGAGGGAAGTGTAAGGGCCGAGTCTCTTAGGAGTAGGTCAACAAACGTTCAGTGAATTGGGTGCCGGGCCAGGAGTGAAGAAAGGTGCAGGAACTGTAGACAGTTTACGGGCACGGAAAGCTCCGGAAGAGATAGGTTGGACCTTCGGTTTTGCATAACTTAACGGCACAATGCACTCAACTCTTCGCTGGAAGACGATCCAAGAATGGCTCTGACTGTTATACTTGGTAGCATGTATAAAGTTGGAGAAACGTACTCCATGACTTCGAAGTGAGCATACTTTGAACACTCGGAGGAACGGCAGGGAGCTTGAAGAGTTAGCAAAGGCAAACGTAATGCATATGTAATAGTGCCAGGGACGCTGACCACGTCAGCTCATCCGCCAACGCTTTCAGATAAGAATGAGTTCGCCTTTTTGCTCAACTTTCGCGGCCCAGACTTCCGAACACAGACCATACCCCACGTGGTTTTTTGTGCCCAAATATTAGTAGAACAAACTTATTCAATCAATCTGATAAAATGAACTTGGATGGCACAGGGATAATAATTCCTTGCAAAGAAGACACAAGTACTGCGCAGGGAGGTTGCTGAAAGCAATAGAAGGTAAACACAGAATAAAAGAGAAACGGAATAGTTAGCGCCATGCTATCGAAGGTATAAATTGCAGCGTGGCCAAAGCGGAATAGGGAGAAAATTTATATCCGCACGGGAACCCCGAGCCTGCTGGCAAGAAGGTGTTTACTTTTAAAGAAAAAACATATAGCATGGACAAGACAACGCCAGCAAATGACACAAAACAATCCTCGTCAATTTGGGTTTCACGCGCGTCAGCAGTGAATAAAGCGAGTACTTGAAGCTTTCTTTGGGGGGATTTTGTAATTCCTCTGTGCGAGAAGGGCAGTGAGATGCCATTCCCCTCGGCTCTCAAATTATAGAGATTGTCACAACCACCACGTTCCCCATTTCTCTGGAATGAGGTGAGCAGCTTCTACCTCTCGTGGTCCGCTTCCTCCTTCCACTTTTTGGCAGCGTGGAGAGCAGGCAATTATGATGATAATGACGATGATAATAGGAATTACGCGTTGTACGCGCGTATGAACGAAAAAATGGTTGTTCGGAGTTATGCTCATATCATCAGTCAAAGGAGCGGCATTTGCCGCGAAATTTACAACTGGTTTCGTCGCATTGACGAAAGCTGTTGCGACTACTGCCCCACGTGGGGTTTCCTTTCGTAACATGTGGCAAAAAAATGCCATGAACAGACAATCCTTCAAAGAGACATACGGTGGTAAAAAATGAGAATAGGGAAGAATTAACTACTGTAAATGGAAGGATAAACGAACGAAAGGAACAACTTAAAATTTAAACAAGCAAAACTCTTCCCACTGCGGTTAACGCACTACACCTGATCTTCCCGTTGTTGTTTTTCTTTCCTTCAGTGTGTTTTCTTCAGTTTTTAAAGGACTCATGTAACAAAGCCACTACACCTGCTTTGTGTTTTTTGAATGAAGTCATTGGATAACTGTTGTGCCCCTTTTTGTGTACCCTTATTTTTCAACTATGCATTTCGACATGAATGTGTTTGTATTTGAATTTCCATGAGTGTTGCTCTTTTAATGTTACAATGTGTTTTCTTTTTCACTGCAACCCTTATGTTGCGCCCGTAAGGCCATTTAGGGTAAATAAATTAAAAAACGAGAACGGTGACGTGCCAAGATTTCATTGCACGTTATAGGTCCCAATGAGATCTACATTTATCCGCAGCCCTCAACTGCAAGGGTTTTCCCAAAAGCCCAGGTGAACCTTCGGTCAACCTGAAGAAGAAAGTGTATGACAGCTGCATCTTACCGGTACTCACCTACGCCGCAGAAACTTGGAGGCTCACTAAGAGGGTTCAACTGAAATTGAGGACTTCTCAGCGAGCAATGGAACCGGGAAAATGATAGGTGTAACGTTAAGAGACAAGAAGAGGGCGGGGTTGGTCAGGGAACAAACGCGTGTTAAGGACATATCAGTAGAAATTAATAAGAAGAAATGAACGTGGGTAGGGCATCTAGTGCGCAGGCAAGATAACCATTGGTTATTAAGGGTAACAGAGTGCGTCCCTAGAGAAGTCAATCGTGGCAGGGGGAGGCAGAAAGTTATATGGGCAGATGAGATCGAAAAGTTTGCGGAGATAAATTGGTCGCAGTTAGCACAGGACCGGGATGTTTGGAGATTAATGGGAGAGGCCTTTGCCCTGCAGTGGGCGTAGCCAGGCTGGTGATGACGATGATGGACTTTCGGTGCGTTAGTCCCCAAAGCTTTTAAAACAGATACAAACACGGTATTCAAGATTTTCCAGGCGTACGCACCAGCATTTGGTTAAAATGCCGCGTTAGTTATTCCGCAGATTTTCCAAAGAATGTTCGGGTCAGGAGGGCACGTGATGACGGATTGCTTCTAATGAAATTGCGCGCAAATTTACAATAATTTTGCGCCTAGAGATCCGTGCTTAGCCCTCACTAGATCAATGTCTCCATACGGGCTGGTTAGATTATCATCATAGCAAATATGTATAAGCGCCAAGAACCACTCCATGGAAAAAAAAAACATTCATAGGAGACAGGTGCATTAACAACTACGCTTTATTGCGCAATGAATGCTGTTATCAAGCTTTAAAGACATGTATAAATTATTTACCAATTCCTTCCCAAGGAAAGTTCAGAGATACGCAGAAGGGAAAAGTGCATCCAACCTTCGCTGGAAGCACGTCCAATCGATCGTGAATGCTTCAAGGGCCCCAATTGCGAAGGAATAATGATCCACAGAGATGATTTTTCGCAAACTACGTTAACGTACCTACGAACGATCTAAATGTACACGGCCAAGTGGTCTATGACATAAAGATATACTACTGTACTCCTTCTTCATGATTGATGCTTGAACTCTTATCTAGAACCTTCACTCTTTCGCGACTTCCAAGTAACCGTTTTTACACAATAGAAGCCCGGTTTCACGCACGCACCGTGTGTCCAGAGATCATATCAGAGCTTTTTGGTCGGCCGACCGGTCTATGGGGAAATGCGATAGTTTTTTGACGGAACGCCATCGGGCTGACTAAGAAAGATTTCGCTTTAAAAGCATGACGCAGCTCCGCGCTTTACACGTCCAGTTCATTTCCATGCATTAACGCGCACCCCACAAGGCTCTGCGACAGAATTGGGTGAGACGAGAGTACTGAAGACTCACAGCCCACAGCGAGAAAACGTAATTTCGGAAGTATACGCGATATACTCGATGGGGACTAAAGGCGTTAGCAAGACTGCGGGGGGACTATTTTCTTTCGAGACCGGTTATCTGGAAGATTAGAGTGGTGAGCTGCGGTCATCCATTTACACGCACCCGCCGCGGTGGCTCAGTGTCTAAGGCGTCGCGCTGCTGAGCACGAGGTCACGGGTTCGATTCCCGGCCGCTGCGGCCGCTTTTCTGATGGAGGCGAAAAGCAAAAACGCCCGTGTGTACGAGATTTCGGCGCCCGTTAAAGATCCCCAGGTGGTCAAAAATAATCCGGCGCCCTCCACTCCGGCGTGCCTCATCGCCTGCGTTGCGTCGGCGCGTTAAACCCCACAATCAGTCATCAATCCCTTTACACGCGTATTTCAGACATTATCAAATGTGAATTTTTAGAGCTTCGTAATCGCTGTCGCTGCGAAATAAAGCGCAGTTTTTAGTACGGCTCTGTCCGATCGGCATATCTTTTGCGAAGTCGTTCTTGCCGCTTAAACATAATTCGTATGTTATTCGTCACGTCAATTATCCACAGGTTCAAAAATATTACTGCTACATATGACGCCATATCAGGCACGTACTATCACCTATCGGTCCGATTAGCATTAAGACTTGACAAATTTCAGCGTCCAACGTGAAATATTATACCTTACTTGTAATAAAGTTTATCTTTTGTAAAAGAAATGGTGTAGTTTTAAGGTAGGTCACCACGTTCGAAAAAAAAATTGACAAGTGTAGCCCGAACGTTACTATTATATTTTTGGCTTGTAAATCTTATACAGTTAGAAACTTTAAAAAAATTAAATTGCTAAAAATGTCTAACAAAAAATTTTATAAATCAAAATGCGCCAAAATATGCATGTTGCGCGAACAGTTATAACTACAAAATGGTAGGTGCGATTCAAACACAACTTGGCAGAAAGGTAATGAAGACAATAACCTGTGCAATAACCTCCACGAATATAACATCTTTAAGCTAAGTTGCGTAATCATAAAAAGACTGAAAATTTTGATGTCTGGCACGTTTGGGTTTCACACAACTGGCTATAATATAAAAAGTTACCAATATTTTTCAGTCATTCTGCTTGATTGCATAGATCCATATATAAATAAACAGCACGCAAATTTTTGTACCAAAATAACCACTAGAAGCAAAGCTATCACTGTTCGCGTAACTGAGGGATGCAAAAAATTATGTTTTGAGAAAAATTGCTTTGAAGGTTTAGACCTATTGT